>OX456986.1:154818773-155154773 GCA_949752695.1 Melanostoma scalare
CATCCCCATAAGATTCTACAAATTTATTTTTAACTCCAAAAATATTCATCGCTACAGCACGCGGCGCGGCGGCACAAATGCATTTTTCAATTGATCATATTCCGATGTGTCTGCTGCTTCGCAGCAATATCCAGCTATGTACAATCCAAATACTCTTCTTTTTTCTCTATGCATCAACATCCCCTTTAAATCAAATATGTAACCAAATTTCTTACTAGAAACCACACCACACAAATAGATTTTTCACAACCAGCAACAACTCACTAACATACCAAAAGATTCTATAAATAACTTTTTGTACGCATAAGTAGACTTTTTACACATCAACCTACAACTACCCCGATAGCCTAGTGCATCTGTCACATGCGCGACACGCCATAGGCCCCGGTTCAAATCTCAGCCTCGGCAGTGTGCATTTTTATTTCAATTTAAATTAAATTCCACAATCACCCATAGCGCTGCGGCGGCGGCGCCGTGCCGGCGTCAAGGCGGCCACCTCAAACAAAACATAAACCCATTAAACACCCATTAAACACCCCATTAACATCCCATTAAATAACACCGCGGTGACCTCAAACGAATTCAAGGGCACCATCCCATCCAAAATTTTCCCACGCCGTGGTCCACCAATACCTACTTGCCAGCATAGGAGTCATGGATAGTTGGAGGTACACTCGATTGTAAAAGGCATAACGTTGCACAGCATTAGTTAGTTCTCATTCGTACCTTGGCTACAATAAATAGTAACAATGTTTAAAGAGTAAGAACATGTGTGTTTTGATTAGATTGTCGCCTTCAATCAAATCCCAATGATAAACTCAATTTTCTTCCAGAATATTTTCTTCATTTAGTTTGTCTCTACCAAGACAGTAAGAATACTAAATAATCGTTGCCTCTAGTTTCGCACGGCTTTGTTCGTTTCTATTGAAAATAAAAATAAATTGCATATCTGATGGAAACGTATGCCAACAATTTCTAATGGGAGAGTCTTTGTATTGCCTCGAAACCAGACTATTATCGCTATCCAAGCGTCCAAATCTAACTGTTATGGATCCAATCTTAATATTTCCTTACTTCTTATGGAGTTATGGGGTTTACAATTAACAATTCAATTTACTCTCGACCCGGGCGAGCTGAATGTTTTTTTCTTGGTGACTTGGACCCCGTTTGGTGCCTTTGAAGTAAATACTTCTTCAATTCTGTCTAGTTCGGCACCCAGGCTTGATGACATTGTAGTGGTTGAAGAAGATGAAGTAGCGAAGTGAACGAGTATTATGGCAGTTAAATTCGATGCAATTGGTGAAGATGGAAGGTTTTGTAAACTTTATACTGCCACTAATTAAAAACCATCACACTAATATTATAAACAGATTCATCATCAGTGCGACTTTCCCTCTTTCTTGGAAAGTTGCTAAAGTTCTTCCCATCGCCATCGTCATTGAATGATACTCTGCCTTTCCTTCTGATTTCAAGCCCATCAGTCTTCTACGGTGTCTTTCTAAAGTGTTAGAGAAGTTAATTGAGAAACAAATCGTAGTACATTTTTCAGAAATTTTCTTTTATTTGACAATTAATCGAGTTTTAGAGCTAATCACGACTGGTTAATAGCCATGGTCAACTCTAATTGAATATGATAAGCATTTTGACATAAGTCAATCACAACATTCTTGGCTGGAAGTTGAACTAGTCTGCCTATTTTACCCCTGTGTTAACTCGACGCAAATTGGTGAATTTAGCTCTGATGGTAGGTAGACGCTCTTTATCTGGATTTTGGCTGATAACCTTATACATGACCCTAGTTCTAATGACGAATCCACACCCAAGTAAGACTCGTTCCTGTTGTTTGCAGCAGTCAATTTTTCCCCTTTTGATCGCACTTCTTGGTTGGACGTTATGTCTACTTTGCAACAGTTTAAGGCCTCTGCTGATTTGCTGCGCGTAGCCCGTTTAGAGATCCTACACTCCACATGCAGAACCGGAAGTGTTTGTCACTGTTGTCCTTTTTTCTTTTGCCGAGGTTGTTGTTTGTTTGGAAAACGAAAATCGTTGATTCCATCTTGATCGCAATTAAGGTTCGTATTATGAGTAGCGAATCGAACGTTCGACTGGAAGCGAATGTTTTAGAGAAACTCATTTATTGGATTACATAATAGGTCTGTATCTTTACTCACACGCGGGATCCCGTGGGATCCCGCGGGATCCCGAAACGTGTATCTTTACTTTTTTTTGACGTAAAAGTGGCAGAGCTTTTGCTTTTTAGTCACTTCCCCTCCAGTAAGAATTTACCCGAACAATTGGCTGCGTTCGGATTCTTACCTAAGACGAACTAGATACCTTTCGTGACATTTGTTGTTAGTGTAATCCCATGTTAAAAAGCAGCTGACTGCAAAACATCTTTTGAGGGGAAAGCGATCCAAAGGTACCTTAAAAATCATGGTATAGCAAGCTACCCAATTTGAAATTTGAGAACAGCTGACTTGGATTCATTTTTGTTTTGCTTTCTGTCATAGTGCTTTGTTGCAAAATTGTTTTTTCTAAACATAAAATTTAAAATATGGTGCTCCTAATTAATCTAAACGACGTTGTTTACGAAGTAAACGATTGTGAAGAAGTCTGCAATCGAATAATAAGTGGTACGTGTTGTTTGCAATTTTTAAAACACATTTGGTTTGGTTTGTTTTCACTTCGATTTATCAGCTGTTTCTGATTTGACAGATACCTAATCTTAGTCGTTCGAAAACTTACCCGGATACAAAGGTATCCTAGTTATGCTACCCATTTTTTTTCGAACGCACCCATTTGCTCGTGCACTTTCTTGCTTGTCAAATCAGCTGTTTGTGAAATCAGCTGATCGAAACATTTCGATTGAATTCAAATTTATTTTTGAAATTAAGTGAAAAATGGAAAGCATAATCTCTCTTTGTAGGTTTGAAAATTCAAAATAATGTTAAGTATGCAATGTAACATTGCTATGAGCTCATTTTAACACGTTTCTTAAACAAAATTGTTTGTATGTTTTTAAGTATCTCTGCTGAGAGTGCATGATAAATGTCATTCAGCAAGAAACATCCCAAAGGTGTATCTTTACTTTTCATTTTCGGATGGAGATTACAAAAACAACATTAAAAAGCTCGAGCCCAAACTTTTTCCCGGGCTTTTTCCCAAACTTTACACGAAAAGTAAAGAAACAGCCCTAATATCTTTAAACTTCGTCCATTCTCTTATCTGACGTACCTTAAACGTCGAAAAAAAAAGTTTTCTACAAAGTTTTTGTTTCTACAACCTATAATACCGCTATAAAAGAAGCTCGCAAAAACATTCGCTTCCAATCGAACGTTCGATTCGCTACTCATAATAGGGCCCTAATTCAGCTTTCCTTTTTTTAATCCTCTACTTTCAACCAAAAATGCTTCCGATACTCAGGTACTCTTGTGTGTACATTTTGCGTCTTCGTTCACTCTTCCCTTAGTATGATGTGTAGTGAGTAAGCTAAATGGTAAAAAACAAATGTTGGAGTTCCGCTCACCTGCCTCAGAGAATACGTTGTATCCTCTACGGATATTCGTATCTTCTTGGACAGTCAAGCTGCTCTCAAAGCTCTTGCCTCTGTCTCAAAAAAAATTTTCTACAGTCCAGTCTCTTCATGGGTGCGGGGTCACAGAGACATACCAGGCAACTGCATGGCTGACGAACTCGCCAAAAAAGGAACGACTTCTCCTCTTCGACCTGAAAGCAACAACATAGGTATACCTATCGCTACATGTAAACTTCGACGCACAGTAATTTTTTAAATTTAATTTTGGTGGGGGCAAAACCCCCATTTATTAGGCTTAATACAAGCTATTACTTAATCTAACTTACAAACTAAGAAACTTAATAGCTAATACTTAAGTTAACTATTTGGAGGGCTTAGGAGACGAAGCTTTAGGCAGGGAGTATATTATTGAAGTCAAAACTAGAAGAGTGAGAATTGACATTCCTTAGCATTCGGGAGATGGGTTCATTGGAGCCGTAAGAGGTTATAAGGTAATACGTGCCTTATAACTAAATAAAAATGTGTAGCCTGCAACGTTCAAAGAGTTTATTGAATCTAAATCGTCTGCATATTAGCTCCACCATAGGACACTGCCTAATAGGTAGACACGCCGAAAGACTTGGTATCTCATCCAAAGACTTAGTAGAAGCTGCATAGTCCTGGAAACGGGAAACAGTCCGAAATCTCCTTTGTTGTCGTTAAAACACGGAAAACTCATCTAGGTGAATATTTTTTTGACGACACCAGCTATTTAGCTAACAAAGACCCTAAAAGTCTCTCCCTTTTCATACGAAGGTCTGCATGGTTTGACTAAGAGGTGATTAATTTTTTAGCTTATTTATTTTAATCCCCTAGTTGGATGCCAGAGGGTGAACAACTTTCTGGTTTCAGTGGTATCACTGTGGAACCCCAGTGGTCTAAGTGTTTCAGACTCTGTACTTTGACAGTCACATCTAACCTAACCTAACCTAAGATAAATAACGGCTTTAATATAAATTTTTTGTTAGAAACCTTTTTTTCCCCATCAATAAAATTTTCGTAATAGATTGTTTTTTGAATACCATTTTTCATAGGGCGTCGGTGGTGTAATGGTCAGCATAGTTGCCTTCCAAGCAGTTGATCCGGGTTCGATTCCCGGCCGACGCACACTTTTTTAATTTTTTTTCTGAATCAGAGAAGATAGAATCTCATCTAAAGAGGGGAAGCAAGACTTAAAGGGTAAACAAACATTAACAAAGCAAGAGTTTCCAAAAATGAATGGTTAAACAGTAGGCTACTTAAAATGATTAAATTAAGTGAGCCTGTTTCTTCCACACACTTGTACTTTTGAAGCTGAAAATGATTTGTGTGTGTGTTGAAGAATCTGATTCCAATTCCACTGCTGGAAATTACCTTTTAGTTCCTATTGGAAACTTAGAGAATTATTTTACAAAAAATGTAGGCCGCCCGAGCAGGGACTTGAACCCTGGACCGTTGGATTAAAAGTCCAACGCTCTACCAACTGAGCTACCCGGGCACTTGGGGTGAAAAGCTAAATAGCACGTCCCAATGTGGAGCTAAAAATAACTAGCTTTTGGAGCACATCATTTTAAGAAATTTTGTTTGTTGAATTTGCATTGGTAGATGGCTTTCATATCGGCAATATGTTTTCATCAATAAAAACTAAGGTGGAGTAAAAATTAAAAAAAAAAAAAAAGAGAATGTAGCGATAATGTGGTGATGATGCTAGAGGCTAGTAAATAATCCACAAGAATGAATCGGTATTCGAAACAGAAATTGGCTAGAATCTTATTGGAAAAATAGCAAAGGGCAATGCCAAGCTCAAATTGAATAGTTGTCATTTCTGACGATTATTACGTAGTGTAGATTGATTGCTTGAATTGGCCTATTTTAGGGATAGAGCTTTGAATATTGAATATTGTTGAACGCATAAATTTACAAAGAAAACTTTTTTATTGAATGAGATCTAACTACGGATTCTGGACTATGGACTGATATAGTCTCTTTTATTATTATCGTTGGAACATTTTAGCTCGATGTATGAGATCCAAATTTTACGCCAGAATTTTTAAACTGCTATGCTGTTGAGGCAATGATTTTGCCATGATGTAAACTTGTGGATTTGCAATATTCACGTAATGTAAGGTGACTCGCCAATTTCTACCTTCTGCCTCATGAAGTGATGTTTGATTTACTTGTTTTCCATATTTCTGGCCATTATGATGCAGCTTTGGTTGTACTTGAAGATCGGAATATTAACGTCAATGGGAAGACCTGAGTTTTTTTTCTGTTGGAGGTTTTTAAAGTACTAGTTGGACCACTCAGACCCAAATACCGATACATTGTACTACCATATAACAACCTTCTATTTGTTAAAGCTTTCGAGATGTTCGTAGAAAAGTCAAAAGACGCTGCCATAATAAGGAGCCTAAGTTACCAGCTCTCACCATGTCTGCGCCGAGTATGTATAACCTGATGTGAGAAAATGCAGGACATTCACAGAGGAAGTGCTCCGCGGTGTCATTATCTTCTCCACAGGATTCACAGAGTGTGTTATCACTTAAGCCTAACACTTTAAAATGCTTGGCAAATGAGAAGTGCCCCATGGTAACGCCAATAAGCTTTCTGCATTCTTTTCTACTACGAGATAGTAAAATTGTTGCAGTTTTCTTATTAACGTTGGGGAGCATGCGTTTGGTCTGTCTGCATCCAATGACGGCATGCCATCAACGGTGGTGCTCTTGACAGATCCAATCGTTGATTGAAGCCCTCACTGAAGACCCAGGCAAACCAAGAGCCATATAAAAAGCTGTCTGAGAACCTTGCCTCGCAAGTTCATCGGCGATCTCATTTCCATTTATGATGTGATGGAACCCAAATGAGACTCAAAGAATTTAGTCTCCCTACCGCATTCAGAGAGCTCTTGCATTTCTGGATCACTTTTGAAGTATTTAGAGGGTTGAGAATGGCCTTAAGCACAGCTTGGCTGTCGCTGCACATATACTTCCCCCCATCCAGCCATTGTTCGTAACGTGGCTTTGAGCCATTTCGATAGCATACGCCTCATCTTGGAAGACGGATGCGTATGAGCCTAAGGAAGCGTGCATTCGTATGTCATCGGCGCTCTTTACAAAAGTACCAGTGCCAGATCCATAATCGATTTTGGAACCATCTGTGAAGATTCGACAACAATAGTTTCCCGGCTCAGATTACCAGTCCTCCACCCCGTATGTGAGTATCGGTCTAACAGCCTCGGTAGGCTGTTTACCTCGGTAATTAGACCGATACTCACATGGGGTGATTGTCTGGTGGACCGCACTAGACAAGATAATCAACTACAACAAACCGGCCAAAGTTCAAAGAACGGCTTGTCTGTGTATTAGTGGCGCACTGAGGACAACCCCATCGGACGCCCTCAATGTACTACTAGATCTCACACCCCTATAGATATCTTCAGCAAACAAGTCGCAGCTAGCTCAGCTACTTGACTCAGAGCTACATCACAGTGGACCAATAATCAAATCGGCCACACTACCATTCTAGATAACTTTAGATTCTTACCGAATCGATCCGACTACACCACCCCCAAGTTGGTGTTTGACAATAATTTCCAAGTAACCATACCTTCAAGAGAAGCTTGGGAAATTGGCACTCTTTTGGAAAATACACCGATGATGGTTCAAAAACCAGCGAAGGTGTGGGAAGTGGAATCTACTCAGAAAAACTGAACCTCAGTCTTTTCTTCCTCCTACCCGATCATTGTAGTGTGTTCCAAGCGGAAATTCTGGCGATTAAGGAGGTGCTGTCTTGGCTCAAAGAAAACGTCATATCCTCCACGGATATTTGAATCTTCTCGGACAGCCAAGCATCACAATGTTACCCAGCTGGTCTTTACAGACACTTGGACCAGAGATCAAAATGAGTATGTTCAAATCTGTTCAAACACATCAAAAATTTCTCAACGATCGCTCAGACTTGATCATTTTCCACCCCTATTCACAAGCAAATAGCTCGCAAGCATATTTACTCACAAGCAAAAATTCTTCTGAACAAACTAAATCAGTAAGGATGCTCACAAGTAATTTTTTCTGTATTGCACTCACAAGCAAATGACTTGCAAGCAGATTGACTTGTTTGAACTTACTTGAATATATTCAAATACTCATGAGCACGCAAAATGTTCACAAGCAGGTAGTGTGTTCACAAGCAGACAGTGTGTTCACAAGCAGGTAGCGTGCTTACAAGCAAACAGTGTGTTTATAAGCAGGCAGTGTGTCCATCGGAAAGCAATGCACTGAACATTTATACCTAACTATAATTCTATTGAAAAACAAAGAAAGGCATACAAATGGTTGGCTTTGGATATTAGAAAGAACGGATTGGTTGCATTGCTGGATGATAAAATATTTTAATTTCTGATTCCAAAATTTCCCTTTTTAATATAATAATAAATTTTACAGTATAATAAATTTATATGCCTTTATTGCGGAAATGGATTTTGCTTATCATTTTTTTATGACAAGTGATTGCTTATTATCCTTTCGATTTATGCCATGCAAATGTTTGGGTTTAAGCTTAGGTAGGTACAAAAATTAAAGGTCATCAATGAATTAGGAAGAGTTATAAACATGTAGGTATAAATACCTATTTTATAGTTGCATATTTTTTTTAATGTTTTGCTTTTTTTAACTTCTAGTTGAGTTTTCTGTTTACTTGAAATTTTTTGTTTCTATATACTTACAAACCTGTACTATCTACTTCAATGAATACAATAAATTGTTTCCATATCTACTGTATAATAACCGTTTTCTTCATATAAAAGAAAAGAAGAAAAAACCAAGCTATTAAATAAACGTACTTCTCACCTAGGTATACCTAGATTTTTATTTTACTTAAAACGATCACGCCATCAAACTACCCTTTTTGGTATGATCACATTGCTTGCTTTATGAACACACTGCTTATTCACAAGCACACTGCTTGCTCATGAACTTATTGCTTGCTTACGATCAAATTACTTGTGATCACTTTTATTCACAAGCACTTTGCTCACAAGCAGTTTAACTCAATGTTATTCAAACTCATTTTGACTTGCAAGCAAGTCTACTTGTTTGGTTCGTTTGAAAATAGGGGTTGTTCAGAGTTGCTTGGTTCACAAATAAGATTGTTCAAATTTACTTGCTTGTGGGTTGACTCAGTTTGTTCAAACTCGTTTTTTTCAAGTAAATACTCATAGTTCACAAGCAGACTTAGTTCATTTTAATCTCTGACTTGGACTTTCGAATCTCATTCCTATTTTATGGCATCTCTCAATTTTCTCAAACGATCGATTCTCATGCTGCTTTCTTTTATTCTGTGATCTTCCCTTCTTTACTCTTTGCATGTTTCCTTGGACTGGTAACAAGCATCTCTGATTCCCTTTGTATCAACATTCCTGGGATTCATTTTGAAGGCCGAATGAAACCTAGAATCTAAGAGGCTGTGGTTCTGATACCTTGTTGAAATTGCTGCGACTTGTCTTCAATGCTTAACCCTGGCGGAATAGGATTCAAGGATAGTTGGGAGGTCTCTCGGTTGGAAAAGGTACTGGCTATCTCTTGTAATTGTAGCTTTTTGACATTATATCGTTGAAAAGGCTTAGTTAACGCGAGTCGTGAACCTGAACAGGATATCCTCATTCATACCTTGACTTCAAGAAGGTAATGGTTCGTGTCAATGTTCGCCTCTTTTAAAGTTCCGACATCAATAACACTGAAAGAGATGGCAACATGGTCAATCTGGTTGACGGTTGATTTATATGGGGATCGCCGGTTACCTTTATAAATTTCAAGAAGAGAGAAACGTGTGCTTCTTACAACTTGGTTAAATCTGTCTAGGTTACGGCTGTGCCTGGTGTCTTTAAAGACGTCCTCCTTCCCTTTGCGTTAAAATCACCAAGAGTCATGTCATGTCGAAGAGCTCGTAGAAACAAACTTTGAAACTACCGACTTTCTCTTCTCTGTGGTGGTGTAGCTGCATTTCTGGCTTAAAATTTTGTGAGTTTTTGTCATTAAGCGAAGGTTTGCTCTCTAAAGGTGCGTTCACACTCTGCCAAGCGGCATCATTCGGTAAAACCGACTTAGTGTGGACGTCCTGAACGGCCTTCCTCCTTACCGAAAGCCGAACCGAATTCGAACCGAATGAAATGGATCCGTATGCCGGTCGGCATAGTGTGGACGTACCTTTAGGCTAGGCGCACATTCGGCAGCTTGGTAACCAGTGAGTCAGCCGCAGTTTTAGGTAGATGTTCAGGGCTGCACAGTGCGCGGGCTCCTTTTTTTCTGTCGGGGGTTTTTAAAATACTAACTTACTTACTTACTTAAGGTGGCGCTACAGTCCGTGTCGGACTAGGGCCTCAACCAACATGCTTCTCCAGCCAGCTCGGTCCCTAGCTAGCTGCCTCCAGTTTTGCACGCCAAGTTGGTTGAGGTCCTCTCCTACTTGCGTGCGCCACCTGAGTCGCGGTCTTCCTCTACTGCGCCGTCCCTCGGGATTGGATTCGAAGACTTTCCGGGCCGGAGCGTTGGTGTCCATTTGACAAGGTCAGTGTCGCTGTACAGCCCGTACAATTCGTCGTTACATCTTCTTCTCCACTCTCCACCTATGCAGACGGGACCAAAAATCACCCGAAGAATTTTTCTCTCGAAGCATCCTAAAGCGTCCTCGTCTGCCTTTGACAAGGTCCATGCCTCTGCGCCATATATAAGAACCGGGATGATAAGTGTCTTATACAGGGACACTTTAGTTGCTCGAGAGAGGACTTTACTACTCAATTGCCTTCTTAGTCCGAAGAAACAGCGATTGGCAAGAGTTATTCTTCGTTTGATTTCAGCGCTGGTGTCGTTGTCTGAATTAATAGCGGCGCCTAGGTAGACAAAGTCCTTAACTACCTCAAAGTTATAGCTGTCTATCGTGACGTTCGGTCCAAGACGTCGGTGTTGGGTGTCCTTTCTTGATGACAGCATATACTTGGTCTTGCCCTCATTTACCACTAAACCCATCTTCTTCGCTTCCGTCTCAATGCTCATAAACGCGCCATTGACATCACGCTGCGTTCTTCCAATTATGTCAATATCGTCGGCATATCCGAGCAATTGAACGGAGCTTTGAAAGATTGTGCCTCTTGTGTTGACGTGGGAGTTTTGCACTATTCTTTCAAGAACGATGTTGAAGAAGTCGCATGACAGTGCATCCTTTCCTAAAACCTTTTTTGACATCGAATGCATCGGTGGGATCTTTTCCAACCCTGATTGAGCAGCGTGCGTTCTCCATCGTCATCCTACACAATCGGACAAGTTTGGTAGGGATGCCAAAACTAGACATGGCTCTATATAACTCCTCTCTATATAAATGCTGTTATATGCGGCCTTAAAATCGATAAAAAGGTGGTAGGTATCGATTTGAAGCTCCTGGGTTTTTTCCAAGATCTGCCGTAGTGTGAAGATTTGGTCTATGGTGGACTTTCCTGGTCTAAAGCCGCACTGATAAGGACCTATCAGGTTGTTGACGAATGGCTTCAGACGCTCACACACACACAAAGCTTGGAAAGGTGGTATTTCCATATCCTCAGCATTGACTGTGGTTCCACCACGATGTTCCCTTGATCGTCTTTGCAGGCTTCTGCTCGGGGCTTATAGCCCGAGGCTGTTGTTTTTACCTTTTGGTAGAATTTCCGAACCTCATTCCTGCTGTGGCACCCTTCTATCTCCTCGATCGCGCGCTTCTCATTGCTCTCTCTTTTTCCGTCTGAGAAGCCGGTGTTCGTCTCTCCTCTTCTGCTTGTAGAGCTCGTAAGCAGTTCTAGTCTTTTTGTGCAGCGCCGCTTTGTATGCTTCCTGTTTAGCTGCATGTGCTTGCCGGCATTCGTCGTCAAACCATAGGTTTCGTTGTGGTGGCCGTGTGAAACCCAGCACTTCAGAGGCGGCATCTCTGATGGCTGATTGGCACTGCTGCCACTGGTTCCCTATACTTGATGCTGGTGGCATAGGACTTCTTAAGAGGTTGCAAGAGACTCGATCGGAAAAGGACTTGGCGATCTCTTGCGATTGTAGTCGTCCAACGTCGAATTTTCTCACAGTATTTCCTTGTTTTGGCTTGGATCGGGATATCCGCAGTCGTACCTTGGCTACAACAAGGTAGTGGTCCGAGTCAATGTTGGCCCCTCGGAATGTTCGGACATCCTCTATACTGGAGAAGTGTCGTGCGTCGATCGCAATGTGGTCAATCTGGTTGACGGTTGATTGATCAGGAGATTTCCATGTCCCTTTGTGAGATTGAGGTGCTGGAACCGCGTACTAGCTACCAGAACATCTCGCCCGGCAGCGAAATCGATCAGCCTGAATCCGTTATCGGAGGTGTTGTCGTGCAGGCTGTATCTTCCGATTATTCCACCAAAGATATCCTCTCTTCCTAGCTTGGCATTAAAATCTCCTAGAACAATCTTAATGTCATAGCCAGGGCACTGCTCATATGTTTTGTCCAGGAGCTCGTAGAATACGTCTTTGGTGTCTTCATCCTTTTCCTCTGTGGGGGCGTGTGCGCAAATGGGGCTTATGTTGACGTTTTTAGCCTTGATGCGGATTGTTGCTATGCGCTCGTTCACATAGTTTAAACTCAAGACTTTCTGCCTGAGTCTAGTTCCAACAACAAATCCACATCCAAACAGTCGCTGCTTTTGTTCTCGGTAGCAATCGCCGTAGTAGATGTCGCAGTCTTTTAATTTGCGTCTACCTGGTCCATCCCATCGCATTTCTTGAATAGCGGTAATATCTGCTTTGTAGCAGTTGAGGGCTCCCGTTCGGCTGCAGGTGGTCTATTAAGGGACCTAACATTCCACGTACAGATCCAAAGTTCGTTGTCCGTTTTTCGTTTGCTAGGCTCGTCATCAGTAAATCCGTCCGTATCCGAGGCTTGTTGGTGCTTCGCAACTAACAATTGCTTTACGTGGCCGGGAAGTCACCCCGACAGCACGACCCCCAACCTGGAGGGCCAGATCCTTGTATAACTCCAAAGATAGGGAGCCGGATAAACCGTTCTTTATAGGCCTGAGCTCCAAATATGTTGTAGTAGCCCTATAAGGTGTTCACTAAGTAGTTCAACATGACTGGAACTGTAGACGCCACCGTTGATTCCATCTAGGGAATTCCTCCGCTGCCGTCTGGATGAAAGAAGAGGTGCCTTAGTGGGAACACCTCTCCCCCCTCTCTCGTTTGCTGCCACCAACAACCCACTAGGGTTGAGACCCAATCTCCAGTTGAGGTACTAGGCACCCGATGTTCACCACGTGGAGGTGAGAGTAGGAGTTGATAGACTGAGGTGGGTCTTAAGAAAAACCTATGAACGCTAGGGTCCTCTTGGGTGCAAGTGTCTACCATTTAAACATCTTAAAATACTAACTGGAGCACTCAGATCTCAGACCTCAGACCTAACCGCGTGCTCAAACATCAAATCGACATCCATAGAAGTTCTGTTTCTGCTTACAATAACAGTAGATATCGAAATCACCTTTATGCTTGAACAAACTCAGGGTACTTCAAGGAGGCGACAAATACCCTACTTACCATTCTTTGTCTCTTCCCTCTCTATTTCTTATAACTGCCTACAATGTATCCCCAAGTCAAGGGAAGCGGCCTTACACTAAATGACTGGAGCTGCAGACGCCATTAGTTGATTATCTTTTCTGATTTTATATTAAAAAAAAAAGCTTTTCATTTCAGATCATTAGAATGAACTCCGAAAGTGGTAGTTGTAGTACATTATCTGCCCCAGAAAGCAACATGGCCGATGTAGTATTTGTGCCATTGATTCAATCAAATGAAATCTACGATTCATCAGACGAAGATGATAATTTCACAGATTCTAATGAAGAGAATGAAGATCTTCAGCCTTTTGAACTCCAAGCCATTGACAATAATATTTTTAAGAGCTTTGTTGATCCAGCGCCTGCCAATGTTTTACTAAGCAGCAGCCTAAAGCGAAAGCGCTCTGTACATCTAAGAACACCTTGGACGATATGCACAATCTATGATCAACTTTTCGGAAGTAACGGCTTCAAATGGAAAACTAAACCATTCCCTCCTCACGAAAACGGACATAATTTAATCCATATTAGGCCAAGGGCAACCAATAAAGCTAAATTCCTTATCGAACCATTGGACATTTTCAAGGTATTCTTTTCGAGCTCAATTGTGAATATCATTCTGCGTTGTACAAATCAAGAGATCAATCGAAGAAGGTCTATGATGGAAAACAACAGAGAACCATTCTTTGCTAATTTGTGTTGCGAGGAATTCAAAGCATTGTTGGGACTCTTGATACTTTCGGGGGCAATGAAGGACAACCACTTGACCGAAGACATTTTATTCGATTCAAATTTGTGCGGCTCGCATTACAAAGAGGCCATGCTTCCAAAGAGATTCAAGCTTCTTTTAGTTTGTCTGCGTTTTGATTCGTTTGAAGGTCGTTCTATCCGTAACAGGACAAATGCTTATGGTCGTATGCAAAGGATTTGGAATTTATTCGTTTCGAATTGCACGGCTAATTTCCAACCCAGTCCCTACGTGACTGTAGACAAGATTCGATTGAAGTTCATAGGACGTTGTCCATTTCGGAATAACAAAAGTATTGAGATATACACAATGTGTGATACTGCAACTAGCTACATGATTAACGCCGTTGTCCATCAAATTGACTTACTTCAATCAGCCTTCAATCGAGTTTCAGATTTCTATTTCAACAAGCTAGTTCATCCCATCAAGGGTAGCAAGAGGACTATTACTATAGCAAGCTACTTTGCCTCAGTACCACTGGCTTTGGAAACTCTTAAAAGACATCAATTGACAACTGTTGGCATCATTGACCAACACAAAAACGAACTACCCGCAGATCTAACAGCTAGTGAGTTTAGGCACTGCAATGATGGTTCATCTTTGTTTTTGTATGCTCCAGACATTGTTGCTGTTGCTTACAAGAAGAACGCCAATAACATTATCCAACTGATTTCAACTGTACACAAGGATGGGGTAACTTGCAGTGACAAGAAGCCAGAGATTTTGAAAGTTTTCAATTTAACCAAAAATGGAGTGCGAACTTTTGAGACAATTTGCTCGATGATGAATTGCACGAGACAAACAAAACGCTGGACCATGGTGATATTTTATCACATATTGAATATTGCCGTGGCTAATTCTTATGTTGTGTATTTGGATAACTTTCATACTTTCAATGATACATCAACGAACCTTAAGCCGCTGAGTCGTTTGGAGTTTATGTTGCAGTTGCATAAGCAGTTGGTGAAGTCTTGGCTGGAACATGAAGCAAATCAAAAGATAAGTGAAGAGAATAATTCATTTACAGAGGCTGATTCATCTTTGGATATGAGTAGCACTCAAGTACAAATTGGTAGTTCGGTCCAGATCAGTGAATTTGAATTGGACGAAGAGGAACAGATAACCAGTCGGCTGTGAGATTCAGTGATTTATGAATCCAAACAGATTGTTACATTTAAGATTCTGTTGTACACAGTTCATGTCAGTTTTAAGGGCTTAGAGATTTGAATAAGTTTTTATTTTGTGAAAACCTTTATCATGGACAAATGCCAAAACTGGTTCTTGCGTTGTGTCATATCATTTTGCATGTGTTAAAGATCTTATTTTCATTTTTATGTTCAATCTTATTTCTTTTTTATTTTGTATCAGCTTACATAAAGTATTTTGAAAAGAAAATTTATTTTTCATTCAGTCATCGTTTTTTTTTCCGTTGGAGGTTCATTCAGACCTAATTACGGGTTCATTTTACTACCAGATAGCAGCATTCTTTTTGTGAAAGCTTTCTAAATGTTAGAAGAAAAGCCAAAAAAAGGCGCCATGATAAGGAGCCTGAGATACCAGCTCTCACCATGTCTGCGCTGAGTATCTGTAACCTCGTGCGAGAAAATCAGGACATTCACAGAAGAAGTGCTCCACGGTGTCCTCATCTTCTCTACAAGATCCACAGAGTGCGTGGAATCACTTAATCCTAACATGTTTGTTTGGCAAAAGAGAAGTCGAAAGCCAATAAGCTTTCTATATTCTTTTCCACAACGGGATAGCAAAAATATTGCAGTCTTCTTATCAACGTTGGGGAGCATACGTTTGGTCTGTCTGCATCCAATGGAGGCATGCCATCTACGGAGCTCTTGCATTCCTGGACTACTTTCAAAGTAGTTCGAGGGTTGAGAAGGGTTCAGCCATCGTGAATGTGTTTAATTTTGTCTTTTATTTTATTTTGCTGCATTGCGCTCCACCTTCTTAATTTTTGGGTTATTTCCAAAGTACTTAACAGTCAAAAGATATTTTTTCTTAGGACTAAGCTTGGACTTAGCTTTACTGATTTAAGTAAGCATACTATGGAGGACCATCTTCGGAGCATTGTGATGTCTAGATTACAGCTCATCTATTTTTCTACCTCACACATGTGAACTGCGTGTGTAGTAAGCCACGTTAACTTCAAAACTCTTTAAAAAAACCTCGGTTTTTGAATACTTATCGTGTAGTGCCAACTCTTTGTTGATGTATTTGCATTACTGTGTGCAAGGAACTTTAGGGCATATCTTAATTCTTTCATGATTTTGTCGAAACATCAGGGTTATCCGGATCACTCTTATGATCATAGATCCCAGATACTTAAATTTTTCACACTTAAGAAGCACATTTCTATTCAAATAAATTTCCGGAATAGGCTTGTCTGGTTCTGAAAACGCGCAATACAAGTACTCAGTTTTTTTTTACTCAGGCGTTAAGTGCTTTTTGCAGGAATGTAGGATCCTCGCTTATGATGGCTCAATCGTCATCAGAAAATAGTTGATGTACTTTGATATTAGGTATTTTATCTTCCAGCTGGTATTTAAGGACTTTAATAAAGAGCAAAGGACTCAAGAGGCTTCGTTGGTGTCCGAATGTGATTTGGAGAACTACAGCGACACCAGCTGAGTATCTTACCTCAGCCACTCTTCCTTCGTACATCATCCGCACATAGGCTCCACGAACTCCTTGTTGTCTGAGGGTTATCCATATAAGAACTCGCGGTTGTCGATATTGTGCAAATCCTCTAAGCCTAAGAAAAGATATCGTGATCCCTTAGAGTCTAAGGGATCACGATATCTTTTCATGAGTATCCTTAAAGTAAGTGCATTCAGAAAATAACGAAAATTTTATAATTTCGCGGGTTGGTTGTTATGTTAGTATACATGCCCCTGAAGTATTACAAAGGCCTATAGTGAGTCTGTGATGATTGAAACAAGAGCTTGCGAGTGGTAAAAGCGTTTCCAAGATGGCCGTAAAGACGTTCAAGATGACAAACGCTCCGGACGCCTCAGTACATCAGCAAAAGATGAAAACGTGCAATAGAGAGAGCAATAATTATGAATGATCACCGAATCACAATCAGTGAAGTTGCTGATGATATTAGCAGAGTTCACACTGTAAAATTAGTTGGGTAGACTTCGTTTGATGGATGTTTATTCGTCTTCCAACTTTATGTCATATATTCCTCCTAGAAATAGATGAAAATTACTTTTAGTATTTAACTCACTGCTCGCAAGTGAATTTCAATTGTATCCCTATTCACAGGGACGGAATTGTTCACCACTTTTCTTCTCTTAACCCATTTCCGGCGGCTACCAGTTCCAGGTGTGCTAGGAACTTGAAATTTCACAATTTGTCAGTTTTATTCACAAAATATTCATTAAATATTTATTTTTGTGTCAAAGCATTTTGGATGAAGTGCTACGTTAAACTTTTTACAGAAAAAAATGGTTTGACTAAAACATTTCCGACAGCTAAGACGTTTTTCTGTTTTGATGATAGTGTGTTTCATGTCATCGAAACGAACCGCTTCATTAGGATTTCCATCTCGTTGAATAGGCTGACTGCAGCTTGTCTCTGATCTCAACAAGGAATCGACAACAAATGCTCTGGATTCAAGTTGGAAAAGAGGTGCTTCCTTGGACAATTTTTTTTTGCATATGCAATGCATTTTCCATGCATTTACAAGTGCTGCATCGAGTCCATTGACTTAAAGAGGCCACTTCTTTCCACGAATTTTTATTCGATAGTTGCTTGTGGCGTTATCAAACAAGTCAACTCCACCCATGGTTATATTATATTGACGGATTGCATTTGGCATCGGGGTTGATATGCTTCCGTTTTTCTTGTCGAATGCAAGATCGGTGGACCCACGGCATTTTTTCTTCATTTCCTTTGGGTCTGTCAAGACTGCTTTTCCGGTTCTGTTTTCACGAACTGTGCCTATAAAGATAATAAGACATGATGTTTCTCTATAAGAAATAAACAATGTAAATTACCTGTTGCAAAATAGCCGAGTGTAGAAAGACGACGTTGTCAAAAGTTACCGTACGCTGGCCTGGTATATATCGAATTTTGAAAGTTATCGCAGTACAACGTTTTCGCCCAAATCAAGATCTGAGGAATTCTCGCTTGATGTACCACCCCATACGGGATAAATTGGAAAAGGTATCCTTCGTGTGAGCACAAGCTCCAATATTTATCGTATAGGTTTTCCTCTAATGAACATTTTGACCGAATGTCGTCCATAATATGGGATCATCTGCTCATCGATTGAAAGATGATGAGCGAATATCCCAAATTGCATAATTTTTTCGTTCAGCAAGTTGTTTAGGTCGGAAATCTTAGCAAACTTGTCACGGAGAAATTTAAAAAAAATAACTTTCACTCACAACTCGCGGCTTATAACTAAAAAAATATTTATATTCGTTTGTGGTTTTACAATACACCACTCATTCGCGAGTTATTGGTTTCATTCTTTTCCAGGAACAATAAATAGCTATGCATTTTCTGTTGAAGAAATAAATTACCTGGGCTTTGAGGTTTTTTATAACTATTGTGTACAGTCCAATTGTTTCTAAGAATTTCTAACCCTTTACAGTGATTTTTCCAAAATAGCTGTGGAATGAATTTTCGGTTCTTTTTTCCTTAGATTTTTTTTTTATAAATTGCTCATTATTCCGAAGAAACCAAATTTTATATGCA
This sequence comes from Melanostoma scalare, assembly GCA_949752695.1. NCBI lineage: Eukaryota > Metazoa > Arthropoda > Insecta > Diptera > Syrphidae > Melanostoma > Melanostoma scalare. Next base: position 154,837,395 of record OX456986.1, read on the forward strand.
GTGAAAGCCCAACGGAACTTTTATATATGTATATATAATAAATATATACATATACACTGTCAGACAAAATAAAGTGCAAACCGGAATTAAGATACTAACTCACTTTATTTTGTATTGTTTTCATGAACTGTACTTCAAAAAGTCATTTTATTTAATTTATTTAAGTTCTTTTACAAACATATCAGTATTCATAAACAAAATATAACCAAAATTGAAATAACAAAAAATATGTTTTGCAACAAATCATGAAAAAAGAGAAGACAAAATAAAGTGCAAATTCAAAATATCAGCAAAAAACATATATTTTCATAGGAAATCAGTAACTGGTGACTGCTCCTTTATTTTGAATAACAGCAGCAAGTCGTTTTGGTATGCTGCGAACAAGATTTCTCAAAATTTCAGATGGAATCCTCTCACATTCAAATTGGAGGATTTCCGAAAAAGATGGTATGTTTCGCCGACCATCTAACGGAATTCTGTCATCTAATATGGACCAAAGATGCTCTATCGGATTGAGATCTTGGGATTGAGGTGGCCATTCCAATACTTCCACGTTGTTTTGAGAAAACCTGCTTTGCCACTTTGCGTTGTCCAGCGATATTTTTGATGCCGAAGAAGCTAAGTTTTCTCTAATAATGTTGACGTAATGAGAACCCGTCATTTTGGTGTCAATTTTGACAATATTCAAGTCTTTTTTTTATAATTATTTGGCATAAGTTTTCTCTTTGCCAAATAGTTTCGTAGCCCACTTTCATTAAGACACCTTTGGACTGTCCTTGGTCTTACGTCTAATTGTAGGTCTTCTTCAATGTTTCTAGCTGTGGATAACGGTTTTTTCTGGCCTCTATTGTGATTCTGCGGTGTTGTTTTCCTCTTTCTTCCACTTTGACTTCTAAAACTGGCAGCAGATCACCGTTTAATGAAGCTCAAATAAACCTTCTTGGTTCCAGAAATTGACAGACTATATTTTTCACTTAATTTACGGAAGGTCAACCCACGTCAACGGTCCGAAACTAAAACTTCTTTCAATTCGGGTGAGAGTTGTTCCATGTCAAAGCTTATGAAAATAAAATTCAACTTGAAACAAAACGGGCATAAGATAACCTCACCTTCTGATCATTTTGGCTTAAATTTTTATTTTTGACTATTATTAGCTATACTTTGCACATGTATTAAAAAATTGCTCTTTATTTTGTCCGAGCTCAATGTCATTTGCTTGAAAATTAATGCAGTTCATGTTTAAAAGAGAGCAAAAATAACGGAGTATTTATAAAGGTTTGATAAACAATGACAAAATATAACGTAGTAACATTAAATAGAGTGATTAATCTTCCTCATTGTTTATTCTCTGCATTTTTAAAATGAGTCAAGTGCATTTGCACTTTATTTTGTCTGACAGTGTATATATGTATATACATATACAGGGTGTCCCGTAATTCGTTTTACATACTTTGGGATATGATTCTTGGTCATATTCTAACAAAAAAATTGTTCTACAGTAAAGTCCGTTTCTCAAGTTTGACATCACTTTTTGACAATTTAAAAAAAGGCTAACTTTAACCTGTGTTAAATTCGATATCTCTGTCAATACTGATGATAGAGACCTAATCTTAGACTCAATTTTTTGTAGAAATAACAACCTTTAAGACTGCATTTAAATTAGGCTTCCATAGGTTTAGGGTTGCCAGATTTTCAATTTTAAGCGGTGTTCAAATTTTCTTCCCAAAACTAAGTTGTGACTTTGAGGTCATTTTTTTTGGAGAAAAGGCCTGATAAACATAGAGTTTCTTTATTTTTTACAGATGAACAAAACAATAATAAAGAAAAAACTCAGCATTAAGTTAGCTCAAAAACCCATACATTTTAAGATACTTGGAAAAATACGAAATGGGAAAAATTTAAAAAAAAATAAAAAAAAGTTCTTGCTTTGAGGTTTGTTTGAATAAAACAATAATATGATCACTTTTAGTAGTTTTTTTATGTATTTAATACAAATACAATTATAACAAGTGCTCAAAGCTCCCTCCTTCGTTTTGAATCCATGCCAGAGCCCGTTTTTGGATTTCATTGATTAGACCAGGAATCGTGACTCCTCCAATTTTTATTCCACCTTTGACTGCATCCGTTATGTTATTTATGAACAGAATGAAAAGCAAAGCACTAAGAATACAGCCTTGTTTCAACCCCATTGTTGTTGGAAATTCTTCTGATAGAGCAACTCCATCCCACACGCATGCTGTGTTTCTATCGTACAACGCCCTCAGTACATTAATGATTTTAGTGGATACGCCTAGCACAAACAATTTATAGAAAAGTGCATCGCGCACAATGGAGTCAAAGGCTCCACGGAAGTCCACAAAGAACGCATACAATTTCTTCTTTTTGTTCAAGTAAGAGTCAGCAACATTATACAGTGAGAAGATATGGTCCGCTGTTGAGTAACTTTTTCGGAAACCTGCCTGTAATTCTGACAAAATTTTCCTCTCATCAACCCATTGTGTTAGCCTACGGTGTATTATCCCAGCGAATAGTTTAGCACTAGTATTAAGGAATGAAATTCCTCTGTAGTTCGATGGATCATCATGATTTCCTTTTTTGTGAAGAGGAAATATAATTGATTTTTTGAAGCTATCAGGAATTGCTGCTTGTTCAAAAATTCGATTGAATACAATTGTTAGCGATGAAATGAAGTCGTCTGTGGCGTATTTGTAGAACTCAAAAGGAATACGGTCGGTCCCCGGGGCTTTATTCATTTTGGAGCTCGATATGACTTCTTGAACTTCCACAATTTCAAAGGGAGCATCTAAAAACGCGTCAAGGATTAATGGGTCGGCATATTGAAACAGCGATGACCTTAATTCAGAATTGAGGAGGCTTCTGAAATGACTTGATAGACTTGATGCTTGTAGGCCTAAGGCGATGATATTTCTTCTACCATTTACTTTCTTTACTGCTCTCCAGAAATCGGCGGAACAACGACTTGAATTGATAACTTCAATATTTCTTCTCTCATAAGCTACCTTTTTTATGCAACACAGTTGTTTGAACGATCTATTTGCCTGGGCGTACAAGGATCTATATTCCTGTGTATTGTGTTTTCGAAAAAGCTTTAGAGATTTAAATGATTTCTCCCTAGCGCTAAGGCAATCAAAATCAAACCACTCATGTTTGAAACTCTTTTTTCTTCCTGCTGCGTTTTGAGGGTAAGAATTTTTAATTGCTTTTGAGAGCTCATTTATGTTGACGGTAGTGTTCTGGTTTTTCAACCTTTCAAGTTCCTCGCCCAATTTCTTTTGGTAAATGAACCTGTTGTTTTCTTTCCAGTGCAGTTTCGGTACGAGGTTTAGTTGTTTAGCATTATCCGGTATATCTGATAACAGCGTCTTAAAGGTGACTTCGAGGGGCATGTGGTCAGAGAACGTCTTGATTCCTACTTTAAAATCGTTGATGATATTATTCCACACTCCAGATGTAAAGCAGTAGTCTATAACAGAACAAGCTGTACCTCGAACAAAAGTAAACTCTCCCTCCGAGTCTCCTAAACTGCTGCCATTCCACACATGTAAGTCGAAAGCATCAGCAAGTTCCAAAATATGTTCACCCTTTCTATCGCAGACTGCATCCTTAGATTTACGATTTGAGCTTATGTTCAAATAACTATTTTGGGACACCCCAATCCTACCATTAAAATCGCCTATAAGCATCAGGTTGCTCGCATCAATATCTTCCAGTGTCTCGCAAAGTTTTTCATAGTCTTGATGCCAGTGGTTGCAATTTAAGTAAATAGGTACTAAATGTATTTTGTCATTTCCAATTTTAATATCAAGCAAGTAGATTTCCCCGGCTCTTCTCCAGTCAAAATGTGCACCCAACAAGCTTTTACGATACCCGAACATTTCACCCCCACTGCCTCGTCCGAAATTCGCTGTTTTTACTGCGGGGTTCCATCTTATTTCATAGTTAAAAAATATTTTTATAAAATTATTCTCTTCGTTTTCTAATAAATGCGTTTCGTAAAGCACAAAAATATCAAAATTTTGAATATAATTAAAAAAGTTTGTAAACAATAATTTATTCTTTAATCCAGACACGTTATAACTTAGTATACTAATGTTTCTTATAGAACTACTTTCAATTTGGTAGACATCGAAATCTCATGCCTCGTGTAGACGCCCATTTCTTGTGGTTGCACCCATATTAGCAGTTGGTTGTTGTGTTGTCACCCTGTGGGCTAAGACGTCAGCTTCGTTGACAGCATCTATGACAGTCGATGACATTTGATACGCTACTTTTGTTTTGAGTAATTCATTCATTAAAATATTTAAATTGGGAATGTCTCCAAAAATCGTGTTCAAAATATTACGACCATCAAATTCACCACACATCAGGCCTCTCGCGGAATCCCAAACAAAATGCTTATCATCCACCACCAGCTTGTCGTCCCGGACAACTATTTTCTTCTCTGGATTCTTCTCTTTGAGCACCCTTCGTATCCGCAAGAGCTTGGCTCGTTTTTGGCGCACATTGAATGGCAAATCTTTATGAATGCTCACATTTCTTCCTTTTAGAGACCCGGAATTTCTTAGTATGCTCCAAACTTTTTCACGGGACTTCATTTTCAAAATTATGGTTGCCATTCGCGTGTTTCGGCTTTTGACACTAAAGGCGGATTCAACGATGGAATCCGGATTACTCTCATTTAAAAGGCTGGAACAGATGGACTTAGCGGATTTACAGGGATCTATATTGCTTTCCAAAGGTAAGCGAACCACCAAGTTTGTTTCCGTGTTTTTTTGGAGTATCTTATCAAACTGCTCTTCAAGCATCCTGTTACGGTTTTCTAATTGGATTATTCTTTGGCTTACATCTTCATAACGAGATTTCAGACAAGTAAGTTCGACTTGTAGGTGTTGCAGGTCGGATTTACTTGCAAGGTGACTAAAGAGTTCATCGTTATTCTCCTTGAGCAGCTGTCTCATGAGCATTTCAAGACTTTTCTCAGATGAGGTTCCCATTGCAAGACAATGTTGATCTTCCAAAAAACTTGAATAACGTTTTTCGTTTTGTGGGTGTTCTGGTGATGTTTCTTCTAGACCTCTTTTGTGCATTTATTGAGGTTAGCTAATTTCAACTTGCTATTTTCGGTGGACAAGGAAACCTTAAGGCTATAACTTACTCAGCACTTGATTTTTTGCAGACTTTTTTCTCTGTGGGACACTTTTAGTAAAATTTTTAGAGCTTTTATGTATTTTTAAAACTATTTTCTGGCAGAGAGATATTATTTTTGCAACCGCACTTGACAGAAGGCAAAGAAACTCTATGTTTATCAGGCCTTTTCTCCAAAAAAATGACCTCAAAGTCAAAACTTTGTTTTGGGAAGAAAATTTGAACACCACTTAAAATTGAAAATCTGGCAACCCTAAACCTATGGAAGCCTAATTTAAACGCAGTTTTAAAGGTTGTTATTTCTACAAAAAATTGAGTCTAAGATTAGGTCTCTATCATCAGTATTGACAGAGATATCGAATTTAACACAGGTCAGGGTACACCAAAGTTAGCCTTTTTTTAAATTGTCAAAAAGTGATGTCAAACTTGAGAAACGGACTTTACTGTAGAACAATTTTTTTCTTAGAATATGACCAAGAATCATATCCCAAAGTATGTAAAACGAATTACGGGACACCCTGTATATATATACATATATAATATATATGTATATATATACACTGCTGTTCACTTAATTAGACGCACAAATTTTTTTTTACATAAACCTAATTTTTTTGTAAGTGCGGGTAGCAATTGTCAAACAACTGCATTTATTTGAAAGCTTATTAAATTCTCAACAAAATAACACAAAACAAAAATAATCAGGGAAAATGTGGTTGTATCCATCAGGACCATCTAGGTAAAATTTTTTTGGTCATAAAAACCGCATTTTGCCAATTTAGCTCATTTCCAAAGTTGCTATCCCAGGTCATATGAACGCGTGCGAACTCCAACCGCTGGCGCTGTTTGCTCTTATAGCGTTTAGTGGAGGCATTTTTTTTGTTTTTTTTTAATTGAAGATGGTCTGCACCTAAAATAGCTCGACGAACAGTTAATGTGCTGGCTGTTACCCCCGCTTTTTCCTTCATTTTGCTTGTAGAGAGAGCTGAATTTGATGTAGTTTTTAAAATTTTTCTCTTATTCTGAGGACTTAAAGCCGTTTTTGGCCTTCCTTTGCAGTTTTTATCGTATGAATCACTGGTTTTAATAAAATTCCTCACAACATGGTCACTTTGGCCTATTTTTTTTGCAATTCTTCTCTATGAAAACTCTTCGGATTGCAACACGTCAATTTTCCCCTTTTCTTCTGCAGCTAAAACTTTTTTTTCCAACATTTTGGACTGAAATCTGTGGCAAACACTTTTTTATTGCTTAAGGGGGGACGCTGGTCTAGAGCGTTAAAAAATGGGCATAATATATGAATTTTTTATGACTCAACAAAAAGATCTATCGAAAATCTGTGAAAGAGGTCTTATACATAGTTTAAGTTTTAATATACAAATACAAATTTTTTCGTTTCAATCAAATTCAAAATGGCGGCTGTCCAGCATTTCTTCGGAGGCACCTCATTTTCTAGATGGGTCCATGGCCGAAAATGTAACCTCCTTAATTTTGATCCTGGAATGAAATCCCGAAAATTTTTAGTTCTATATAACAACACCAATAGCCGTACGTAGGATTTTTTCAATATTTTGTTTTTTGGCGGAATGGTTCACGTTTGAACAAAAAATTCAGATTTTCACTAAAAAAAAAATCGAGAAAACTGTTGATTAAAAAAAAACTATGCAATATAAAAAAAAAATCCTACGTACGGCTCTGGAGAAAGGTATTTTGAATGTACTGTCAAAATTTCGTATAGATCGGTGAAGATTTGCTCGAGTTATGTTTTCGGCCAGTCAAAAAAAAGTGATTTCGAGAAAAAAGCTTTTAAAGTTTTAAATACTATAAAATCATACGGCATACCAGAGGGGCACTGCCACAGAATGGAAAGTTTGGGCATTTAGACATTTTTGCCGGCATCCATCCTTTGGTATGTTATTTTTAAGACCCTAAAGTACCTTTTCAGACCTTGTTTGTACCTTGTCCAAAAATATTTTCATCATAAATGTTTATATTGTCCCTAAAAGCTTAGCACCAGTTTATGCTGAGCTATCTCTTATTTTGGATTATGTCTTCGAAATATCCGATCTTGAAAGCCAGATTCTATTACTGGGTGACTTTAATTTACCATACATTCAGTGGCTACCCTCTGATGATGGTTCCTTTCAAAAAGCTTCCCTGTCTTCACCACAACAGGAGCTTTCCTGTTTAGACAACATAATTTCTTCTGACTTACGGCAAGTAAGCTGTATTAGAAACTATCAAAGTCGTATGTTAGATTTAGTATTTTCTTCGAACGCTATTAAGACTGTTGTAATGCAATCAAATTCTGGTATCACAAGAATAGATGACTTACACCCACCTTTAGATATCTTTATTGAACTCAGCAATGTGATTGACGAAAGAAGTAGTCCATATGACTGTTCAATGTTCATATACCTTTGACTTTCGAAAAGCGAACTTCGATTTGCTTTCGGATGAATTAAGCAGGGCTGGTATTGAAAAAATATCAACTCTAGCAAATCTTGACGAAGCAGTCAGCTGTTTCTACTCTATTTTAAAGGATTGCATGAATAAAACAATTCCGCTAAAATTGATTAAAAAAGAAAATTATTGCCAGCCGTGGTTTACCAAAGAACTGAAAGTTCTGCGGAATAAAAAAAACAAGGCCTGGAAAACTTATTTGACCACTCTTTCTCTAACTGACCACCAAGTGTTCATAAGTCTTTTTGAAGACTTCAGAACGCTTTCTCAAAATCTTTATTCCAGCTATGTAACTCAAATGAGTTGCTCTCTTAAAAATGATCCAAAAAGCTTTTGGTAATTTGTTAACTCCAAAAAGAAATCAGACGGCTATCCAGCAAATTTTATTTATAATAGCAATCTTTTGAAGGATACTCCTGACATATGCAATGCCTTTGCAAATCATTTTTGTGGCTCTTTTTGTAGTACACCTCTCAAAATTGATGAAAACTATTTTAAGTATTTAACTCACTGTTCTCAAGTAAGTTTTAATAGCATCCCCATTTACAGTGATAGAATTATTCATTACCTTTCTTCTCTAAATGATGACGTTTCATCTGGCCCGGATATGATACCACCTATAGTTTTAAAAAAGTGTTCTTTACGCTTAGCCTTCGCTCTCGAATACCTTTTCAAGCTTTCTTTAAAGTCCGGAAAATTTCCTAGTTTGTGGAAAATGTCTTTTATTACCCCTGTTTTCAAGAAGGGTGAAAAAATAGATATAAAAAACTACAGGCCAATTGCAAAGCTTTCATGCATTCCTAAGCTGTTTGAACAAGTAGTCTGCGAAAGTTTATCATTCTTTGCAAGGAATATAATCTGTAATCAACAACACGGATTTATGCAAAGAAGATCAACGGCTACTAATCTTCTCTCGTTTTACCATAAATGCTCTAATACACTCGAAAAAGGGTATGAGTTAGACTGCATTTATACTGATTTCTCTAAGGCCTTCGACCAACTTTCTCATAATATTATATTATATAAACTAAAAGCATTTGGATTTCCACCAGTATTTATTGTTTGGATAAGTTCATACTTAAAAAATAGATCTTATCAAGTCAAATTTCGTAACGTCTTGTCAAATTCTTTCAATGGTCTGTCTGGTGTGCCACAAGGGAGTCACCTTGGTCCTTTGCTTTTCATTATTGCAATGAATGACGTCATTACTTGTATATCATACAGCGACATTCTAATTTTTGCTGACGACATGAAGATTTTCAAATCGATAGAATATTCGTCAGATCGCAATTTATTACAAAAAGATATCGACAGTTTTGTTACGTGGTGTTCTAAAAACGGTCTTAGTTTGAACCCTTCCAAGTGTCAAAGTATGACGTTCTCACGCAAAAGGATTCCCTCTGTCGCAAATTATTCAATATCTCAGCAATCATTATCTCAAGTCTCGAATTTCCGCGACCTTGGTGTAATTTTTAGTACTAACCTTGAATTCAATGAACACATCAATTCCATAACAAGTAAAGCAAATTCAATGCTTGGGTTCATAAAGAGATGGGCAAAAGAATTTAACGACCCCTATGTTACACTTTCCTTATACAACTGTCATGTTCGTCCCTATCTCGAGTATGCTTCTCAGGTTTGGTCACCTCTATATGAAGTTCATAAAACTCGTATTGAGGCAGTTCAACACAGATTTATACGTTTTGCCCTGAAAGGTCTTCCCTGGGAAGATCCTTTTAATCTCCCCCCTTATGAAAATCGTATTCGTCTTTTGAATCTTCAACCACTCTCACAAAGACGGACTAACAATGATTTGGTATTTTTCCATCAACTTATAACAGGTTCGATTGATGCTCCCGACTTGCTCTCCCACATAGGATTCAACTATCGTGGAGGATCTCACCAACTACGTAATTTAGAGTTTTTGCATTGCTACCACCACAGAACTAACTATGGCATGCATGAGCCGATAGCTCGCATGAGTAGGTTATACAACTCTAACCCTTTTACTTTAGATTTCAATCTTAGTAAAAGTAGTTTAAAATTAAAACTCAAAACCAGTGCTCCACAAGCATGATTTTTGTTTTGTATTTAATTTGTATTTAATTTGTATTTAATTATTAGTTACTGTAAATTATTTTAATTGTATTTTTTCTTCTTTTTTTATATACTTTCAATAATGTTTATAGTTTGATTTTGTTTTATCGATGTAGTAAAAGTTAATTATGTTAAATGTTATGTCCTTGTTCGAATACGTTCTTTTGTGCTTGTGTTGGCGTTTTTTACTAACCACTAACACTTGCATTAATGATGAAGAGCGTAGATAAGTGCGTACATATGAGCTTGCTCTAAGTTCAGTACCGCTTAAGACTCTGAGATGCAAAAAAAAAAAAAAAAAAAAAAAATCGGTTTCTTCAAAATTCTAGACCAGCGTCCCCCCTTAAACTTTGCAGCTATCTGTAATCTACGTAACAGATCGCGACCAACTAACTAATTTTACAGGTGCGTCTAATCATGTGAACAAAAAAAAACTGTACTTTTTCTGGGAGCATAGACAAAAGTGAAAAAAATGTCCGTTTACTTCCACTCACCTTGGACTTTTTAGTGTTATTTTGTTGAGAATTTAATAAGCTTATTATTATATTTTGCTTATTCCTACGATTAATTACTAGATTTAACATTACTTTAACGGAAACTGTTTGGTTTTTCAATTTCGGAGGATCCAGTTCAGAGATATAGTGGTCACCGCAAAACGTCTTTTTTGAGAAGAGCCCCCAAAGATCAGCTGTAGCTCCTTTCCAAATAAATATTTTTACTAATACTAGTCTTAAAATACAGTTAAAAAAACAGCATAATATGTGTACAAATTTTTAGATCAATAAATTTAAAAGCTTTCTCAGAAATTTTTTTGGAAAATTCGCTTTTTTTCGGCCTTCCAACTATATAACCCCTTAAAATAAAGGATCCTTTAAGCTGGAGACGCTCTCAAACATGACGTTGCGTTTTCACAACGCCAGCCGGAAATGGGTTAGATGACATTTCTTCTGGTTCGGCCACGATTCCACCAAAAGTTTTAAAAAAATGTTCTGCACGTTTATCCTTCCCACTTGAATATATTTTCAAGCTTTATTTAAAATCTGGAGTATTTCCCACTTTTTGGATAAAATCTTTTATCGCACCTGTTTTTAAGAAAGGTGAAAAAATCGTTATAAAAAACTTAGACCAATTTCAAAGCTCTAAAGTATACCATAAAATTTTTGAACAAGTAGTCTGGCTAAAGTTTATCCTTCTTTGCAAGGAATGTAATCTGCAGCACGGATTTATGCAAAGAAGATCGATGGCAATCCAAACCAATCTTCTATCTTTTCATCATAAATGTTCCAATTCCCTTTAATGTGGGAACGAGCTTGACACTGAATTCTTTATATAAACTTAAATCCTTTGGATATCCTCCAGTATTTATTGTTTGGATAGGCTACTACTTAAAAAATAGGTCTTATGAATACAAATTTCAACAAGGCTTCGCGCCTAAAGGTCATCCTTGGACAGATCCTTTTATTCTCCTCCCTTATGAAAATCGTATTAGCCTATTAAATCTTTGAACCCTCTCACAAAAACGAATTAGTAAATGAATTAGTATTTTTTCATCTTATTAATTAATAACATTTTAATTATTAATTAATTGATGCTCCCGACTTGCTCTTTCACATTAGAGAGATCGTGGGGAGTCTCATCAACTACGTAATTAAGAGTTTTGGCATTGCTCTCACCTCAGACCTAACTATGGCATGCATGAGACATTAGCTCGCATGAGTAGGTTATTCTACTCCAATCCTTTTATTTCCGATTTTAAACTCCATAAATAAATTGCTTAGTCTTAAAACGAAGAACCTGTGTTCCACCTGCATGATTGATATTTAACACTTTATTTTTGTAATCTAATTTCTGTTTTATTTATAGTTTTTGTTTAATAACTTCTCACTAGATTCTGTTCTAGTAATGTACTTTTTTCTTTGTTAATAATAGATATGGAGCCGGTCTTCTTTGGCCTCATCTGTGTTCTGTCAGAAAGGTTGATGCAGATGTTGTGTTAGTTTGTGACTGTTTTCGAACGTCTTCGTCCTTAAGTGGGTTTTCATATACAAATTAGCTCAGAAGAACTTCGTTATGTGATCTTCAACTTCATTCATTTTGTTTGATTTCTTCTGCTTTCTTATTGCACTTTTCAGACGAACTCACTGTGAGTTGTGAGAATATGCATAAGCACATCCAATTTATTTAGAAGATGCTTCGTAGAAGGACCATTCCATTTCCTCTGCGAGTGCCCAAGTTTGATCCACACCTTGAAAATAACCCTTTTTCGACGAACTGGGCGACAAATCAAACTTTTTACTGAACAGCATCCTAAAATTCATTCAAAACTTTAAAAGTGGGGCTCCTCAACCCTTAAAATCCAATCACCACCAACCGCTCTCCCTCCTTCTCACCTTTTCCACTGTTATATCGTACCAAGTATGAAAATTAATTTTGGTTTTTTAATGAACCAACATTAAGTGAAGTTAAGTGAAAAGGAAGCAAAAATGATAACAGAATAAGGTGAACATTGGAAGTTGTTAATAGGAATTAATTAAAGCCATTAAAAAAAGATCGTACTGGCGATGGGGAAAAATGAAAAAAAACACAACTCATCACTCAATGTGAAATGTTTTATTTCCAATTTTTCATAACCTGTAGTTGCAATTAAAACAATGAAAAAACTTTCTACACGAATCTAAACAAAAAATTCATTACTTTTTTTCGTTGCATATTCCGGAGCAAACTTTTGTATTGAAAACATTCTCAGCAAAACTCCACCGTCGGCGTTGATTTCCTCTTTTTAATTACACTCGAATTCGTTTTTGATAACAATCAAATCAATTCTCTTTCATTTTAATCCAAATTGAGTTCATTTTTCAGTGTAAATAACAATCAAGTAGTTGTCTCTAATCCTAAACACAATAAAAGTTAGAAACCTTTTAGAAATGTCCTCGTAAATTAAGACTTCAAACTAAGCATGCCTTTGCCTTTACTCAATTGCATCACAAAACTCGTCTGCAAGCACAAACTGAAAGATACGCCATCACTTTCATTGCCTTAAGCTTTATAGAGCCAAGTAATTCTTAAAAGCACTATCCTTGCATTAAGGAGACATTCGAGAGATGGAGCACATCATCAATTCCGAGTGTCGTCCTAGTGTAGTGATTCAACAGATGTACCCACCTATGTACACCTATGGCAACCGTACAAACATAGGTAAAATTTAATTGACATCTATGCAATTTACCCCCTAAAGTGCTTATTTATGTTGATTCATTGCCTGGCACTCGAGGCGCTTCATACTCAGTCATTGAATTTAATCCAAAGAACCCCATTAAAATACCCAAGATGTACTTGTGTTGTGTATATCAGAACAGGGGTAATGTTGGCAATGAGAGACATCACCTGCTAAGTTCATTTGGAACTTCAGATTTATCGCGATGTAATTATTTTTTGTGCAAAAGGAAGAGGAGGACAATGAAAAATCAGGGCAAATGCCATCATATCTGTTTGCCACAGGTAAATTAGCTTTGGAATTCATTTTCAGTTTTCGCCAGTTTGACTCAAATCTACTTAAATTCATCGAACGAATTTAAGTAGATTCGAGTAAAAGCAAAGTGTGTGAATTGTCGTGACATTTAATTGATATAAGTATCAATTAAGTGTCTGCTATTGATGTCGCATCTATTGAAAAATGCATTAAGTTTACGGTAAGTTTTGCTGCTGAGGAACTTAAACTTTCCCTGCCTTTTTTTGCCATGAAAAGTTTGGGATCTATGATCAATGTTCAAGCAATTTGTGATGACGACATCAATCATCAAGTAGCATGGTAGAGTGGAGGAAAAATTCATATCCTGTGAAGAAAAGTGGTCTTTAAGCTGAAGCAAAGTCTCCATACGGCGGCGGCGGGCGCGGCGGTTGTGCGTCCAGCTCCGACGCGACGGCGATAATTTGAAGCTGTTGCTATAATTTGAAATTTTCGCGTCGAAGTCGCCGGGATTACAATTTTGATGGCTTTTGATTTCACGTACAAGCCGAGGAATAAGTGGGGTTCTTCCGGTGAAACTTTATATTGTTCGAATAAATGAACCTAGTGGTCTGGATGGTCTAAGATTATTTCTAGGATCGGTATTACAGTTCGGTGTGAACCTATGGGCGTGAGGCATCCTCAAGAATTTTGATTTCGGGCGATCTCTCTTTAAAGTTATGTATTTAAATTTCAAGTCGGCCAAAGTCCCCTTTCATTACGTCAAATAAAGCGACGTCTTCCCCTTCCGAAACTGCCCAGAGGCGGTATTACAAATTACGATACTCGCAAAACCAACTCTTCGTTATCGTTACGCTGCGATTGCGTTTCACGTTACTCGCTGTCATTTACAACTGCTTTTGGCGGTCATTTTATTATTTTTCTGCCACTTTCTTGGGTCCAATCTTGTAATTCATAAAATTTCCAGCCATCGTAGTCTCGCGATGTGTATTCTTTTAGCTATGGCCACGTCGTGGATCGTGGTACACCTTTTGCAGTTCGTTGTTCAATCACCTTCTCGGCACAGCATCGTCTGTACGAATGGGACCAAGGATCACTTCCCTTCGAGTATTTTATTCTGGATTGTGTAACAGAGCGGGAAGCCCAGGGGCCTAGCGCATTTCTCACAAGCATTTCTTGTCAGTGAATGGAGGGAACCTACAATTTTCTACAGATTCTGAATGGCTAATCGAAAACGCGCTTTACTGAATTTGTTATCGAAGGACTTGTCATTTCCTCACAAATGGCAATACCCGTGAAAGACCTTTTTGTTTTCTGTTTGGATTTGAACCACGACCCTCCCGCGCAGCAGGCAGACATGCCAACCATTACACCACGAGCTTATCTAGAGAGTGTTTTATTTCTTAACTTTCTCCTTAACCCAAAGTAGCGTCGATGTTCCTTGTTCTTCTTTTTGCCCCCAAAGACCATCAAACCCATTTTTTGCCGCTTCTGTTTCCATGCTCGCAAAAACACCCACGACATCACGCAAGCTTCTTTCCGTAGGTGTAAGGGAGTATAGATTTTTGAAACATTATGCTTTTCGTGTTGACGTTTGAGTATTTAACAATCTTTTCAAGTAAGAAATTGACAAGTTCGTATTTCGTATGACAATGTGTCACCTTGACGACATCAAAGGTTTCAGTGAGTTCTTAACCGACCTCGACGGAGTAGCTTGTAAGTCGTTTAAGTTTTGCGGGGATGCAAAACCTTGACACAGCTCGTCTTTGTAAATACGCGACCTTTAAATCGATGAAAAGATTATGTATATCGATATTATATTCCCAAGTTCTTTCCAAGATCTGTCGTAATGTGTAAATTTAGTCGATTGTTGACTTCCCTGATCTGAAATCGATCAAATTGTTGACTATTGGTTTAGAGACGTTCACATATTACAGCCGACTTATATGCTACGTTTAGTAGGTTTATTCCTCTATAATTGCGTGAGGGTCGCGCTTTTCAGGATTATGCATTCGATACTGAGGTTCCATATTTTGGCCATGCTTTCTTCCGACTTTTTTTTATACAAATCTAATAACTGTGTGGCAATATGAGAAGGCCAATTGGGACGGTCTTAATGATTTCTTTCGAAATTTTAATTTGTCATTGTTCATTCTCGACGTAAACGTTGACGCATCAGCTGATATGATATCTAACGTAATTCTCAACGGCATGAGAAACTTTGTTCCTCACAGAACGAAAAGTATCATCGCCAAAGTTAATTCGTGGTTTGATTTGAGCTGTAAAGATGCGATTGAGGATAGAGAAAGAAGTTTTCGAATATTTAAAGATAATCCTACAGTAGAAAATCGAAATTTGTTCAAACGGGCCAGAAACATCTGCAATGCTCAAATACAAAAGGCTAAGTTTTTACATGACCAAAAAGTAAGGCAAAAAATGCTGTTGTGTCCAAAAGGAAGCAAACACTTTTGGTCTCTTGTTAAGAACGTTAAGAACTCGACCACGTCATCGGTCCCAACGCTCGTTTTCAAAGACTCTCCGTATATCAGCTCGATAAAGCTTATTTGCTAGCAGCTCAATTGTTGCCAACTCGACACTTCCTGATAGCATATTGGCTCCACCTAAGCTTGAGTCTACAAACTTTGTGATGAATCAGATATTTTTTCGAACTCGCTCAAAGATCTCAATATACATATGTAAATCCGCTCGTCCTGATGGTATCCCCGCCGTTATTCTGAAGAGGTATTCTTCTACGCTGGCAAAACCACTACGTATACTTTTCCATCTTTTCTATTCTGCTGGGGTTTTCCGGAGCAGATGGAAAACGGCTTTTGTCCAGCCGGTCCCTAAAAATGGCGAATCTTCCTCCCTTTCCAATTACAGTACCATTGGACTAACCTCCCTTCTTTCCTAGGTCATGGAAACGTTGATAAACCGTCAACTTATGAAATATCTTGAAGAACGAAAGCTTCTTAATGACCGCCAGTACGGCTTTCGTAGCAAACGGTTCACTGGTGATTTGATGGCTTATCTCACCGAAAAGTGGAACCAATCTGTATAACATGGCTAATTAAAATAAATGAAAATTGAATGAGAAAAAGAATGAACCGACACTTTGTTTCTAGAAATAAAACACAAGAGATTTTTTTCTTTGGGAAAAAGCCATCATGGCAAAAAACCCAATTTATTGTGACACGTCCGCTGGCCAAGCGCTCTGGTTTACAACTAACTACTTCTCCCCAAGTAGTTCTCTCTTCTCATTACATTTACATATATATTGAAGAATATTACAATGTATTAGTTAGGTTAATTTCATGGTATTGACTACTCGTACTTTGTACGATACAGTCCCAACAAAAAACATCTGTTTTTTTCTCTTCAGGATGTACTGATGTTGCTGGCAGCTATTCTCGTTCGACGTCCCTCATCGCATCGCTATCATCTATCATCGCATGGTTCACTTCTATCGTCACCTAGCCTCGATTCACTGTCCGTTCTTTCGTTACTCTGTAAAGAAATAAGATTGCCGTTGCCAGCAGCTTTCGATTAAGATTAGCACTTTCGCTCGCTCGCCAACTATTCATCTCCTTGCCCTTTCGATAACTTGCCAAGACCTACCTACCCCTACCCTGCCTAAGTAACCCCTACCTACTCTAGATCTGTTGCTCAACAGGTAAGATACATATCTTTTGGACTGGTCTCTTGAGCTGGCCGGTTTCAGTTTGCAGGACTACTGATCGCACTATTCCATCCTTGCTCTTGATTAACTCCTTAATTCGACCCATCAACCATTGTGCTGGTGGGAAATTTTCACTTTTAATTATAACCAGCTGGCCAACTTGCACAGGCTCCCTTTCCCTCCGCCACTTCTTTCGTTCTTGTAATGTTACAAGATATTCTTCTCTCCACCTTTGCCAAAAATGCTCCACTATCGCTTTCCTTTCGTTATAGAGCTTTACACCTCTCGAATTGCCCTCTTCTACTAATGATAAAGGCAACGGCCCGTTTATAGCTTCTCCTATCAGGAAGTGCCCTGGCGTCAGTGCTTGCATATCCGTGGGATCATCGCTCAATGGATGAATCGGCCGTGAATTTAAGATACCTTCTATCTCGATTAATAATGTCACAAATTGCTCATACTCTAGCGTCCGCTGTCCCACTATGCGCTTCAGATGATATTTCATTGACTTCACCGCTGCTTCATAAATGCCGCCCTGGTGCGGTGCTGCTGGCACCATAAATGTCCATTCAGTACCCTTAACACTCAGCTGGCTAAAAAGATCATCCTCTTGCCATCGCCTCAACGCTTGCCTTAAGATTCTTGCTGCACCAACAAATGACGTGCCGTTATCGCTATAGATTCGCTGGCAGTACCCTCTTCGACTGATGAATCTTTCGTAACCCGCAAGAAATGAGACTGTCGATAAATCCCGTATGACTTCAATGTGTATTGCCCTCGTCTTTAAGCATATGAATACTGCTACCCATGCTTTACTGAAGCTGAGACGTCGTCCATCCTTATCTAGGATCTTGACGGTAAAAGGCCCCGCATAATCAACCCCTATGTGAAGAAATGGTTTTCCTGCACGCACCCTGTCCGCTGGCAGTTCTGCCATCAACTGTTGCTCTAGACGAAAGTTGTAGCGCGCACAAATGATGCATTTGTGTATGTAATTCCGCAACTCACTTCTCAATCTCGGAATCCAGTACTGTTGCCTTAAGTACTGCATCATCACCTGGCTCGCACCATGCTTCGTAATGCGATGTGCATGATCTATGAGCAACCATGCTAACCTGGATCCTTGCGGTATGATGGCTGGATGTCTAGCTTCATAGCCTCCCTCGGCGTGATGAAGCCTTCCTCCTACTCGTAGCGTGTTCTCGTTATCAAACACTGGCTTAAGCGATTCTATCTTACTTTGTTCTGTTAGCTGGCCATCCTTGCGCAGGTGCGCCATGTCCTTGCCATATGCCGCTTGCTGTGCCCTATGTATTAAGTATTTCATGGCCCTAGCTTTCTCACTGGCTGTTGGTGCTCTTGTAAAAATGTTCATTTCCCTCCTCATGTTGCCTCTCCCTTTACGTGTTCTACCTTCCTTTACCTTGTACCTTGCCTGCTCTATAAATCTCACAACATATGCCAGAATGTTTATTGCCCTCTCCAATTTCCACGCATATTCCTCTATGGGAACCGTCACTTGCTCCTTTGCTGACCAAATTCCTAATCCCTGTGTAACGACTAGCACTATGCGCACGTTCATCTCGCCTTCTACTGCTGGCGGCGCTTCATTCTCGATGTGATTGACTGGCCACTCATTCTCACCTGAAGTTAACCACGATGGCCCTTGCTGCCATAGCTTACTGCTCACTAGCTCTTCAGGATATAGTCCCCTGCTCAGTAGATCTGCTGGGTTCTCCTTAGTCCCAACATGACGCCATGCTTTGATATCCGTGTTAGTTTGTATGGAAGACACTCGATTTCCAACATACGTCTTCATATCCCGAGGGATTTTACGCAACCAATGCAGAACCACCATCGAGTCTGTCCAGAGAATATAGTTCGTCCTTTCCCAATCCATCGCCTTGCAAAGTTCTATCAATAACCTCCCCAGTAGCTCAGCTGCTGCCAGCTCTAACCTCGGAATGGTTATCGTTTTTAAAGGTGCCACTCTAGTCTTTGCTACGATTAGCTTGCTCGTTACCCTTCCGCCATGATGTTCCACTCGCAAATAAATAACTGCGCCATACGCTGTTGTCGATGCATCCGAAAAGCCATGCACTTGCATCCGTGACCCTCGTGATGTCCCTATCCATCTGTCGATTCTGAACATTTCCAATGCTTTAATGCCCTTCCATAATATACGCCACTTGTCTTCTATCTCCCTTGCTACCTCATCATCCCAAGCAATCCCTGTCCGCCATATATCTTGTATCAAGATTTTCCCCAATATCACCACAGGTGCGATATAACCATTGGGATCATACAGTTGTGCCATACAACTTAGTAAACTCCGCTTTGTCAACTTCCCTATCACCTCTGGCGTCTTGACTACAAATGTGAATTGATCTACTTCTACTAACCATTGCAGTCCCAAAACCTTTGCTTGCTCACTTTTGTCAAAGACCATCAACTGGTCCCTTTCACTATCCAATTGACTTGTCAACCACTTGCTGTTTGACTTCCATTTCCTCAATTCAAAACCAGCTGTCTTTAGCACCTTATCCAGGTCCCTTGCTAAGGCTATCGCTTCCTTCTCACTATCGCATCCAGATACACAGTCATCCATGTAGAAGTCGTTCAAGACCACTCTCTCCACTTCAGGGAACGTTTCACTTGCATCCCTTGCACATTGTATTAGCGACCGAACCGCATTATATGCCGATGATGTCATGCCATATGTAACTACCGTCAGCCAATACTCTTGTAGCTTCTCTCGTGGCGATTCCCTCCAGAAGATTCTTTGCAAATCCCATTGATGGGGTGCTATTCGCACTTGCCTGAACATCATTTTGATGTCAGCACTAAACGCTATCTTGTGCCGTCTAAATCGCATAACTATCTCAAACAGGTCTCGCTGCAACTTTTCTCCTAACTGCTGCACTTCATTCAGTGACATCCCTTTATCAGTTCGACAACTACAGTCAAACACTACCCTGAACTTCTTGGTTACGCAATGATGCGGTATGTAATATAGCATGCTGTTTTCTCCTATAGAACTGTCGACCCTTTTCATATGCCCTAGCTCTTCATACTCTCGCATAAACTCCACGTATTGACTCCTTATCGCTGGCTCCCTAGCCAATCTTCTTTCAAGATAAAGAAATCTTCTTAGCGCTATTGCCTTAGAGCATCCGATACTCTTCACACTATCCTTGATGGGAATATTGACCACAAACCGTCCATCATTATCCCTCCTGGCTGTCTTCACGAAAATTTCTTCGACCGCCTCTTCTTCTGCAGTTCGCACCCTAATCGATTCTATTTGGTCCATTTGCCACATCTGTCGTACTAGACCATCCAATTTATCCAGCTCTGCACATTTTAATGCTGGTACTTCATCTACCTGATCATGCTCTAGCCTGGAAGAAGTTCCAAATACCACTGTACCAAAGGCTGTCTCTATCATAGCAACAGTGCTTATGCATCGTGATGTTGCATTCACCATCATCCTTGCAAACACGCTTATCCCTAATATTATATCCACTTGCTCGCTTTTCCAATAGTCAGGATCCGCTAGAGGTTGTCTAACAATTTCCTTAATTGACACGCTAGCCTGTGGCGTCACTAATGACCACTCTATATCTTTTGGCAAAACCCAGAAATCCTCTTCAATAAAGTAATTGGATTCAAACCAGGGAGTTATTCTAATTCGAACCTGCTTTCGTAGCTGCATACCTTTACCCTCTATACCAACAATTTTACGTGATACTTGCTTGACAGGAATCTTATGTGCCTGTACAATTTTCTCGGGTATCAGATTCGGCTGAGCCCCTGAATCTAATAATGCCCTAATCGGCCCTATCAACCTACCACAATTCTCTAGCCTAATGGCAACCGTAGGCAATAACACACTTGCCCTACCCTTTCCTTCATTTATCCCTAGAGAAAAGACGCTTGAATACATTTTATTTATGGATTTTAATGATTCATTTTTAGGTTTTACAAATATACCTTGCTTGCCAAGTTTTTGCCGCTTTGCCTGATTTGCCGTTAGCCGTCAGGGATTCCTCCTCTTGAATGCAGTAGCATTCACCCTTGCCGTCTCGTTTCGCTTGGGCCTCCAATTTGGGCACAATGTGCTGTTATGCATGGTCCTTGGTGGACACCTAGGGC
Organism: Melanostoma scalare; assembly: GCA_949752695.1. Taxonomy (NCBI): domain Eukaryota; kingdom Metazoa; phylum Arthropoda; class Insecta; order Diptera; family Syrphidae; genus Melanostoma; species Melanostoma scalare. The sequence continues at coordinate 154,858,421 of OX456986.1, forward strand.
AGGATTGCTGGTAACATGCCGCTGGCTCGTGCCCCTGTTTTAGGCAATTTTCGCATAATTTCTTCTCTCGTACCAATTTTAGCCGAGCAGCTTGCCCCAGCATCAGGAACCTCTCGCATCGGAATAGCTGATGCCCCTCGCCGCACATCTCACACCAATGTCCACTTCTTCTCTGCATATTATGTTCGCTGGCCTGCCCTCTCGTAGCCGCTATCCCAGTCACCTTGCCATCATCGCGCTTGTTCTCGCTTTCGAATCGACTATATCGATTGGTGGATGCCTCCTGACGGTCACCTCTGCTATTGTCAGCTCCCCTTGCCCGTTGATTTGTCGCCACTATAACGCTAGCTGCCGCTTGCCGGTCTAGGAACTCAAGCATGTCCTTTGCCGCTGGCGTCTCTGACTGTCGATGTAACTCCCATTGCCTGGCCGTATCTACGTCTAACCTTTCATGGAGCATCAACACGATAAACATATCCCACTGTTCTACTGGCAGGCCCTGTGCTCGTAGCTGTCGCAGCGTCTCATGGGTTACATTCGACATCCTTTGCAGGTCCTCAGCTCGCGGCGCCCCTTGCAGCTTCGGCAGCTTTATGAACTGATTCAACAGCTCGCGGCACGTCTGGTATTTCTTATTGTATAATTGCTGCATCCGCTCCCACGCCTCCGCGTAGTTGTTGTCAGTGAGCTGCCATTCGCCCATGGTCTGTGCCGCCTTGCCAATGAGGGATTTGTTTAAATGCTGGAACTTGAACGCTGGCGTAATCTCCGGATTGTTATGTACTGCTGCCACAAACCGATCGTGAAACCCTTGCCACTTTCGTAACGAGCCGTCGAACTCGCCCCATGTGTTCTTCAATTCCTGTACCGCTGGCATCCTGACTTGTACTTCAATGTTTTGACTTGCCATTGTCACTCCTCCTGCTTCGCTTGCCGCCTCTTGGTTCAGTTTCTCAAGCTGGCCCCTGATCTTCGCTTTCGTCGTGAGGTATAGTCTTTCAGCCACCGCTTGCCGATCTTCTACGTCTTCCGCTTTCGTCCCCTTTGCGCATATCCATTTCAAATTATTTTTTGACATCTGCTCCCAGATCTCGTTGAGATGCTCCAGCATTACTCTGAGCATCTCCCTGTCGTCACTATCCAGTGCTTCCTGTCGTATAAATATCGCAACCCTTTCGATGCCCTTCAATTGGGACTTAAAGATGGCCTCATGGGTCATCCTTTCCTATAAATAAAGGTAAATTAGATTAAATAATCAACGCCTGTGCCCTTGCGAGCAATCAATCTATATTCTAATTGTTTGCTAATAACTTTCGTGCTTGCGAATAGTGAATTTGGATGTGATCTGTCCCTACTGTAGGTCCCCTTGCCTTCCCTTTACCATCAGCACTTGCCTTGTTTCTTTCTTGACCTACACGCTCTCAGCCCTTTCGTTGCATGCAGCTTTTCGACACCTTTTCATTTCTTCAGGTCTCGCGATAACCTGGAATATAATCTACGTAACCAACTTGCCATGCTGTCTCCTTGCCTTGTACCTATCGCTCATACTATCACGGTTACGGACCTTTCGCACTTTCGTTCAAATGTGCACATTCTATTACCCCTACCTAACCTACCTATTCCTGCCTATCACTTGTGTCTGCATCGTGTTTCTGACCAAAAAAAATAAAAATAAAGGTATAAAACGAAACCCTATGCCATCACAATATTCTACTGTGCAATTATCCACACAAAACTCTCAGTCAACACACTGTACGCAACTTTCTCACTATCAAAACACTTTTCCGGTCCGGTTGGTTCGCTGAAACGCACAAAATATTTTCAAGCAAATGCACAGAATATTTTAATGGCAATATAAATTCTAACCCCAAGGCCAATTCTACGATGCATCACACAATCACGACAATAAACAAAACAAATTCATCTCTGTATTATTGATACTCCTAAGATCACTTCACTATTCGCTTTTCACTTGCTTGTCCTTCCCTATTCGCTTTTCACTTGCCACTTTAATCGATATTGATTTATTTTCTCTTACCTTCTCGCACTTTAATGCCTATCAAAATCAAATGTTTATTCTTTAATTTTTATTCAACCACACAAAATCGGAATCACTACTATGCTTGTTTGCAACTCAACGTTCACTTTTGTTATAAGCCTACAACCAACTGTAGCTATCGTGCCTTGCTGACACTGTACATTTGTTATGTACTCACCACTACCAACACTATCTCGTACCCCTTCAATGGGTTACTATCGCTTGCACGTCTATGACTCTCGTTCGCTTTCTCATACATGCTATGTGCAGTGTCTTGGTTGCTTGTGCGGTTTTTGTGTGTTACTCAGGCAATCGTTGCGACTACCTGGTAATTTTCCATTCGGGTTTTTTATCATCGTTGTGTATGGTTTGTGGCTGGCTATTTTTTAGCACACTTTGCGTGCTCTTGCATTTCCCTTTCGATGCGTCATCGTTTGCATTTCGTATTTATTTGCTGTAGAGAAAATTTTATTTTGTAAATTTCTTACCCTGGTACCTTTGGTATGCTAGCTGTCGTTCTATATATGTGCGTATGTATGTTTTGCCACTGTCTCCCTTTGCACTTTGGAATTTTTGGTTTTTGTGTAGCTATTATGCCCTTGCACACTTTCGGTTTATTATTTTGTTATCTCTTGCATGTGTGTGTATTTGTATTCACTGTACGCACTTTCGGCTTATGTTTATATATTCAATATATATTTGCATATTTCATTTCGCACGTTACACTATCGCACTTTCCGTTTATAGTTTATATATATATGCAAGTATACTACGCACTTATGCCACTGGCTCACTATCCGGCTCGATTCGGACCAAAATGTATAACATGGCTAATTAAAATAAATGAAAATTGAATGAGAAAAAGAATGAACCGACACTTTGTTTCTAGAAATAAAACACAAGAGATTTTTTTCTTTGGGAAAAAGCCATCATGGCAAAAAACCCAATTTATTGTGACACGTCCGCTGGCCAAGCGCTCTGGTTTACAACTAACTACTTCTCCCCAAGTAGTTCTCTCTTCTCATTACATTTACATATATATTGAAGAATATTACAATGTATTAGTTAGGTTAATTTCATGGTATTGACTACTCGTACTTTGTACGATACACAATCTATACATTGTTTTGGAGAAAGCTAAATTGTTGTGCTTGATATTTCTTAGGCATTTGATAGAGTTTGGCATCAAGCTCTTTTATCGAAAATGCGTGCTTTTGGTATCGATGAGTCTCTTCTTCGTTGGATTAGAAACTACATTTCCGACCGTTCAATACAAGTTGTATTGGATTGCTTCAAGTCTGATACCCACTTAATAAATGCTGGTGTGCCCCAGGGTTCCGTTTTGTCTCCGACTCTCTTCCTCGTTCTCATAAATGATCTTTTGTCTGAAACTTCAATTCCACTTAGCTGTTTTGCTGACGACTCGACCCTAAGTTTTCATATTAGTTTCCAAATTCAAGTCCCTGCATTTTGGTTGTGGGACTGGAACGGTTGCGTATGATAAGCTCATTGAATTCTGACCTTGACAGCAGTGATACATTGGGTCATAAGAACCGAGTTGAATTCAATGCTTCGAAAACTCTCTCTTTTCGATGAAGCTTACCATTCCCCCTTTACCATTATCCATGAGTGGTACCTGCATCCAAGAAACCGAAAAGCTGTCAGTACTTGGTATGTGTGTAAACGATGATCTTCATTGGAATGACACACATATTTGAAGTCGCAAAAAATGTTAGTAAATGCTCAGGTTTCTTAAAACGATGCAGGAAATTCTTTACCCCTTCTGCCACAATTTATAAAGCTTACATACGCCAAAAACTAGAGTACAATTCTCATATCAGGTCAGGTGCTCCTCAAATATCTTTGCGCCTCATTGAGTGGGTACAAAACAGAGCGTTAAGATTGATAGGTGATATTTCAATCGCATAATTAATTGATTCTCTTGAACAACAATGTTACTTGCCTCAGTCTTTTTAATCGCTTTTAGAAACAGTGCTCTAGAGCCAGGTACATTCCTTCCCTGAAACACTTTTAGTCACAGCACGCGCTTCGCTAGAAATGCTCATCAGTTTCACCTTGAACCCAATTTCGGACGTACAGTCAAGTATAGTGATTCATATTTTAGTTGCACTACCCGAATGTGAAATGCTATACCAGACTGTGTTTTTTCCCCACATTGATTGAATGAATGAATAGGGTGGCGCATCAGAGCGAGGGGCCCCAGGGCCTAGCGCATTTCTCACAACCATGCCTTGTGAGGAAATGGAGAGGACCTACAATTTTCTGCCGGTTCCGAACGGCTAATCGAGAAAGGGCTTTTCATGAATGACTTTACTAACGGAGGACTTGCCAATTCCTAGCGAACGGCGATACCCTTAAAAAACATTTTGACCTCTGTTGGGATTCGAACCACGAACCTCTGGGTTAACAGGCAGACTTGCTAACCATCATGCCATGGGTACCCCACATTACGACTCACAAAAATTCAAAAACAATGTGCATCGGTGTCTCCTATTTAATCCTCTAAATGCTCGCACTGTGTTTCATAACATTATAAGGATATTCGTAACCTGTTGATATGCACGCTAATTATATTAAAAAAAAAACAACTTGGCTACAACAGGGTTGTGGTTGGAGTCAAAGTTGGCCTTCGGAAAGTTCGCACATCTATCACACTATCAGAGTGTCTTGCGTCGATCATAAGATGGTTAATTTGGTTGACGGTTGATTGATCTGGGGTTTTTCCCTAGTTATGCGTTAAAATCACCAAAAATGAGTTTCACGACATGTTTTGGACATTTCTCATATGTTTCTTCGAGGAGCTGTTAGAAACAGTCTTTGGAATAACTATCTTTCCCTTCTATGGTGGCGTGGGCGCATTGTAGGCTAATATTGGCGAATTTAGCCCTGAAGGGGATGATCATTATACGCTTCTTATTAACTGGATTTAGGCTGATAACCTTATTCCTGAGTCTATCTTTAACTAACCTAACCTAAGCTGTTGTCTTTAGTACAGCGACCAGAGGAAGCGAAAATGAAACGTGTTCTCCACTTAAAAACGAGTAGTTGCTTGAACGCATCCTATGTTTCGTTTCCTCCAGTTCCACATGAAAAGGCTGCTATTTTTTTCTCAACTCATATCCGCGATTCACTTTCTTAGTTCATAACCAACCGTGAATCATCCACAGTCTACCATTAAAAATTAAAATTAAAACTTTTTCACATTTTTTTTCAGACGAAAGAGCCAAAAAAAGAACCACTGAAACCAATCATCTAAACAGTTGCAGTTCAGGGCGTCCGCTAGTTCTCTAGCTGCACGTAATCCGTTAAGAGATCTATATGAAGATCCACCATCTCTACTTCAATACCCTGTCCTTGTATTGAAAGACCCTGAAAGACCTTTAAACCAAATATGTCGGAGTAGCTCATTCAGGGATTTCTGCTTTTTTGACTGCTGAAGTCCACCGTTGATTCTGTAAGTCGAATTGATCCGCTGACACATTCCCAAAAATCTGTGGCAGAACATACTGAGATTCGGGCAGTCAGTCATTACTCGCAGAGCATTATAGTCTTCTTTCCTTTGTCAACACTCGCACATACTAGTTTAGCAGGTCCTCTCCTGACGGAGTATCCCAGTTCCCAGTGGTTACTGCGTGGAGGTATTCCCAAATTGTAAGCATAATTGACGTATATTATAAGTTACAACATCTGGGCGCTGCCAAGTTGACACCAATCAGAGCCTTCCCGAATAGTACACACCCAACATATAAGGCTAATGTTGCTGAATTTAGCGATGCTCCGGATTGTCATACTCTACTCACTAACTAAAATTTGGCTATTATCTGATCTTATCCCTGAGTCCACCTGACATATTCATCAGGTAGTTTCTGTTGTCTGCAGCAGTCGCCATCGTACAAGTACTTAGAAATCGCTGTTTTGTCTAAGATGCGACATTGATCAAATTGTTGACTTTGTTATTGTTTGCTAGCAGCACTGATGTGTATGGAGAAAATCATGAAATGACTTTCGAAAAAATTGGCGAACTCGTGGAAAAACAGAAACGTTCACGTAACAGGCAGCCATACTAACCTAACGCCAAGGACATCACCTCAAGCTTGCCGAAAGGTAATGTGAAGTAGAATGTTTGTGTGTGTGATGTTTCTGTTGGCTGTAAGTCTCAATCTACCGCCTTTCATGTTCCTTGTTACCTTTATCTCCTACACCGCCGTGATTAACTCATTGTTTGCTTTTTCCATCTAAAATTTTATTGTTGGATGTTGTGAGTTGTCATAATTCAGAAAACTCACTATGATTGATCTTTTCGGGATGCAAAATGAATCATCCACATAACTCAACCAGACTTTGGGGATTCAGTACCTTTGATTCAAAATCCTCCATTTACATATATCTGTAGAACTAAGGAAACTAAAGATAAGCCCTAAGCGACCCCATCTATTTGTAGGTAAAATTTAGTAATTAAAAGCAACACAACAAAATAAATCTCTTCCCATATAGCCAGATTCATCATTCCTACAGTTTTTGACATTTTGATGGGTGGCGAAATCACAACCAAGGTGATTGAAACACACGTATATGTTAATTAGTAAGCACTTTGTGGACGCTGTAGAAGGGAGCAAGGGAGCAAAGCAAATCCACCTTTCATCTTTTTTTCTTTTCAAAAGCTCTGCTATTCTTTTTCAAGTTGTTAATATTCGTTGGAGATGTCCATTTTATGTACTTTGTCATCTGGGAATTATCTTTCCCAAATGCAAAGATGGAAAAAGTGAATTAAAAAGAGGACACCCTTGAGAACTACCCATAGTTAAGCTTATTTTTGGATGAGTAATGGACTAACCAGAGAGTTGGAGGTCATCCGATGCTGGAAAAAAAAGTTGAAAAAGTTTCGTAGAGGGAGGAGACACAAAGTTCTGAAGAGAAGAGCAAATATTTTTGGTGGTTTCTGTGCCACATGGGTTTCAGGCAATTCGCACAGCCGAGCGTGGTATTTAACAACGTTTTATGGTGTGGTATCAACATTTCAGCGAGATTTTTTCAAAACGGTCAGTTTTTTGATGCCGTAATATTCATACCGTGGTAACGATAACAGCAGTCAGTAACGAAAAGACCCGAGGCCTGCTAGGCTGAAAGTCCTCTTTTTTTTTCTTGAAAATATCTGTAAACAAGTTTCTAAAGATGACCACGTATCTGTCATTGGCAGTTTTTATACAGTTCCGTTGGATTCTGTTGCTTTTCTTGCTTTTCTTGCTATGCCACGGTATCCCGGAACCCAAGTCATTAAGCTGAACAGTCTTAAATTACTGCGAAAGCTTTCTATTAATTTCGATTTTGTGATTATGGATGAGACATCTTTTTATCCCCGCCGCTTTCTATCAAAATGTCGATATTTTTCTTGATCTATCTTTGCATAGCTAGATGTTTTGCAACTTCACAGTACCTACTTGTGTTTGGAAGGCACTACAAAAGTCTGGTGCTTTATCGATTTATTTATACGGGATAATTTAAGAATATGTCTGAACCTTCGTTCATTTTCGAATCGTCTGTGAAGACGCAGACATGATTTGCTTTTATAACCAAGTTTTCCTTCCAGGGCATTCCTTTCTTGTGATGTTTGTTAAGGCCACTCGGTTGAAATCACAATGCGGAGGGGTGTAGCTGTTTGAATATCTATATCAGTATGATTCACTATAGTTCTTTAGCCTTATAGGCCTGCTATCCAGCATTGTTTGAGCCGCAGTGCACTTTTAGCCGCCACCTATTTAGTGAAAAATTTCTATAGAATAGGTAAAGGGTAAACCCTTGTGGCACTGGTTGAGCCAATGCATGCAAGTCTCTGGATTTTGGTAATGTTTGTGAGATTTGACGCCTTGTCTAATGATGGCCAACATACCAAACAAGCGTATGTGAGGATTGGTCTTGCAGTGGATTTGTACTTCCAGTAAATGGTTTTGGGATCCAGGTCCCCTATTTTACCCCTAAAATTCCACTGCAGTGGAAGGAGATTTGGAATTCTCTTTCTCTTTCTTTTGAATTTTTTTCCAGCTGAGTTTACGATCGGGAACAATTCCAAAACATTTTGCCGTACCAGATAAGTGAATTGTTTTGTGGTGGGTTGAAGTAGATCCTTAATGTTGGGCTTTTTCGTGAAGCAAGTGCTGTTTTTCTAGGCTTAACTTTTAATTAACAGTTTACGACCCTGTTGATGAGCTGGTTAAGAGAAAAGAGTTGTCGAGGTGACATTATCATCAGAATAAACTACGACTTTTATTCCGCCAGGTGTATCAAAATTAAAATTAAGTAGTTTCGCCAGTTAACTAATATAGTGCAGTCATTGAAGCATTATTGGTCCGAATTTTTTTACTGTGAACCGATTTGCATGAAATTTTTGAATTAGGATCATCTTACTCTTATTTTGAAAAGTGAAAATGATTTGAACACCGCCACCACCCTGGGGGTGGTTGCCACCCCTTCTCGGGGGTGAATTTTTTTTTTTTTTTAAATAACCTCGGATATCGATAGAAGGCCTAATTTTAAGCAAAAAATCTTATATAAAAATTTTCATTAAGTCCAATACTTTTCAAGTTATTGGCAATTGAAAATTCGCAATTTTTCACGTTTTTCATCTATTTTTTTGCAAATATGTATCTCCAAAACTATACGTTTCATCGAAAATTTTATAAAAAACAAGGAGCAGGTAAAACAATGAACAATTTGGTTTTTTTATAAAGTATTCTAAGTACAATACTAAACTAGATATTAAAGATTTAAGCCATTTTTTATTTTGTATGTTTTGCAATTAATTTTACTACTAACTATGTAGAATCGAGAGATGAATCACAGTACCATTTTAAGACAAAAAAAAGTTATTATAGTCGTTCATAAACTGACAGAAGTCTTTTCGAGCTTTGAACCCGGCCAAATTCTCAATCTGTTAGGTATCTTTTTTTTTTTTTTTTTTGTGTGAAATTCTTTCAGAAAGAGGCATACTATAGGTACACAAAGTAAGGAAACGACTTAAGGAAAACATTCACAGCAACGCTTGAAAAACGTGTGTAATTGTATTTGTTTTGGTTGTGCACGATTTCTGTCCACAGAAATTTTTGGTGGCAAAAATACGCAGGGTGGGGAAATTATTTACTCTCTAGTGAGCACTCTTTTCTAAGCACAACTTCGAAGAATCACTGGATGAGACTGATTTTCGGCGAATTTCGACGCATTTCGTGATAAATTTCGGTAAAGAAACAGACCTGCTGTTGGACTGCATGCAATTACCTGGGATCTGCCAATGCACTATGTGTGTGCCTTTTCTTTCTGTCGTTTTTCCTTCTTTTTGTTGTATTTAATGTAAAGATAAGAAAAAGTTTACTGCTGGATTATTTATAGATATTACCAAAGCTTTTGATATGGTAAATCACAACTTTTTATTGAGAAAATTGGAAAAAGCAGGCTTTCGTGGTTTTGTACTTAATTGGTTTAAGTCATATCTTGAGAACAGATGTCAAAGAGTAAAACTGCAAAAGACTAGGAGCCAAATTGGTTACCTCAATCTGGGTGTACCTCAAGGATCTGTTTTAGGACCTATTCTGTTTCTAGTATAATATATAAATTCAATTTTTTCACTGGATTTTAAAGGCAAACCAACTGCTTTCGCTGATAATGTTGCTTTTTCTTACGGTACAAATAGTCGTTTGAATTTAGTGTCTGACATAAACTGGGATCTGGAGTTATTGAGGGTGTGGTTTGCTGAACATAATTTGGTTATTAGCCCAAAAACTAAAATAATGTTTTTCAGTCTTTCTTCAGTGCTTAACTTAGATTTTGATTTTTACTTTCATGCCTCTGAATGTAAAAGTAACGGTATCGAACCAATATAAATATCTTGGTGTTGTGTTCAACTACAACATGTCTTGGAACGAACATCTAAATAACAGGCTCGCATCATCCAAAAACTCCATAAACGCTACTTGGGCCAAGCTGCTCAGAAATAAATCAGTTCAACACTCAGCAAAATTTAAAATTCACGATGCTGCTACGCGATCAATTATGCTGTACTGCGCTCAAGTGTGGGGATATAGTGAACATATACAAGTCGAAAAGTTACAAAGATTTTTTATCAAAAGATGTTTTCTCCTACCAGATACAACGCCCAACTATGCCTTACATATTGAGACTGGACTTCCTAAAGCGTTCCTAACAACCCTGGAGCTACATTTTTCCTATATACGGAAAACACTGCATCATTCCAACGGTAGGCTATCTAGAATACTGTCGGAAGCAATTATTAGAAAGAAAATCTTCTGGGCTAAGGAATGGTTAGATCTTTTCCACGAAACGTCAATTGACTTTGCGTTCACCATAAATGTAAATGAGTGGAAAGGATTGCATAGCATACTTTTGTCAAAGCTTAAGGAAAAACATTGGAATGGATTTGTCAGCAATGCGAAGCAATCACAATTTCACGATGACTACTGCAATGTGCTTTACACCGAAGTTCCAAACTACTTTAATGACGCCAACCCACGTGATATGATCTGCCTTATATTAAAAACCCGCTGTGGACTCCTCAATCTGAATGGAAGAGCTTTCCAAAGAAACACCAATGGCTTATGCACACTCTGTAACTTGGATGCCTCTGAAAATACTTTTCACTTCGTTGGAGTATGCCCGATCTTTAGAAGTTATAGAAGAACATTTCTTGGTAACGACGTACTCTCCCGAACACAATTTTTCAATGTTTTGAATGGCAGCTGCTACTATAATCTATATAAGTTTTTGAAATCTTCACTAAAATACCGAAATCTGATTCTAAATGAATTTTCTTAATTTATATTACTCACTAACCTAAATTCTTTATTGTAACTTTTTAACCTGACAGGCAACTTTATGTTATTGTCATAATTAATTTTATACCAGCATATACAATGTTTTTGTTATACCTTTTTTATGGAAATAAAATTATATCTAATCTAATCTAATCTAAATCATGCCTCTGAATGCAAAAGCTTTAAGTTACCTGACTTTAATTTTTCATCTGGGACTTCTTCCGATATTACTTATTCATGTGACCAAAACTGTAGCGCTAATTGTTTTTTAGTGGAAAAGGTTACCGAATTTAAATACTTAGGTCTTATTATAGACTCCAATATGAAATTTTCAAATCATACAGATAATCTGGGAAAATATTTTCGTTGTACATTACGTCATTTTTATTACTTACAAAATATTGTTTCAGCTGATCTTTTAAAAACTATTTACTTTGGTATTTTTCATTCCAAGCTTCAATATGGCATTGTTTGTTGGGGCGGAACATACTTCAACAAAATCCAACCCTTATTGATCTTACAAAAATACGCTGTAAGAAAAGTTTGTCGTAAGCCTAGAAGACATCCTAGTTTACCTTTGTTTCCCGAGCTAAAAATTCTTCCCGTGCGACATTTGTATTGTTTTAAAGTGCTAAAATCTTTTTTCATGAAATCTGGTAATCGTAATTTTCGAATTATTTCTAATTATAACTTACGAGGAAACTCTTCGAACATTTTGACAGTTCCTTCATTTCGGACAACGGCGTTTCGTAATTTTTATACCATCTCATCGCATCGTCTTTTTTACAAGCTTCCATTTTCTTTGAGAATAATTACATCTCCTGGTATGTTTACTAGTCAGTTAACTTTGGTTTTCAGAATTGGATTATTCAAACTTGGAATCTTTTGTTTCTGATACTCTGGTTTAAGAATTTGTAGTTTTTCTGCGAGTTTTATATATTATTGTTTCATATTCCTTATTTTGTTTTCTTTTTTTTGTACTTTGTACTTTGCTTGAAGTTTTTGTCTTTGTACTTTCATAACTTTAAATTATAGTCTAATTCTAGTCTGAGGGTCACCCCACCCATAATATTGTTTTAATTAGATGTTCTTATATTAAAGTGGCATTCAATACTATTTAAATTACATTGTAATTTGAATATAGAATGTTACATTTTTCTTTTATATTTTTGTATTTATTAATATTGCTTAAATTATTGTTATCTTATCAACTTTATAAGAGAAAAAATAAACTGTATCTATCTATCTATCTAAATAAAATGTTTTTAATTTGTTGAATTCTTTTTTCTACTTTTTATTTTATTGCAATATACTCGATTACATTAACTTATAAATTCCCTTTTGGTTTAATTTCTTTGTGTAAAAAAATGGAGGTTTATGAAGGGTGGCTGCTGGTAATCGAATGAATTTTTTTTTCATCTATTTCATTTAGCCGGCGGAGAAGCCGCCGCAAGTAAATTACCCGCGAGCCGATTAATATTCAAGTAAATCTCCAACTCTCCACTTTGAGGGCGGCAACCTACTAGGTCGTATTTTTGTTGGAGATTCACTTGAACACCTGCAGTCGTATTTATAAAATTTGCTTAGAACATCCTTAGACAACTGTCCAACTAGACGGTGTCTAAAGAGCTGGACAACCCTTAGCCAATTTCGTATTTATAAATGCATTCCAACAGTTGTCTAAACAAACCCTCAAACTGTCAACTTCGAATGAAAAACTAACTGGTGGCGTTCATGATGTATCCGTGCAGTACCATTTTTTGTGTTTTGATATACGAGTGCAACAACTAAATGGCTCTGAAAGAGTGTGGCGTAGCACTTGAAACAGACCAAAAAAGCAGCTGATTTGACTTTGAGTTACAGCTTTTCCAAGTCTCATAAAACGATGAAATTTGTGCAATTTATAAATTAAATTGTTGAAAGTAGTGTTTTTGCACCTCCAACTACTTATTTTTTTTTATCTTAAAGCTCTCAACAGTGTTTTATAACATGTTCAACAAAATTGTTTTTTGCTGTAGCAAATGCCACTTTAGCCATAGTTTAGACAACCAATTTCGGTGTCTAAAGTTAGACGTTCCTAAGACAGCGATGAAAGTGTTTATAAATACGATTTGGAGTTGGGCACTGTTCTAAGAGCTGTCCAAAGTTAGACATACTTTGGAATGGGATTATAAATACGACTGCTGCTGTTCAGTTTTGTTGGGGATATGCGTTTCTAGAATCTTGAGCAGAAAGGAGGAAGGCTTAATTTTTTGATTTATTGTGCGAGGGCTTACAGGTTTTGGGAATGAATATGACTAACGTCTCTTCAACTAGTAGGAATAAAAGTTAGACAACCCTTGAATATTTTCAATAGAATCGACATAATCAAGCCTTTAGGGCTCTGGAGCATCATTGGAATGAAGGTGTCAGGGCCTGCTGATTTGTATGCTAAAAATGAGTCGATGGCCACACACAACCTTCCTTTATCTACTAATGGATTTTTTATGTTGGAGTTCACATTTATGTTATTGTTACCGGGTTCTCAAGATGTCATTTGAGAACGAACCGGAAAATGCGTATACATAAGTTGCTGTAGGGTTTCAGAGCATGAGTCAGTCCATGTGTTATCCGGTCTCCTAAGAAAACTAGGGATATTTTGGACCTTGGACTCGATATCTGAAGCAGACATTTTGGCAAGGCTGCTCTTTTTGCATAAGTAGTTCTATTTTTGTTCATTTTTACTCATTTCTTATAGATCCCAGTCAGATCCTTGTCCAACATATAATATAGGATTGGATCTACCTCTTCTTTGTATGACGGGCATGAACTTTCGTAGGCTTTGATCATAACCGACGCGACGGCGACGTAAGTTCATTTACCTTTACCTGGCTCCAAAGTATTGTACCAGGGTTAGTGGAAAGTGGAACGTTTAAAACCTCTTTTACTTGCCTTTGTAACTCATCAGATTATTTTCTCTTATGGTGGTTATTTTGTAGACGTGTAGTTTTCAATCTGGCAATACTTTAGAAGTTGGTCTTTTGACAGCTGTCACTTGACTTATGCTTAGTTTTGGTTTGCCATTTCATTCACGTCCACTAGGCACTGCATACGTTCGAAGATAAGCCCGAGACGATTGCCGCCTTGGAAGAAAATATTAAGCGGGTTGAAAATCTCGAACTATAACCCTAATCATTTAAGCGCGTTATTGCTCTTAAAAGGTCTTAAATTCTGAAAAAAAGTGGTAGAAAATTGGTTCTCTCGCCGGCTGGAATATTACCTTATTTTAGGTGGGCATTGGCATTACAGCTTATAAGAAGGTCCTAGCAGTTTTTTTTTTTGTTGCGGCGACCAGTTCTTGAACAGCTGTGGGGCGACGGGGTTTGGAGGCTACGTCGTCAGGCATATACGAGGAAGCTAAGATCAGAGATGGTTCCCCTTCTTATTTGCTATATCATACTCATTTTGTCTTTAAATTTGAGCATCGTAGCAAACAATGGACTTTGATGTTAACTCGAACACTCGACATTTGGGCTGTGAATCTACCTCTTTGTTTGCTCTGATACATACTTCTCCAGGTTGCATTTCTGTTAGCTTTTGATTTTCTGAGCTTGTCTGGGAGTCAAGTCAGCTTTTTCTTTCTTGATATCACAAATTTGAAAAGTTCGGCCTTTCTGTGACTGTGGCGTAATGGTCAGCGTGTCTGCCTGTCACGTGGGAGGTTCAAGGCTAGAATCCCAGGAACACCAAACAAAAATGTGTTTTCCGACAGCTATCGCCTTTCGCGTATAATTGGCAATTTGTCCAATATCAACTTTATACCATGAAAAGCGCTTTCTCGATCAGCCGTTCAAAATGTCAAAAAAACTGTAGGTTCCTTCCATTCCTTCATAAAGTATGGTTGAGAGAAGTGCGCTGGGCTCCCGCTCTGTTGTTTTGAATTAAGTATATCCTAAACCTGTGTAATCTTCACTGACACCCTAATTGCAATCAACAATCTCAGAAAGACTTCTACCAAAATTGCCACCACACTAATATCTTACGGGCCTTTAAATAAATGAAAAGAAACACACCAAAACAAATTCAACCCTGACTGCTGTGGCCTGAATCCTTATGCCTCAAGCCTTTTGCCTTTTAGCGCATACAGATTTTCAAGTGGATTCTGTGTGGCAACAAACTTATGCGGCAGTCCTTAGTCCTTGGCTTCCCATTCACTTTACACCCTCAATGGAGCTCGTAATTCCGTGGAAAAACATTGTCGTCGAGTAAAGTTCTACATCGTGCCCAGCCCAGAAGAAGTGTTTTTGAATATAGAACACACTTTTAGTGTAAATGTGTGTACTCAAACCCCCGTCTTCGTCTGTGTGTGTGTGATTTTATATATATGAGCGGGATTGTGTTCTGGTCTATTTGTATAGCTGCAGGACACCACATGCATTGGCATGGCAAAGAAAGGAAGCGAAATGCATAGTAGCTATACAATGTTCTCGATTGACGAGCGGGGTTGACGGTGGGGGGGGGGGGGGGGGTGTATCCAATGGACATGGGTAGGGAGCGTGGTCTTCTGGCAACTTGGCGATATAGGTTGACAAGTATTGAGAGAAAAATAAGTGCCACTTTGCTGTATTTTGAATGGGGTACCACAAGGTGAATTGCATTATGCTTGTGGAAGAGCACTGCAATTTATTTCCTTTTCAACTAAACAAAAAAGAAAGCCTCCTAACCAAAAGGAAGAATGGCCCCGCCATTACAAAGGTCCTGCCCGCTTACATAAATACATCGTCATCGTTGCTGGTTGTTTTTTTTGCCTCGTGTTAAGGAGAAGGAAAAAAGAAACACACAACAAAAACACAAAGAGCCAGCCATTGAGTGTGCATTGTACGCGCCAGCTATTATTGTTTGGACAAACGACGACTACGACGACGAGGACGACGAAAATAGCTGGTCCATTAAAAATATAAAAAAATAAACGTAATGAAAGCAAAAGCAAACTCACCACACACAACGTGTAACTGAGGAGGCACAAAAAGTTCAAAGGATTTCCATTTGGATTGAGCGGCGGCGTATGGCTTTACTCGGCATTATTCGTTTAAGCCATAATAGGAATTTATTTTTTCATCTTCTTTGGATTGTGTAAGGACGACGAATCATACACAAAAGTTGGTCGTCACGCGCCACTCTGTTGAAAATGTTAGGTTAGAGAAAAGGAGAGCCTAACCTCCATCGACGTTCTATTTATTAAGGATGACAGGTGTGTCTTGTGTGTCAGCAAATTACAATTTGGCAGACAGCTGAATAATTTCGCATCTAAGTAGGGTAACATATCAAATTAGTTTTCTTATATTGATGCAGCGTCTAGAATAGCAAACGAAAAATAGAATGATGAGAGTTAAGTTTAGGCATTGGGACAATATGGCTATGGCAATGGCGCACAGTTATATTGCTGTGTGTGAAACGAAAGTTAAGGGTAGTTTGGGGAAGACGGAATTTCCTGCCAATGACAACTTAAGCAAATTTTGTTGTGCTTTAAAAATGAAAAGGCCACAAACGGTAGGGCAATTGAATAAATGTTTAAAGAAGCGTCGAGTGGATAAGACACTTGAGGGAAGGTACCTACATTTCTTTTCATCGCCTGGAGATGATAACGAGAAAGTTTTCAATGATATCATCATAACGTCTTGAAATCTGAATGAGGAGTGATAACAAAGCGAACACTTTACGTGAACTTAACTTGGGCTTATAAATAGTTTGAGTCCCTGGAGAGCTATTAAAGAAAAGTGCGCTGGATGGGATTGAAAGCGATAACTCAATTTGGCTTTGGGTTATTCTGAGAAGCGAAAGCGATCGTTAATTATATTCCCACTTGTGTTTGAAGTATTTAAGGAAGCATTTTCTTTAAACTGGTGAGTTTCTTCACATGCGGATTGGACTTCTTGTAGTTGGAGGTCAACTCGGACGGTGGCGGATCCTTAGTTAAGGGAACCAATACCTATTAAAACGAGTATTTGGAGGTTCTTAAAATATTAGCTGGAGCACTGTGAGGAAGCTTTTTATCAAAGGCTGAGGTAGGCTCAGCGGATCCAAGGTCTTCTAAAGAAGCAGCAAAACTTAAGTTTAATGAAGTTAGTTTTATTTCCGATATTCAAAATTATAACTTTCTTATAATATTTTGTACAATGGCTTAAGTTTTTATAATCTCAATTCAGGTTTCTAGTTCTATTGCTAGGGGTAGATTCCAAGTAGGCCTCTTCGGATGAGGGGAGTTTCACTTGGGGTTCGGTTGGATGTGGTCTAGTCCGGGATTTACGACCAGGTTCTCGTATGGATCTTCAGGCCAATCGAATGATGGTCTCCTATCCTGGATTACGTGTGGATTGGTCTTCGGGACACTCGGAGTACTGTTTCCTGTCCTGGGCTTGGATTTGAGGTCACGCTGGGTTCTTGGTAAAAGTCTGTAATGATACTCGGAAGCGGGAGTTAATGGTTGCTCTGAGATAGCAGGAGCCACTAAATTCACAACGAGATAGCGTTGGACACTAAATTCACAACGAGGTAGCGTTGGATACTAAATTCACAACGAGATAGCGTTGGACACTAAATTCAGGGTTTTTGTGGTGGTGGTTCTTTCGGCACGATTTATGTTTTTGTAATGTGGTTTCCGTCTGGCGAAGGGGCAAGATCCCCCCCTAATCCGGCGAGCTGAGCCGTGCCTCGCAAGCGTGCCAGGTGCCTTCGTCACGACACTTCCTTTTCCCTTCCTTTTCCAATATCCGTTTCCTTCCTTTTCTTTTTACTTTTCCTTTATTCTTTCCTTTCCTTTTCCATCTTCCTTTCCGTATTCCTTTCCAATCCTTTTCTTTTCCTTTTTCCTCTACCCCTACTTTCCCCCTACCTAATCCAATCCTCTACCCATCCCAATTCTATTCCTTTATCCAACTACCTTTCCCAAACCTTCCTACCCCTCCATATTACTAAATTCACAACGAGATAGCGTTGGACAGCGGTGGACACTAAATTCACAACGAGATAGCGTTGGACACTAAATTCACAACGAGATAGCGTTGGACACTAAATTCACACCGAGATAGCGGTGGACTGGACACTATTACACTCACCTGAGCCTTCCCTAGATGACCGCTCAGTTGCCACGGTCGGCGCAGACTGACTTTTCATGTTTTGGCTTGGTCGTCTTATACACCTTTCGGCGACAACTGGGTGTGAGTCGTACTGGTGAACGAAATCCACATGGAAAATTCCATTCAACGTATTGATACTGAAGTGCCTGTAGTGTTGTTGTGTTGCGATATGTATCGGGCATCGTATGATTAGGTTGACTTGGTTGTGTCGTATAGTTGTTATGGGGGTGAATTTGTAATGGTTCATTACAGCACTCAGACCTATATGCCGATCCATAGTACTACCAGATATAAAGCAACATTATTTTTATTAAAGCTTTCCAGATGTTCGTAGAAAAGCCAAAAGACGCTGCCATGGTACCAGCTCTCGCCATGTCTGCGCCGAGTGTCTGTAACTGATGTGAGAAAATGCAGGACACTCACAGAGGAAGTGCTCCGTGGTGTCGCCATCCTCTCCACAGAATTCACAAAGTGTGGTATCACTTAAGCCAAACACATCTAAGTGCTTGACAAAAGAGAAGTTCCCCGTGGCAACGCCAATAAGCTTTCTGCATACTTTTCTGCTATGAAATAACAAAAATGTTGCTTTCCAAAAACCAGCAGAGAAAGAAAAAAAGGTTAGCAGTGAATCCTCAGTGTACTAGGGTGGCCAAAGGTGGCGCCGAGTTTAACTTCCACGCTTTGGCAGCCGAGGCAAAAAGGAACAGTTTGGAAGAGGTCTTACCCTCCACTTCAGGACTTTCTCTAGTAACAGAGGTTGCCCCTTTTCTGCGAGGCTCTGATAAAAATCCTGGTGGTTCAACCGAAACACTGCTGAACCGAAACCGTAAGCCGCAAGTCTTGCAAATTCTGTCCACGGACACCGGCCGGACGGAATGAAACCATCACGGTCAGAATTGCTGGAGGTCCAACTATTAAGTCGGTCAATGAAATCGGGTCTGCTAGTCCACGGACATTGACCGGAATGGAAAAAAACCTTAAAAAGTTGTCTACAAAGTAACCTTCAGCAATCTAAGGCTATGTCCTAATTGGAGTTGCATCGCACTACCGAACGATGAACTTCGATCGGTTGCGTTGCTTGTTGGTAGTGCTACCACAATGCGTGTCCAAATACCAGTCGCAAGATGCTCATAAGATCGCTCGACCTTCTCGTTGAGTGCTACTTTCTACATGGACTTCGAATTCCATTTTCGCTTGCTATTTGCTAAGAGCAACGCGACGACAATCAAACTGGTTGATTTGAAGCAACCAGACTACTTTTCGTAGCGTCGCGTAGGTCGCACTCCCCTACAGTTTGATTATGAAAAGCTTTAATGATAAAGCTTGAACGATCAAGAAGCAAACATATGCAATCGCACTACGCTATCGCGCGACCGCTTTCCTGTGTTAATAAGGACACACAATAGGGTTATTGCTGTTCGATATTTTGATCGTCGGATGAAGCGTCCGTCGCTCGTTGTTCGGTCGCTCGATAGCTGCCAATTAGGACATTGGGTAAGTCTACTACTGCGCTCATATGCAGCAGACTTTCAGTTCAGAGTACAAAATCATACTTCGTAGCCATTTAGAAGCCATGGGATGAAATGGTCGAGTTATTGGTCTCGGAGGGCTACGAGAACTTAATGTACTCTACGATGAACGGTCTGACTTACCCCGAGCTCTTTTCCAGCAACTAAACTTGATCAATTTTGTGGTCAAGATTTGCTCGCGGCGGCGGCGACGGCAAAATACGAAACGAACGGTGAGTGGCAAACTTTCGTCGTTGTGTCAGTTTACTTTCCTTGGAACTCCATTTTGCCTCCTCCCACTTGGCAGGCTGCGGAGCTAGTGGAGTTATGCTAAAGTTGGAAGTTGGGGCTTATCATGTGCTGCGATGCTAACGCTCAAAATTAAGTTTGGGGAAGCACCATATGCAATTTGAGAGGCATATTCTTAGTTTAATTTTGTCCTCTGACTTAGACATTGACAGTGTTGGCAAAAGGTCAAACTTTATTATAAATTGACGTAACTTTATCAAACAGATATGCCAAGGAAAATACCCACTAGAAAGTTCTGCCAGACGTGTCACTTTCAGACCACAGATACACTCCATTCCATGTATAGCAAATGTAGTCTCCACCGCCTTAGTTACAAGGATTCACAAAAAAACTGACTGGACACTTTTCAATGATGAGCTTGATAGTTTCGTCACAACTCAGAAAGTGGAAGATGCAGTTCTTGAAGTAAATTGTACCGTTACAAGAGTCTTTGAGCTCTCATGTCCAGCTAGATCAATGCCTTATAAGATCTGTGGTTCTATGGTAGAACGCTGAACTAAGGAAACTTCGCAGGAAAACCAGGAGTCTTCTCAACAGGTCCCTCAAGACCAGGTTAGAGGTCAACTGGAACATGTACCGGTCTAGACAGAAGGACTTTAAAAGGTTAATTCGAAGTGTAAAGACCTGGCGATGGTTCAGTTCCTGAAAAAGGTGTATAAGATCCTTACCTTTCAATGGGGAATGCCAAAGCGGATAAAGTCGACTCACAGAATCAATGATGGACTTCACAAGTCAAAAAAGTAGGAATGAGCAACTTTAATGGTCTTTCAGGGACTGTCAATAGATAACAGAACAGGGTATTTAAATAGAGTTTGTGGCAACGCGAGGACTTTAGCAAACGAAAAAGGGACAAAGACTTTCCGATCTTTACGTTGACCGTTAGATACCTTCCTGATAGCATATTGGCTCCACCTGAGCTCCTCTCGAGTCTGCAAATTCTGCGATGAAGCAGATATTTTTTCGAACTCGCTCGGTTGCGAGAGTCCTTAAAGATCTTAAGAGGTGTTCTTCTACGCTGGCAATACCACTGCGTAAACTTTTCCATCTTTCCTATTCTGCTGGGATTTTTCCGAGCAGATGGAAAACTGCATTTGTTCAGCCAGTCCCTAAAAAAGGCGAATTTTCCTCCACTTCCAATTACCGTCCAATTGCACTAACGTCCCTTCTGTCCAAGGTCATGGAAACGTTGATAAACCGTCAACTTATGCAGGATGACTTTGGAGAATTCACGCTGCTCCGTCAAGGTCGGTAAAGAACTCACCGAGACCTTTGATGTCGAAAAAGGTTTTAGGCAAGGCGACAAACTGTCATGCGATTTCTTTAACATCATACTTGAAAAGATTGTGAAAAACTCAAACGTCAACACCAGAGGAACAATCTTTCAAAAGTCTGTACAATTACTCGCCTACGCAGACGATATTGACGTAATGTGAAGAAAAAAGCGTGATGTCATAGGTGGTTTTGCGAGTATTGAAACAGAAGCGGCAAAAATGGGTTTGATGGTTAATGAGGGCAAAACGAAGTATATGTTGTCATCAAACAAGGACACAGAACATCGACGAATTGGACAAAACGTCACAATAGACAGACATAACTTCGAGGTAGTACAGGACTTCGTCTACCTAGGATCCGCTATAGACACGGAAAACAACATCAGTGCGGAGATCAAACGGAGAATTACTCTTGCCAACAAGGTAACCCTTTATAAGACATTGATCATCTCAGTTCTGCCTACCAAGGAAATTCTTGGTTGTTTCGAAAGACAATTACTCCGAGTGATATACTCCGAGTGATATTTTGCGGAGAAGAAGATTCAACAACGAGTTGTATGAGCCGCATCGCGATATTACGATGGCTGATGGAACATGTTGAGCGGATGGACACACTTTTCGTGATTGTTCGAAGGCTCATTGCAGTAAAATCGAGGAAATGGGAGACCTTCTTCTTAGATGACACAATCAAGTGGAAAAAAGCTTAACCGACTTAGAGTTAAAAATTGAAGAGAGCTCGATCGAAATCGAAGTTGTAATCGCAAGATGTTGGTTAAGGTAAGGTTCACCCCTGTAATGCCCTTTTGAGAATAATATAATTTTTTCTATATTCTCCAAAAACCTTAAGTTATATCCTGTAATCGAATTTGTTTATCCTTTATGTTTATTCCGTGCATTGCGTCAGCAGCAATCAGTAATCAGTGCAAAAAAAACTGGCGCATTCCACTTTTTGAATAATTGAGTTAAATTGACCGACGCCGACTTGAGGAGTACAGATCGAATTCTTTGCAAGACACTTCCTTCAAATGCAAATGCCAATGCCGACTTACTCCAGCATTGATGCATTGATGATCATTATTTGCCAACGTGCAGCGCATGAAACCGCCAACTCATCAATTGAAGCGTTCAATGGTTAAGTTATATTCAAAAATACCTTGACAACTGGCCTTCAAACAAACCAGTAGTGAAGCACAAAAACCTCCAACTAGGTGGTGTGTTTCTGTGAGCTAGCAACACTCAAAAAAGTCCATAGTCGACCTGCCCAAATGTCCTTCATTACTTAAATTGCGATAGCGCCTCTTGTAGCTTAAGTTTGACTAAGACTTTTAAAGTCATTTCATTTGTATTTACTTGGAGCTTATTGTATCTAACCCAACAAAGCGTACAACCACTTTTGGCTGTGGCTGTTGTTGTAAAGTCATCTAAACCGCTTGGAGAACAAACACAAACATAAAACGTTTGAAAAAGGAACCCAACAAATAACCGCTCTACTCTGACTAATAACCCAACAACTTAGTTCTTATATCAACTCTTTTTGAAATTAGTTTTATGAACTTTTTGGTTTGTATGTTAAAATTTCAAATGTTTTGTATGCAAACAAGTTTTCTTGCTTATTTTTTAATAATAATTTTAAAGGAGAGCAGAAAACATTCCTTCAGTTTGCGCCTTGTTTCGAAATACGGCCCCGAGGGTAGAAAAGCAAAACACTTTACCATGGACACCTACTACGATTGTAGGAGTCATTCAGTAGTAGGCTTGCAGTGAAAGAGAGAGAGGGAGAGACGGAGAGAGACGAAAAGAGAGTACAAGTAGTAGTAGAGTTTGTTTTTACTCACTTTTCGTTTGTGGCTGTGCTTTCTGGTATTTTTTTTTTTGCTGCTCTTGCCACTGCATAAGTACGAAAGTGGTTTTGACTGCTGCTGCTCCTGCTACTTCTACTCTGCTGTGGCCAACAACACTGACTACGTTTTATGTTGAAAATTTGAATGTTGGATCAGGATGTATCTCTATTTGTGAGAGGGTGGCGAAGAATTTTTGGCGGCACATGCTCTCTGAAAATATTTTCTAGGATACACGTACGTGGTTGAACTTTTAAAGGCTATTGTTATATATGATGGCATCATGGGAATGCGAATGGGAAAACGAGAAACTGTGGGGATGGATGGTGCTTTCTACATACTGATGCTTGGTTGCTGGTTAGAAGTGGGCTACGGGTAGTTGCGGTTTTCATGGATATTGCGAATATGCTTTGTATAGAACTTTACACTCTCACCCATGCTTAAGGGATAAAAGTTTGCTTTAATGCGTCGGAAAACAGTGTTGCCGTTTTTGTTTTGAGGAAATTTTAGAAATTTTAATTAAAGTCAAAGATAAATTGAAAGAATATCTTCTATCCGAGGATTGATACTACTTCTTGCCCGGATCTTTACGCGCATTCATTTACGTGAGTTCAGTCTGAACGGCATTTAACACGATGTTGCCCAACGGTCGGTTCAATAGTGTGAAGCAGATAAACGGGGTACCTGATAATTAATGAGGATCAAAATCCTCTCGGAATATTCGGAATGTTTTTCCGATACTTTGTAGCACATATTGGGGAACCGCGTTGAAGTGCGAGTGTATTTTTGGCAAATAGTAACCAGATTTTTTTGAAGCGAAATCAGGACGCATTTGCAAAACTTCACAGGAGAAATAGTACGCAACATAAGCAACAAAAGGCATATTAAAAAAAAAAGAAACAAAAAAATAATTTTATTTATTTCAATAGAAACTTAAAAAATCAGTTTCAATATTGGCAGTTTATTTATTCATTCAATTTTAACTTTAATTTTAAATATAAAATTAATTCTTATATTTAGATGCCGTGTGAATTTCTTTACGGATTTCTTTATTATTTTTAATTTCTGCCTAAAAATTATGACAGTTTTTGTATTGCATTTTAAAATTCGTATTTCCTTAACTTTTTCGACAGATAGTTGACTTTTTTCAACAGCCAAAATTTTATTTACTAGCGAAAAGATTCTTCCTGTGACCGCATTAGTGCCAAGGAAGACACAAATAATATTCCACCGGTTTTGAAATATTTTTAAATGGAACTTTTCTGTCTGGTTGACTAATGTTGGAAAATGTCTATACCCACTTTAAATCAAAAGACACATTTTGCTCTTTCCATCCACTCAGTTTTGTATCGTCAATACATTTCTTTATTTATACATATTATCCAACTTCGTCAAAAAACCCGTTTTCCGAAATCGTTTGGTCAGATTTCTAAGACACAAATACGTAGCTTTTTTCAACATCTTCCCATTTAATGTACGTTCTTCGACAAGCCGATTGACAATCTTTGGCGTATTTGTACTGAGATGCCCATTTCTCTAAGTACTGCTGACAGTTTTTGTAAAAAGTTTTTAGATGCAACATGAGTCTCTGCTTATCTGTTTTTCTGGACTTTGTTAAATTATTTAATATTTGTTTGACTGTCAAAATGGTTCTTAGCTAACTTTGTAGCTGAAATTTTTACACTACGTTGGAAGAGAAACTTCAACTCATTTCGTAGTTGTATCTAATCATTCAGATGGCTTTACTACGTAGTGACTACAAAAATGAATGCGCCCAATGACAGACTGCAATCAAAACTGACAATTCATTTAACAAGGCATGTACATGAGTACATTTTTTCCTTTGACAACTCTTACGTTTGCTTTATATGTGCCAATATATGTATATGCAAATAGATTCAAGATAGTATTTATTTTAGCTGGTTTTTAAGCCTAGTACTCACTTCCTCGTGAAGTGAACGCCAAGTCGTGCATATTTGCATGGTGCTAATAAAATTACATCGCACTCCTGCTTTTCTATCCTTGCGTAACGGTTGTGAGAATAACAGCTTTTCCTTCTTTTCGACTCACTTTACTTAAAAAAGACTTCAATTCTTTTCTTACTTGGTGTGTTAAATTTTTCCTAAACTTTACTGTAAGCAATAGTTAATAATAACTCATCTGAGCAGACGCCTGTCTTTACGCAGATGAACATGTTCATCTGCACCCATAATCCCTCATCAGCAGTCATAATCCTATTCGTCTCTCTTTTTAACTTTTGTGTTTTGTAATCTTCATCCGTCCCGCTTTACTTTTCTGCACTTCTGCAGTGGCAGATGCATGTAAACCCAGCATAACTTATCTAAGTTACCAGTTTTACAAGGCAATTCCGGTAGATAACGGCGAAATGTCCTCTAGTTAGGAAAAATTCGACTCTAACTTTTGGCAGGGAAGGTTATGATTCGGTGTTTAGCGACTTGATTTTGGTATTTCAGCTGAGATGATGATTAGTCTGGACTGCAAGTCCTAGTTCTGGAACTCGTACTGCTGTGATGTTGCTTTTTGGCCCACAGTCTAGATGGTAATTTCTAAAATGATACTTAATAGATTAATAGTTATTGTGAGATAGCAGTAGCCACTAAATTCGACAGTAAGGTAGAGCTAGACACTAAATTCAACATTTAGGTAACACTGGACACTAACTTCAGGAGTAAGGCATCACTGGAAACTAAATTTAATAGCGAGGTATTGTCGGGCACCTTAATCAACAGTGAAGTAGCGCTGGACACTGAACTGAACAGTGAGGTAGCACTGGACACTAAATTCAACAGTAAAGTTGCGTTGGACACTGAATTGAACATTAGGGTAGCACTGAAAACTGATTTAGCACTGAACGCTGATAGCCTCCCCACTGGGGAAAAACAAAATTCGTTTACGAAAGCAAGCTAACCGTTCCCACCAGTTTTTGTTTGACGTCTCGACCACTTTTGCACACTTTTTGGAAAAAATAACTTAGTATGACATATAAATAAATAAATAAATTAAATAGGGTGGCGCAACAGAGCGAGTAGCCTCAGGGCTTAGCGCATTTCTCACAACCATGCCTTGTGAGGGAAAGGAGGGGAACGTCGATTTTCTGCCAAAATTCATGTCAAAAAAAAAAAAACTACATTCTTTTAATAAACCTTACAAAAAGGTAGTACTGAAAACTGAATTCAGCAGTGAAATTGCACTGGACACTACTTTACTAGTTCTGGACTAAGATCGTTCTGCAGTCATTTAAAATTATAAGAACCCTCGGGCAGCTCCCGTCCCAATGAGCTTGATCCTTCATTGCGGTCGGAATCGGAACCAACACCCCACAAAGGGTGTCTTATAAAAACTTTTGTGGAGAACCCAACGTGAGTTGTAAAAGCTTAATGAAATCTAAATGGAAAATTCTATTGGTCTTTTATTGCTTTCTGTGTGCTGTACTTCTCGGCATTGTCGTATGCTATGTAGCTCCTAGTTGTGCTGGTGTTTTGTTTATTTCAATGATGTTATGTATTGCTGCTTTATTCAATTTTGTTCTCATGTGCTTTTGACTTATTTATATCATTGTTGTGTGACAGGTAGATGATGTCAAATTTTTTGTTATGTTTTTATTTCATTGCAAAGGTGAAGAGGTTCACTAACCTTATCCTTGAAAGTCACCGAACGTCCTGCGTTTTTCTTTTAATGATAAAACTATGAAAGTTTTTAGTGAATGTTTTTCACTACTCCATATAACAACTCAAAACTAAAAGTTATTATATTTTATCAGAATATTTTATTTCCCACAGGCCTTGAATAAATTTCAAAACTTTATTTGCTTTATGCTTTTATTCTATTTTAACTTTTATTTTAAATTTTTTAAATTTTTTTTATTTTCTTTCTAGCATACTATTCGCTTGGTTGGTGAGTTTTATCAATGAAAAATGCGATCTAAGCCTTTGTTATTAGGCTGTTTATTATTTCGAACACCACCGTTTTTGGGTTTTATGCTTTTAACGGGGTTCACATTACGTCCTTTAGTATCAAAGATGTTAAGAAGTTAAGTGATTAGTCATTTGTTTGCCCTGCTTCACCTCTTTTGTTGAATTTAAACCCTTTATCCGCAAAATTTAACATAACGAGATTTACCACTTTGCGATCGATGCAACATGCTCCTCAAGTAAGTGCTCGAACTTTCCAAGTGGGCAACATTGACCAAGTTCACATTGGTCCATTTGTTCAAACTTTGTGCCAATAAAGCGACTATTTTCAGTTCTTGCTAACTGCTAAGTTGCGGTGATGTACTTAATTCTACTGTCTAGGAAAATGCCTGATTCAATGTCGATGATTGATAATTTTGACCCGTCGACGAAGAAACCCTTAAGCTCCGATAATTGTGAACTTAAATTAAAAATGGCTGCGGGCTTGGATGATCTGTTGAAAAGAAGCATGTACTAGTTGATATGATGGGAAGAAATCATGACCGATGAAACAAGCCTCAGTGTGGTTTACGCGATCCTAAACAAGGTTATTGGAGCCCTTCTTATAAGGCTTAACAAGAAAAAGAAACATCTAATGCTTTGGCTGTTGTGTTGTTAAGAGCCAAGAAAGTGGAAACCAAGGTTATCCAGGAAGCTTTCGGTTCTCATACTAGGAACATCTATATCAACGTATACATTTCCGCAGACCGAAAACCTTGAAACTGCCCCATACCGAACGAAGTCAGCTCCAATCAGGAATCGTATGGATGCCTACAACATTGCCAAGTATTCGTTGACAACTGAAGCCGCGATGAAGGCGATCGAGGACAACAACACTTTGGTACTCTTGGCCCACTAGAGGGCCAACAAGAACCGCATTAGCGTTTCTGTCCCCTAGCTGCACGACATCAAGGTCTGCAAAGTAAACACGTCCTTATCAGACCCGATGGACAAAAGAAGGCTTTGCCTAAGGACAACCATGTGTTAGACATTGTAAATAAGATTGGCATCATATAAACATCCTCTGGGAATGTTATTTTTTTATAAGTGATAGCGCGTTTTGTGGTCCGTCAAGGTCAGTAAAGAACTCACCGAGGCCTTTGATGTCGAAAAAGGCTTTCGCAAAGGCGACAAACTGTCATGCGATTTCTTCAACATCATACTTGAAAAGATTGTAAGAAACTCAAACGTCAACAACAGAGGAACAATCTTTCAAAAGTCTTCAAAACGAAGTATATGTTGTCATCCAATAAGGACACAGAACATCGACGAATTGGACAAAACGTCACAATAGACAGACATAACTTCGAGGTAGTGCAGGACTTTGTCTCTCTAGGATCCGCTATAGAAACGGAAAACAACAACAGTGCGGAGATCAAACGGAGAATAACTCTTGCCAACCGTTGCTTTTTTGGGTTAAGAAGGCAATTGAGAAACAAAACCCTCTCCAGAAAAACCAAGGTAACCTTGTATAAGACCCTAATCATCCCAGTCCTGCTTTACGGCGCGGAAGCATGGACCTTATCGAAAGCGTATGAGGAAACCCTTGGTCGTTTCGAAAGAAAAATTCTCCGAATGATCTTTGGTCTCGTATGCGAAGACAATGTGTGTAGAAGAAGATACAACAACGAGCTATATGAGCTGTACCGCGACATGGGCATAGCCAGAAGAGTACGCATCGCGAGGCTACGATAGTTGGGTCATGTAGAGCGGATGGACCCAAACGCTCCGGCTCGTCGGGTGTTCGAAAGCACATTGCAGGGCAGTCGCGGAAGGGGAAGACCTCTTCTTAGGTGGCGCAATCAAGTGGATGAAGACCTCAACCGACTTAAAGTGCGAAACTGGAGAGAGCACGCCCCAAATCGAAGTCGTTATAGAAGGATGTTGGTTGATGCCCAGGTTCAACCCGAACTGTAATGCCCATCTAAGTAAGTAAGTAAGCGCGTTTTGAACTTAAATAAGGCCGAGTGTCAAAATGTCTACAAAGACGAGCTTTGCAGATGCAAAGCCAAAGCCTTCTTGCCTTCACCATGTTTAGTCTAATGTCGTTCTGCTGACTACTTACAAGACATCATTTCCTCGAAAAGGCAAAGAGACTCAACACTAAGTCTGACTGAAGACTGTCTGAGACAGACAAGAAACCCTTTGGCTACGGTTGAGTACGACAATGGCCACTGTTTACTCACCGCCTTCATACAGCTACCGAATGATCTTGTGAAACTGGACGAGTACGTGCCAACGCATTCTTAAAACTGCGATGAGACACGTTCGCCGCCTTTAGGGAACTTCGCTCAAATGGTATTGCTCGTCCTAGCAACAGGAGTTTATCAGACCTGTAAGATAATTCCTAAACATAGGCAACGAACATATGCTATACGATAGACGTACTTTTCAAACAAAAAAGTGGACTCTTGTCGAGACTCAAACTCTTGCACTTATGGTTTACCGACCGTCATTAGAACTTTGAGGTCACAGATTAAAAATCTCCAAATGTTTATAAGAGAAAACTTCAGAAAATCGGTATCACTTTTCTGGAACAGTAAAATTCGGGCTATACAGTTCAACAAATCGAGTATGTTTAGGAAGATAATAAAAAGAAAAGATCAAAATTACCTTCAGTTTATTAAACTCCAAAGGATGACAGAGAGCAAAAACTTAATTCTGACAGGGAGAATAGTTTCAGACGACGCCATTTTGGATGATGGCCACTTTATAGTGGATGCTCAAGAGAAAAAGAGACAGTAGGTTCTGCTTTTGATAAAGTTTGTAAGTTGAACGAGTTCATTCGCCCGGATTATGGCCTTGAGAACAGAGTTCTTGTCAGACACTTCTATCTGAGGATTGAGATCTCGCAATGAAGATCTGAGAGTCCTGGTTTCATTTGGATTAATGACAACCGATGTCATTGCTGAACGAAACGAGGATAACACCCTGTTTGTTTCTAAGATAGATCTCGAAACCATCTTCCTATCAATAAAGAAAAGCAGAAAGCAAATATTAAAATAAAAAAAAAAAATTTCTGTACCGAAACACAGGACAACAGCAACACTGTTGAACAACTATCACACACTGAAACTCTCTATTTTCGATGCTCCATGCTCCATGCTCCGCATCACATAGAGTATAGAGATGATGCTTTTTTACTCTCCAGGCAAAGCTCTCCTTGCACAACAAACAAGACCAACCCGCAGCATCACAGAAGTGTACCATAACCATCAGCAGAGCGCCATCAGTTTTCAAAAAAACATCCTTGGACAGTTTGGGTTGTTTCCGCAAAGCCTTCGGTACACACAATACGCTCTTAACATCTTGTGTGGAATATTTTTCGAAATACATAGTATATGCGAGAAGAGTGAACTTCAAGTTAAACCGCGAATCGTGCAAAACGAGCTCCTCGTGGTGTTGGCATGTTGTGTGTCTTCTTTCATCACCACACTTTTTTTATGTGCTGCTGATTTTATTTCACTTTTTTTTTTTGTTTTCATTGAAAACACGTTGCATTGTGAATACAGAGCCGTATCGTGTTAAATAACTACCAATTTACTAGTTATCCTTGAGTTTCGTTATTGAAAGAAAGGAGAAACTGCAAGTGAAGAAGAAAATATACATAAAAAAAAAATCGCAGTTAAGCACCAGGAGATCCTTCAAAGGACACACGATGCATAGAGATTCACACTGAAACTCGAGGGATGTTAATTACTGTTTCGTGCCCGATAAGCAACTGGGGCTAACCAATTGCTGCTGCAGTGCTTCATTTTTAATTAAAACTTGTAATATGTTTCTTCGTTCATATTTTTGTTGTTGTTGTTGTTGTTATCTTGTTTTTGTGTTAAACAATTAATGTACTCGTCGTAAAATAATAATGAGAATCACTGCTGCAGAGAAGAGTTGATTCCATGCGGTTGACCATGGTCATTGCGTGCTTTCGTTTTTTGTTTATGGTTTTTGTCTACTGATGACAGTGAGGGTAGAGTGTAGTGAGTGAAGTGGACGAGAAGTGTGAGTGTGTGCTTCGAATAACACAACACCACCTACACCAGGCAGGACCCGGCAGTGTCCAGTGAGATAATATGTTGAACGTGATGTTGTTTCGTGCGTTTTTGTGTTAACAGCCCGGTTAAATCGATGTAAATATTTCAAATTTCTAAGTAAATTACAAAAATCCACTGTCACAGGAAAGGACAGGATAGGACTTAAAAGTAGCCAACGAGAGAGACAAAGACAGGAGAGCAAAAGATACAAACCGGAGATAAAAGATACACAGAAGTGAAAAAGGTAAATTATGCAAATTAAGTTGAATTACTGCACATTAAACGACGACGACGACGACGGCTGGTTAAATGGTAGTTGGGCTGTGGAAGGACATCTCATCCAACAGGGAATTCATATTCACACACTGTCGTCGGCCGTTGGTGTGGATGTGGAATGCAATTTTTTTTTAAATATCCTTTCCTCGCCATCGCCAGTGAGCCTCGTCTACTCCTCGTTGTGCTTAGGCAGTCAAAAATAATGTTCCCTTCCGATATCCATGTGTGTGTTTTTTTTTCCAGTTCAGTTTGTCGAGTTTGGTTTGCTTTTGGTGCTAAGCCGATTGCAGTTTCACATTGACTTTGAAAGGAGAATTTATGACAACCATCGATGATTGTGTTTGGATTGTAGCGTGGAAATTTTTCAGCATGATGAGAGTTCGATTTGTTGGGATTTCTCCGAATCGGCAAAGCAAATATTTACCTACTCGACATTGGCATCAGCCAGCATCATACCGGCTGCTTCTGTTCCTCCTGTTCGTATATAGAGGTAGACAGAGCGTGTGTGGATGAGGATGAACGATTGGAATGAGTCGAGAGTCGAGTGTGATGATGGCAAAAGTCGTTAGTTTATATATAAATTGGAATAAGCTTTCGATAAAATGTAATGTGTGCTCCTGAGACTAAGAGAAGGGTATACAATCTTTGACATCGCCTCGAGTACACACATGGTCATCATTATTTGGCTAGGAAGTGAGTTTGATTTTAATTTTTAAGTGGCTATCATGGATATTTATGTTGGGGATTGACATAAACGGAATATAGAAGATTGGATTAGCCTTTAATTTATTTTTATTGCCTAAGGGATTCTACACCCACGTATGGATCGAGTGTATTGACATCGCTTTCTCGATTATTATTGATGAAGGTTTGTACTTGAAGTGAGTGAAAAGTTGGATGGAGAATCTTGTAGGAATTTTCAATTTAAGAAAGGGGCTTACTTTTCTTGTCCCTTATCTCATTCACTATGATAATTGGGGAAATAGACCAAGTGGGTTGTTTGTATAGTAATGGGACCCTTCCGGATCAAATTCGGGTACCTTTAAATAAGCTCATATGAAGATATTTGGTTCTTAGGCGAAGTGTTCCAGAAGACAGAAGTGAAATGAAATGAATCGAATGGAGACTTAAGTGAAACATTACATAAAAAAGTCAAAGGTATGATTCTGTTTGTTGGCATCCTTTTTTCTGCTCAAAAACAAATTTAAAAGGAATTTTAGTTGACAACGAAATTGAATTTCTTTTAGTGGTTGTACCTCATTTTTCTTTTGCTGTACTGAACTGAGGAGAAATTAAGCGATTGGTTATTTTCAAAAAATAGGGATTCCTCATAGAAATTTTGAGACAAAAGATTTAATCTTCTTCTTCATCTTGGTACAGCGAGTATCGTGATCTCGAAGTCAGGAATTACACGAAGTCTGGTGAGGCCAGTCTCACATAAGCGAAAGAAGAAGATGTCCATAAATGAGATGCGAAAACACTTCCCTATGAGTAGCTAGCAGATTTTTAGTTTCATTTTGACGTTTCTCTTTTCTTTTGTTCGCTTTTATTGGAATTAAAGCCAACAAGAGAAAGATGAACTGTCAAATTTGAGACGCAGACTAAAGTCCACGTGTAATAGCTTTTCTCACGAAATAAAAGTTCAAATGGAAAATTGAAAAAGAGACTTGTCTCTTTAGACATCTTATGATTCCTGACGAAGGGATCACAACCCTACTTATCTGACTCATACTAGTGATCCGACCATGGAGTATGGGATAAGCTGCGTAGACCTCAGGAACTGTTGTCAACCCTCGCTGTTTTGGATTGTTCCATTTCTGAGACTAACGAAATTCAGGCTATCCAATGATAGCAATCATGCTACAGAGTCCCAAAGACAAGTGGCAATATTCAGAGGTTGTCTAAAATCACCTTTTTCCATACTAGTTGGAGAAAAACTAAAGTATAGGCTCTTCCATTCTGAGAACTTTGCAATCAACGCTTGAAAAACTGTAGTTTAGTTTTCGTAAGAAAAGCTCTACCATTTTCCTTTTCAAAGGGTGGTGGGTGGTCCCAGTATAATAATTTGGACTTTGGGTCTGGTGGGGTGGTTGAAAACGACTTTCAATGGTGCTCTTGCTACTTCTATAAAGTCAGTTTCGGATATCTTAGTTTTCAGCCTGTCAAAGGTAAACTCATGACAGCTAGTGAGAATTTTGAAACAAGTTAACGTCGAGATGAGCCCTAAATTTGGCGCAACACCCGGAGATATGGGTAGCCAGTTATTCATCTACTCACTCGGTTAGCCTCATTTTCACTCGAGTGCAGTCTTCTTTAGATAAATAAATAAATAAGGTGGCGCAACTGAGCGGGTAGTCCCACACCCCAGGGCCTAGCGCATTTCTCACAACCATGCCTTATGAGGAAATGGAGGGGACCTACAATTTTCTATTCGAGAAAGCGCGAACGAACGGAGGACTTGCCAATTCCTCGCGAATGACGATACCCGTGGGAAAACATTTTTACCTCTGCTGGGATTCGAACAACCAACCTTTGGGTTAACTGGCAGATATGCTAACCATCACGCTACCGGTACCACAGTTTTCTTTGCTTAGTCTTTTTTCTGTTTTTTTTCTCTTTCTTTGACTGATTTCTTCGGGGCTTCTTAAACCATTCGCTTTTTGAACATTCAGTGGCGGTCTCCCTTATGTTGCTTTAAGCACCGCAGTCTTTGAAATTTTTCTTATTTAGTTCTGAATTGGTAACCTTTCCTCTGGATCCTGCCAAGAGTAAGTTTTTGGTTTTCGTTTTTTGAATGAATTTACATGAAACGCAAGTCATGGAAATTGAGTTTTGAGGAATCTCCTTTTGGCGTATCGTTTCATCTGGCTTTTTTGACCAGGGTTTAGGCCTTTACCTTTAACCGGATCTGCTGAGCGTTCGTTGGTCTGAAGGTGGGGCTTTACACATGCAGTTTTTTGACTGTCTTTTGGGTTTTCGGTTGGAGTTCGTTTTTTTTCCTCTGGGCGTTTTGTTTTAGGGTTTTCGGCCACGTCCACGATTGAGTCGTCCGAAAAAGCGAATGATTTTTAATTGTTGTTCTCGAAGATGTTATTTTCTTCTTCTGACGTTATTTCATATCCAGTAGCTCCAACAGCTCCATCTTAAGAATCGGTCAATTCCATGAGGTTCTCTAAGAACCTTTGTTCTTTCTTGTGGCTTTCCTGCTGCAGCAAGGCATGCAGTCTTCTGAAATTTGAATTTTTTTTTCTTCTCCATTTTCATTTTGGCAAAAATCTCTGTCTTGACTTTTTATTGGTTGTTTGGGACCGCAACTGGTTCGCTCGAGCGCCAAAATGTGAGCTTCCCCCCCGCGATAAGGTGAAAGCTCTTGGAGGAGTCAGGAGTCAAGCACTATGGTCCCATCCATTCTCTCAAAAGGGTTGGTTGTGGGAAATGCCGAATGCCCCAGAGCTGCCCGCTCTGTTGCTCTAACCTATATGCGTTGATTCCATGCTCCAAACAAGAATAGTAAAAGCAAAAATGGTTGAAGAAATCCTAAAGGTACTCTGCAAGTTGGTGTTTTATCCCCGCTACTGTGGCCTTAAGTCTTTAACCAGCGAAGTAAAAGTCGTAGCCCATGCTGAAGACACACAACAACTCTTTTTGAGCTCCGGCAGTCAGCTCTTAATAAGCTTATCAACTGGGCCATAAAGTGCGGACTTAACGTCAACCCTATAAGAACAGAACTTGTTCTGTTAACGAGAACGATCAACATTCCGGATCTACTTCCACCCACCATAAATGGTATTCCAATACACTTATCTGGTACGGCAAAATATCTCGGTATTGTTGTCGATCGTAAACTTAGCTGGAAAGAAGATTTAAAAGAAAAAATAAAAGCTTCTACACTTGCAGTAGAATTTTTGGGAAAAATGAGGACATAATGAAAATCCATACTAAGACCAATCCTCGCATACACCTGTTTGGTATGATGGCCATCATAGGACATGGTCAAACCTGAAGACCATGACCAATATCCAAAGACTTGCATGCACTGGCACTGGTTCAACCAGTGCCATGAGAACGACGTCAAAACTGCAGTTCTTTCCTGTCGCTAGCCTAGCTTCCCTAGACCTTTTCACTAAATAGTCCCATTTAAGACGCGACTTTTCTGCACCGTGCTTTTGAAAACCCGGAGTTCCAGAGCGTTGGTGTCTATCGGCTCTACATGTCCCAGCCATCGTAGTCATCGCGATGGGTACTCATTTAGCTATGCCCAAGCCGATGTCGCAGTAGACCTCAAACAGTTCTACGTTAAATCTTCTTCTTCGAATCCCAACAGAGGCGAAAACGTTTTTCCGCGGGTATCGCCTTTTGCGAGGAATTGTCAAGTCCTCCGTAAAAAAATTCATTGCCATGAATAGCTCTTTTTCGATTAGCCGTTCGGAACCGACAGCCTCCTCGAATACCCCTTGAACGCTTTTTAATCAGCTTGGTCGAACGGCAGTTATCACAGCTTCGTTAACTCCCCTTGCCTTTGTACATTGGAAAAAGGCTAGTTTTCGTCCATTACTTAAGCGGACTATCGCCTACTATAAAGCTGGAGATGGGTATCGCAAACCGTTGTCTCCCATCTTTTTCCAAAACTCCTTTGCATTCATTGGAATTCTTTCTTACAGCTCCGTGTACTTACTACGCAGAAGTCTTGCATATTCGAAATGAATTGCTCGGCTTTTCTTTGTCCAAATTATTCCACTTGATTCTCTTAGCCTAGAAGCCCTTGTTTGCTTAACTTCCTTAGAGTCCGGCCACGGAAGCGGCAAAGCTGTAGCATCAGCAAAATTTGAATTGAGCGGCAAAACGATGGCGCTTTTCCGCTTTGCCGCTAAGCAAACTCAAACTGAACTGAACTGAATTTATACTACACTAGAACTGTCAACGTTCTTCTATGAAATAGCTTCAACATTCGGCCGATTCTGTTCAAGTAGAGTTGATAAGTCAGCAGTTGACAGTAAGGCCTTACAAAACCTTTTTTTTATGATCTGCGTGTTCTCTTTTGATGCAGTCGATGTTACTGATTGTCAAACTGATAGCAATGCACGAAGAAATTCAAAGATTTGAAGATGCATTTTAGAGATTTTATCAAAAACTTTGCTGATTTGCAATGACATCTCCTTTAGGTTGCAGAGACGAATTCTAGTAAACTAGTTGTTGAGAGCCTACCTTGAACTTTAAAGGAAACTCCAAATATCTTGTCTTCATATCTTCAAAATTTTGAAAATGATCGCCATTCTTCCTGGCCAAAAATCGTGCATCTTAAGGCTCCAATAGTAATCCATTACTGGCATGTTACGTATTTGAACATAAACCTCAAAACTTCCTGTCTGAAACTCTGTCTCCAGAATCAGAACTAGAACCATCCCAACCTTAGTTATAAAAGAAAAATAAATAGAGTGACTCCACAAAGCTATGGAAACCTCGGGGCTCGCCGCATTTCAAGGATATACAATTTTATGCCGATTCCGAACGGTTTAGTTAGAAAATGATTTTCATGGCAGTGGGTAAGTACTCTCAGAAGACTTGCCGATTCTGATTTCTCTGATTGTTCTGGAATTCGAACAACGACGAAATAGTCAAACCATTACGTCAAGTGCACCACAACCTTAGCTATAGACAACCTATTTTTACGAAAGATCAAGTTCTACTGTAATTTATGTTAAAGTTGAGATCTCTACTAGATAAGGTCTTCAACATTCCAGTTGAAAGCTAATGACCAGCTCTTGTAGTTTCATGGAATAAGTAATATTGGTCCGTCATTAGAACCCTTAGGGACTCCTTGGTTTCTCGATCTTATTGTACTCGTATTCAAATCACTACCAATTGTAATTTAGCATATTGTGACTTTTTGGAAGTTTGTTTAATAGTCTTTAAATCGAAAAGAAATTGTTTAACTTCATCAACAAGTTCTGGCCCAAGATCCACAACATATGAAGCAGATAAGTGAGTGCGAGAGTTGTGATCCCTTCCAGATAGTTCCATAAATGGAAAACCATAGGAAGGTGCTCGGATGACGCCCATCATCAAACTGTAAATCTCTTTTTTCTCAAACCGACAACTTCCTGCAATGCGATGTAATCGCGGAACAACGTCATTAAAATTACCTCGTTCTTTAATCAGTTATCTCCCCGGACACCGCTAATACATACGTTATGTAATTATTTCTCCTGTCAGCACATCTCCCAAGGATTTTTTTTCCCTCCACAAAGTCAAAACTCAATTTAACGGACTCATTTTGTGTCTTCATCATTAAATCATAAAAAATTCTGTCCTCGTTAAACATGTGGCTGTGAAATTAAAACACAACTCAACGGCTTCACTAATTACACTTCACGTCCTACGAGACCGTAATTCCGCAAAACATCATTTCCCTTTAATTGTCCTAATTGCTTAGTCGTGATGTAAAACTAATTAAAATAAATCCACTCTTCCGCCCGTTCTTATAGCCACATCGCTAAAATATGAACAACAGTAAAAGCTAAAAATGAAAAATAAAAAAAAATTAAAAATCACGAAACACAATTCAAAACAAATTAAAAATTTCATCATTAAAATACACAAAAAGCCAAAAAGGAAAGAAAATGCATTCATCTGCCTCCATCATTTCTAACAATTCCACAAAATTCAATACAAAGCTCTCTTTCCCACGTCCCACCACCTCAATTCATACCCAGCGCCAAGATGAATTCTAAAAGCGTGAAACTTAATTAAGAACAACAACAAAATATAATTCCAGAACTCCTTTCGCATAAAACCGCAACTTAAGGATACCAAATTACACGGAATCACTTAAAGAAACACCTGCAGAGAGAAAGTAAGGATAATGAAGACAACTTTTGTTTTGTCACCGTCACAATGGAATGGCCGTCCATCGTTGCCGTCGCCATAGTCGCTCGTTGGATGGGCTTGGGCATCCATTTTTGTTTGTTTCCTTAGTTTTGTACCATTTTAGTCTGGGACTAGAAAAGAAATATGTAGTGAGGTGAGTGTTTTGTTTGTCACTTAAAGTGTGCATTGTTATTAAAAATCAGTGAGTAGTCCGAAAGAAAAAGTAAAATGACACAACAAAAAAAAAAAAAACATAAAAGCCATTCAAAGAAGAAAAGAATGCAATTTTCTCAACGTCTAACAGTGGAAGCTATATCCGGTTTCAATGGCAAAAAAGAAAAAAAGAAATTGAAGTAGCGTGACAGTTATGTTTTCTTATTTTTATGACATGGTCCTGTTAGAAATGCAGAGATTTTTCACTTGAAAAATGTGACATCTGTCATCTTGGAAAACATTTGAAGACTCGCTTTGCTAAATATGAAATGAAAATTTACTTTTGGTTTGAAGGTTCCTTGCAAGGAAAGGTGTTTTTGGTAAGAAACCATTGATGGTGTCGTTTAAAAAGAACATGTAATGGGTGACAAGATAAATTGTAATTAAAAGAGGTACTGTTTCAGGTATTGCTTGAGTTTTGAGACTAAGCTGGCGTTGTAAAACAAGGTGAACGCTGTTGTTCCAAAAACGCTTTGATGTATTGAGAACGCATTAGTTTTTCGAACACCATTGGCGTTACGGGAACACATGGACGTTTCGGGAACATCCTTTTATTAAAAAATCACTTTGACGTCTTTCGTTACCAAATCAATAAAAAAAAATAGTGCGAGGAGTCCCTCCGCCCGGAAGAAGTGAAACTTCCTAATGTGGAAACGAAAATAGAAAGGGGTAGAAATTGATTTTTAGTGAACTCATATTGTTTCTTCAAGACAAACTTTTGATACAACTGTTATATCAACAAATTGCGATGTCGAAAAGTATACAACCGATAATCCACGTTAAACGTTTAACGCAACCTTGTTGGAAGTCGCATAAGAAGTTTCACTTCAAAAATTGTGTTAGAGCGTTAGTAGAACACAATAACACTCCAATGGTACGCTGGCGTTTCAAGATCACTCTGACATTTCAAGAACGCACATCTATTTCGAATTGAGTGGTGTTACAACTTACAAGAACACACTGTCATTTTAAGAACACAGACGTTTCAAGAACACACTGGCATTTCAGGAACACAAAGACTTGTCAAGAACACATTTTCATTAAAAGATCGCGTTGACGTTAAATTCACCCAAGTCTAGAACCAGGCTAGCGTTATAATTTCACACCAACATTTCTAGAACACGTTTCAAGATTACTCTGGTGTTACAAGAGCGTTTGTACATTAGAGTTTCAAGAGTACAACAGCATTTCAACTACACACTTGCGTTTCAAGAACAAATTAGAACTTCAAGAACACGCTGTAATTTCAAGATCAAACTGGGGTGGAATTACCGCACACGTTATCGAGGGATACGTGACTGAATTACGTTAGTATGGCACTATAACTCAGTTTATCGAGCAATCTAGTAACATACATAATTTGATATTCTCTTATCGGTAACTGAATGGAATTCGATCTTAAGACAAAAATGTCACTCACTCACTCTGTCACTGATCCCGTAATTCGACCACTGATGTTTCAAGAAATGTGATCAACATCGTACTGGCTATTCGGGCTAATATCGGGTTTTTCAATAAGAGCGCTGCAAAAGTTTTTTTTTAAATAAAACAAAAACGGTTGTGGATATCAATGAAATTCTTTATTCCTGTGAAAGTACGTTCGATGCCATTATGTAAATGGAACTCGATTTCTTTTGCATGACCATCACGGGCACGCTTGCAGAAGTCCAAACCCTGAACCCAATTTTTGGACGGTTTTCAAGCATAAATCGGCCGATACTGCTGCAATTTCACGTTCGATATTCGTACGAAGTTCATCAATAGTCGCTGGCTTGTTGGCATAGACCATAGACTTGACGTAGCCCCACAGGAAATAGTATAACGGCGTCGGATCGCACGACCGAGGCGGCCAAGCGACTGGACCATTTCGTGAAATAACACGTTCTCCAAACTTGGTTTCCAATAAATTGATTGTGACATTTGCTGTGTGGCTTGTGTCGCCGTCCTGTTGGAACCACATGTCCTCCAAGTCCATATAATCCAATTGGGGCCAAAAATATTCGGTTATCATTGAACGGTAACGACCCCGTTTCACAGTAACGTGGAGGTTTTGACCATCACGTAAGAAGTATGGCCCAATGACGCCGGGCCATGAACCACACCAAACCGTAATTTTTTCAGAATGCTATGATGACTCATGTAGTACGTATGGATTGCAGCCTCACCAATACCGCATATTTTGTTTATTGACGAAGCCATTCAGCCAGAAATGAACCTCATCGCTACAGATGATTTTTCGATGAAAATCCGAATCATTTTCAAGTTGGTGCTCAGCCCAATTCACGAACATACGACTCTTCTGGTGGTCAAGCGGCCTCAGCTCTCAATTTTATTTTGTAAGTATGTAGGCCAAGATCAAAAGTCGCCACAAAGACGCACAGTGACTTCACAGAGATGCCCAACGCTTGAGAACGACGTGTGAGAGACACATTTGGGCTTTCTGCAACTGAAACCTCAGCGGCAGCAATATTCTCGACACTACGGGCACTTCTTTGTCTCACTGGCATGGGAACATTTTGTACTGTGCCTGTGGATTCAAATTCTAGACACTCAATTGTTGATCTGCTAGGACGAGTATGACGACCATAAATTGGACGTAGCGCTCTTAACGTTGAGGCCACTGACTCCGAATTTCAGTTGTAAATTTTAATAATTTCGACTCGTTGTTGGCTCGTATATCTTTCCATCATGAAATGGCAAACCTTACTAAAGAGAAGTGTCAAAAGAGCGAAAATATGGCGTCGTTTGCTGTTCCTGTCGCTCTACTTTTGTAGCGTGTCTGTTGAAAAACCCTTTATAAGCGTTTCAAAAACTCGCTGTTGTTTCAAAAGCACGCTACCCCTGCTAGGTCATCAATGGCATTTCTGGAACAAATGAGCGTTGAAGGAACACTCAAGCTTTTCAAGAGTAATCGTTTTTCAATATCATACTAGCGTTCGGGGATCACCCTATTGTTTCAACCAGAAGCTAAGGTTTTAAGAACGCACTGGTGTTTTAAGAACACATTTGTTTTCAAAAACGATATGGTGTTTCTTAAAAACATTTGTTTGAAAAATACTCAAGATTTCTGATATATGTAGCTCTTACTTTTCAAGAAAGCACTCCTGTTTCTAAGCCACATGTGTTTCAAGACAACAGACGATTCAAAAACTCGACTGTTTCAAGAAACAGGCGTTTAATGAAAAAAATATTTTCAAAAACACAAACTCGTTTCAAGAACACAGTAGCTTTACAAAAACACAAAATGTTTCAATAAAATGATGTCGTTGACGTAAGAGAACACTTGTTTTCTAAGAACACCCTGATAATTTGAAATCAGGCTAGCGTTACAAGTTTACATTGACATGCATTTCAAGAACACAAAACCGGTTCAAGGACACACTGAAAAGATTTCCCTTCTTTTTGCGTCGTCTTTTGAATAGGTCTCGTTTCTAGTAAACTCTAAGCCTAGATTAGATACGTACTGGGCGGCATGGCAGGGTACAAACCTCAGTCATGAAATTTCGAGTCAAATTTTTAAAAATAGCCGAGTAAATGCAAAATTTGCCGAGTAGATTTGGAGAAAGAGACATTTTTTACCTTTTCTTTAATAAAGTTTATGTAAGTATAAAGGGTGGGCCATCTTATAGCTTCTTTTGACATTATTGGTTGCTTTTACACTGACAGCTGCTTGAAGTTATGAACTTATGACAGAAAGTGAGTATCATACCTGTACGGAACGAAATAAGCCGCTATATGGTTAATAAAAGTTAAAAAATGTCGAGCAACTAACTCAAAAGTTAGTGCTGTGTGTCAAACGGTGCGTTGTTTTGGGTGAAGTGAAGTGCATAGAGCACTGGTGTTAGTAAGCAAGTTTGTGCAGAAAGTGTTTTTAGTGGACAACTCCCAAGGTCCTGTCGTACAGTCTGCACAGACTGGAATGCGGCGGCTGTAGCCGAGAGTGTGAGACTCAATCCACGATCACGTTTCTACTATCCGGTTTGATACTGACATGGATTTTCAATTGACTGCTCGGAGCTGCATTTTAACCTATTTCTTCTATTTTTTGTATGGACTGAGAAGGACCGATGCTCTGTCAAGAATTCGGAAACCATTCAAGCTCGTATCAGCTTTTGCGAGGAACTTTTTGAGCTACAACACGAGCAGTTCTTGAAAAGGTAGTTTCGAGATAATTGCGTTTAAAGTTTCACCACGAGAAAATTATTAACTGTAGTAACTTACGAATTAATCGGCGATTCCAGGCGCGTACAATAGACCTTCGAATTCCTCGTACAATAGAATTTCGACTTCCATACTAAAAGTCAACAGTATAGGGTATTGTGAAGCGAAGGTCCTCCTCTAACGGCCCGAGCTACCTGACTCGTCACCCGACCGCATGTTGTTCTCGCGCTCTAAATGATATAACTTTGCATCTTTCGTTATTTTCAGTTTTCCTTTTGTCATAACATTCCTTACTTTCGATGTAATGAAATAAAAATCGATTTTTTGAAAGTTTTGAAGTGGTTCGAATTCTGCATAAAATTGTAGATCGTTGTTGGAATCCGCCAGGCCCTGATATTCCCAGTTTTGTTGCACCCCCTATGGCTTTTTTCATTTACTTATTTACAACACAAATTTCAAATCCATGGTTGTCTGGAGTTTAGGTATCCAAAAATGTTTAAGTGAATAAAGTGGAGTAAACCTAGAAAAAATCGGAGCGTCGCGTCGTGTCCGATCGGAGAAGGTTTTAAGGCTCCTGGTTGGTCTTTGTTGGTACAGACTATCTGCGGCATCTAGTGAAACATGTAACCTTGTATTGGATCGCGCGTACCACGCAGCCTTGAACTCCACATTAAACTGTCTGTCACAGTCAAGCTGCATAGCACGCACTTAGCCAAACGCTCCAAGACACGCTGCGCTGGAGTTACGAGACCACACTGTTATTTCTAGAACGCTTCTCTCGTTTCAAGAACGTATTTGTTTTTAGGGAACGAATGAGTTTATCATGAAAACATTCCCGTTTCAAGAGTACAATACCATTTTCAGTACACACTTGCGATTCAAAAATACATTAAAGTTTCAAGACCACGCTGATGTTTCAGAAACAAATTGGTGTGTCAAGAAAATACTGATCTATATCGTACTGGTTTTTCGGGCTCACTTTACAGTTTCAAAAACTCGCCGGTGTTTCAAAAACACTCTATTCTTCGAAGTACATGAATGTCGTTTCTGAAACACAGTATAATTCTAGGATTTCGGGATCACACTATTGCTTCACTAGTGTTTTCAGAGTAAAATTATGTTTTAAGAACGCACTGGTGTTTCAAAAATACACTGGTGTTTGAAAAACATCCAAAAGTTTTAATATCGCTCTTGCTTTTCCC
This sequence comes from Melanostoma scalare, assembly GCA_949752695.1. Taxonomy (NCBI): domain Eukaryota; kingdom Metazoa; phylum Arthropoda; class Insecta; order Diptera; family Syrphidae; genus Melanostoma; species Melanostoma scalare. Next base: position 154,902,061 of record OX456986.1, read on the forward strand.
GTTTTTAGAAAGCAGACGTTTTAAGGAGTATTCGTGGTGTGATGTCCGCCTGTTAACCCAGAGGTTCGTAGTTCGAATCCCAGCAGAGACAAAAATATTTTTCACGGGTATCGCCTTTCGCGAGGAATTGGTAAGTCCTCCGTTAGTAAATTCACTGCCACGAAAAGCGCTTTCTCGATTAGCCGTTTGGAACCGGCACAAGGCATGGTTGTGAGAAATGCTCTAGGCCCTGGGGCTCCTCGCTCTGTTGCGCCACCCTATTTATTTATTTATTTTGACGTTTCAAGAACACAGGCGTCCCAAGAACACTCCCGTTTCAAGAACGCAAACGTTTCAAGAGCACAGGTGTTTCAAGAACGCACGGGTTTTAAGAACAATGGTATTTTAAGAACACAGACGTGTCAAGAGCAAAGGCGCTTCAAGAGCACAGGCCCTTCAAGAGCACAGGCGCTTCAAGAGCACAGGCCCTTCAAGAGCACAGGCCCTTCAAGAGCACAGGCCTTTCAACAACTCTGATGTTTCAAGAACACAGTTGATTCAAAAACACAGGTGTTTCAAAAAACAAGTGTTTTAAGAACACGGCCGTTTCAAAATCAAAGGCGGTTTAAGAGCACAGGCGCTTCAAAAGTATAGGCTTTTCAAGAACCCAGGTCTTTCAGGAACAGAGGTATTTCAAGAACACAAGTATTTTAGCAGCTGAGGTGTTGCAAGAACACGGGTGTTTCAAGAACACAGGTGTTTCAAGAACACAGGTGTTTCAAGAAAACAGACGTTTCAAGAACAGAAGCGTTTCAATAACAGAGGCGCTTCAAGAGCACAGGCTCTTCAAGAATACAGTTTCAAGAACTCAGGTGTTTAAAGAACACAGTTGATTCAACAACACAGGTGTTTCAAGAGCATAGGTGTTTTAAGAACACGGCCGTTTCAAGAACAGAAGCGTTTCAAGAAACAAAGGCGCTTCAAAAGTACAGGCGCTTCAATAACACAGGTGTTTCAAGAACACAGGTGTTTCAAGAACACAGATGTTTCTAGAATAAAATTTTTTCAAGAACAGAAGCGTTTCAAAACAGGTACTTCAAGAGCACTGACATTTCAAGAACACAGGTGTTTCAAGAACACGCTAGCTTTTAAAGAACGATCTAGCTTGTCAAGGACGCGATGACGTTTTAAAAGCAAATTCGTTTTTCGAATTGTGAATTCGTGATGTTTTGTTTATGTCGAACCTGTCCGTAACAAAATCTTTTTCCTAGAATTCTTCAAAAACTTAATGGAGTCAGTTTTCGGTTTAGAAGCATCTTCTGACTACAGCTTTGCCTTTTTAAACTTTCTCCTTGCTATTGTTTTGGATTCGGTGCTGTGAAGCTCCGAATTTTCAGACTTTCTTCTCTTTGAATAAATTGTCAGCCTCGAGCATCGAGTTAAAGTTTATTTTTACTATTGCATACATTGTTTCCATAGTACCTGTGATGTGTATTATAAAAAAAAGGAACCACTCACAGACTTCTGTGTCCTACTGTGTGTGCATCAAGTCGTCTTTCCGACGTCGCCGTCTTGACGCGACACCAAATTCTCAAGAACAAAAGTGACTATGGAAAAGTGTTTTGTTGTATCAAATAGAAACTTTCTCGTTGGCCCTTTTTCGGCTTAAAATAAATAAGAGTATTTCCACAAAACAAAGAAGGCAAGCTGAGTGAAGAAGAAATACATCTTTGATTGTGTGCATTGGCATTAAAAAGTTTTGATGTTTAAACTTGGTACAGACAAAAACAAAAACAAAAAACGAAAAAAAAGAACCAACAAAGGAGGAAAGGTAGTGGAAAAGCATGTTGGAAATTGTTTTGCTTTAGATTTTATTTGAAAGAGCTTAGAGACTTGAAAATGAACCGAGTGGCTATAAGTTTTCCAACTGGATGGCTGCTTGTATTGCATTTGGAGTTTTATTGTATATCCTTGTCTGATGACTACCGTCTAAATTGATATACGAGTGTTTATTTATGTATTCGGAGCCAAGGGCTTTATTAACGCCCAAAGGATTGTTTTATTATATCAGAGGGTAGCTGCTCGTCTATAACTTTAAATTGACGAGGCGAGGCGAGGTGATAACAGAAGTTGTTACTTTTTAATCGACTATTCAAAGAAAAGGGTCTATAGCCATAAAGGAACGAGAGAACAAACAATAATTTTTAGAAAGTCCTTGACTTGTTTTTGATTTATGTACGAGTATAATTTAGGTTGTTTTTGTTCGAGTCGAAGCAGCAGCAATGGAATGGTCTATCTAATGGTCTTATGCTGCACAGAGGAGGAATTCATTGCAATTAAATTCTTTTAATGATTCCACTTATTCAGAGATTTGTGTGAGCTCCATTGCTTGGTAAGCTAAATTCTCCTCTTTTGATTTGTAAAATGCAATCATGCAAATACCATTATACGTAAACTCAGCATCAGCACAAACATCAAGCTCCTTCAAAGGGTGGTAATAAATGCACTTTATCCTTTCTGCTGCTGCTGCTTTCACTCTCAACATAAAAGAACGATTTGCATATTTCATACAGCAGGTAAAGCATACTTGAAAAATTAGTTCACCTACTTGATCTATTAAAGGAGACGCCTAGCTTGTTCTCTCAAACAAACCCCACATCATTTTGTTGAATAAAACATCATTTTTTTCCCTCAAGTCCTCTGTATATATCGTGTTCGTGTATGATTGTATGAGTAGTTAACTGTTTAATCAAATAAACACAACAAGGACATGCATTATAAATCTGTTCAACGAGAAGTAATTTGTATTCTACTATAAATTAGCTGTGAGTGGAGCATAAAGCAACAAAAGTACTATCCTGAAGCACCGTTCCGTATAGTCAAAGTGAAATGGTGTATAACACACACACACAAAACAACACAAAGAAACTCCTTTGGAATTCAAATTCAGTTGGAATTTCGGGGCCAAATTGTGTTCACATTATTTCTGAAAATAATCTATTTTCCATTCACATCTGAAGATCGAAGTTCAATATTTGGAATTCATATAAAAATAAGTGGATACAAAGGAGTTCGTCGAGTAGAAGCAATATTTCTTTTTTATTTTGTGAGACGTACAAGGTACGGTACAGCGTACATAGTTGCTACTTGGCGATGGAGAAATCATCTACGGTGCTCGAGAATTCAAATTTAAGTGATTGAATCTTCTAGGGGAATGTTTATTTCTTTTTTTCTCAATATTCCATGAGGGAAGTAGAGCTGAAGTATTATGATATTTTTCTCTAAAAACAGAGGTTTGAATCCTATTCAAATTCGAATAAAATGATTTCTTGATTAAAGTCTTAGGAAGGGTGACTGATTTGATATGTTCTTCGCAAAGTCAATGTTAGGGGCCGCGAGGAAAAAACGAGACCCAAAACAATGATAGATAGGTACTATATACCGATTATGAATTACGATCATGGAAATGGCAGAACGATAACAAAACGGCCGCTGAAGGCAGTAGTAAATTTTTAATAGGAGACACAGATATACAGGGTAGAAACAGAGTTTGGTAAAGCATTCCACATACGGATGGTGCGATTAGAATATGAATCTCCATACTTGACTGTAGGTCCGAAGTTCGACTCAAGCAAGGCAGATGATGCGGCAACATTTTTTGAAAGTAGGAAAGCAAATGGCTATTTCGCTTTTTGTAGAAAAAACAATAAAAGAGAAAGAAAGAAAGAGAGAAAGAGAGAGAAAGAAAGAGAGAGAGAGAAGGAAAGGGAGAGAGAGAGAGAGAAAAAGAAAGAGAGAGAGAGAGAGAGAGAGGGGATGGATACACAGAAAGGCAGGTAACGTTTTGAAGATGTTCAAGGCAATCGATTGATTCGGTTCTAACGCTCTGTTTTTCGTAGGGTACTGGCGGTGAAATGTCCGCCTGTTACGCGGGAGGTTCGTGGTTCGAATATTAACAGATAAAAAAAATGTTCACTGGTATCGCCTTTCCCGAGAAATTGGCAGGTCCTCCGCACTTTCTCCATTAGCCGTTCGGAATCCGTAGAAAACTGCCGGGCTCTCCAATCCCTGACAGAGCATGGTTGTGAGAAATAACAAGAGCAATAATCTTACTTTCTGCAAAACATATCTCACTTTTCGGTGAAATATGCCAGTGGATCTTTTCCTACGAAGTCGTACTGTCGGTCATTAAGAAGCTTTCGTTCTTAAAAAGATATTCCATACGATTTATCGCAACGTTTCCATGAACTTAGAAAGAAGGGATGCTAGTGCAATTGTACGGTAATTGGAAAGATTTCATTTCCTCGAAGTGCCCTGAAGAATAGAATATCTAAAACATTGGTTTTGCCAGCGTAGAAGAACACCTCTTCAGAACAACGCAGGAGATAACATCTGGATCAGGGGACTTAAGAATATTGAGATCTTTTTGGACTCTCGTAACGAACCGAGTTCGAAAAAACATCTGTTTCATCACAGAATTTATAGATTCAAGCTCATGTGGAGCCAATATGCTATCGGGTAGTGTCGTATTAGCAGCAAATTAAGGTGTCAGCAAATTGGTTTTATCGATGAAATTGACATCAAGAGAATTGTAAATGTTCTTCACTAATGCTCCTCAGGCCGTCCAAATTGGCTTTCTCATATACCCAAAAAAATGTTAGGGAATTTTTTTGTTTTTTGCTGTGACAATACGTGAAGCTTACCTATATGACACAATGGCCCTATTTGTCTAGAGGAGATGATACTTTAACCCTGTATTTTTAGAGGTTAGTAGAAAAGAAAGATGAAGGGGTTGGTCATATGACCAAGAATATCTGGAACACTAGTGGGTTCATCTAAAAGTTGAGTTAAATGATTTAACTCAGCGAAGATCTCAATATATCTTCCTTTAGATGCTACCTGGCTAGAATGACGAAGCCATCCAGAATTGTGTACATTGGAATAGACCGCAATTTCATTGTGAGTATTAAAAGGAATCATTTTTTTTTTTTTTTTTTTTTTATATAATCACTACAGTTTACATGTTATTTCAGCGAAGCCTAGGCTTTTCTGCAGAAGATTGTGTTTTAACTTAATTTTAATTAATAGAAGTGAGTTGAATTAATTTGAAGTTACAAAAAGTTACAAAAGTTGTCAATTTCTGCATTTGGTTTCCCTTAAAGATTTTTCATATAAAAAGTTGTCAATAGCATTTTATCTGATTTCATTTAGGAAGAAGTACTTTAATTGTTTTTTTCTTGTTTTATAATTTCTAATTTGTTTAAGTTCTTGGGGCAAAGAATTTATTATTGAAGGAACAATGTATTGTAGCTGTCTTCTACCATAAGTGTTATAGTTTCTTGGTATTTGAAGCATTCCGTGTGTGCGTTGTCTGGTGTTAAGGTAATGTTGTAACGGTCGAACGAAGCGGTGGTCATCTTGGTATTGTAGTACTGCAGTCATTTTGAAGATTTCCTCGACTTGAAGCACCCTAAAACTGTTTCCATTTTGCTGTCTGTTTTTTTGAATGGTTTTTAAGATTGTTTTCTGAAGTTTTTGGATTTTGTTGATGTGAATTTTTGCAGCATTTCCCCAACCAAGTATACCATACCTCAGCTTTGATTCTACTAATGCATAATAAACTTGTCGCAGAACGTCCTCAAAAGCATGGTAGCGCAAATGTGAAATAGCATATAAGCCTTTTTTTAGATCATTACGCAGCTTGTCTATATGTGTGTCCCATAGGAAGTGGCTGTCAATAACAACTCCAAGATATTTATAGCTTTCTACAGCTTCGATGCATTCATTGGGTGTGTTTGGACACAAAGTATTCCTTAAGTGTATTAGCTTATCGGTTTTTTTGAAATGTGGGCTTCGAATATGCATTAGCTTAGTTTTAGAAGCGTTAAGTACCAACCCGTTATCGTGACACCATTGTACAGCTTTGTCGAACTCCTTTTGCATCATCACCGTCGCCGTATCAAGAGATTTATGTCGTACTTCAATTGCAGTGTCATCGGCGAATGCAAATGGAGTGCTAAGCTTAAAAATCCGAAGGAGCTCGTTGGTATAGATTATGAAAAGAAGTGGACCCAACTTAGAACCTTGCGGTACTCCATATTTAACATATTTTACATCGCTGCAAACATCTTTTACTTTCACACAGAACATTCTGTTATGAAGATAATCTGTCAACCAATCAGCCATCACACCTCGAATCCCGATTCTCTCCAACGCTGCCAACAAATTTGAATGATTTAGTGTATCAAAAGCCTTGCTGAAATCCATGAACAATACCAGTACATGATGTCCTTTATTTAAGCTCTCGGTCACGCAGTTAGCAAATTCACCAATTAATTGTCCTGTATTTTTGTTTTTCTGGAACCCGTATTGGCTACTGTGAATGAGAGAGTGTTTTTCAACAAAGCTCTGTAGCCTACTAACAATAATGCCCTCTAGGCACTTTTCAAAGACCGGCAGTATTGAAATTGGTCTGTAATTTGATAATAGATCTTTGACTCCACCTTTATAAATAGGTCTTACCACAGCAGTCTTAAGTTGTTTTGGTATTGTTGCTTCGGTTAAAGTTAGATTGATTATTTTACACAAGATTGGAGCAAACAAATCAGCATACTTTTGTATGTCACTTGCCCTGATACCATCAATGCCAGGTGACTTATTCGACCCAAGTGACTTTATAATTATTTTCACCTCATCTACATTGGTGGCATATGCGAAGATTGTGTTTTCTAAATGCAAATTTCTATTGTTTGATGTTTGTAAATTACATTTGTGAATTATATTTGCAGTTTGTGAAGCAAAAAACTCAGCAAAATCGTTAGGAAGCGAATTGAATCCCTTTTTGAAATTGTTCATCAGTGTCTCGTCAATACTTTTTTTGTTTCTTCCTAGGATATCATTTATAAGCCCCCAGGTTTTTCGCGGATCTGCTCTGAACTCCATAAACTGATTTTAAAATTTTGATTTTTGAATAATTATATTTTTGTTGATTTTGTCCCGTAATGTCTTGTATTCTGTTTCATAATTTTTGTTTGATCTATTATTTTTCCATTTCCTGTATAATCTGTCGCTTTTTTTACATTCCTCAATGAGTTCCTGTGTTATCCATGGGTTGTTTTTCCGTATTTTTATTAATTTTCTTTTGACATATATGGAGTCAGATAGCGTAGTTATTCTTCTTTATTTTCCGGCATTGCGAGCATCGTGGTTTCGAAGAAATCACAGCTCTTCTAAAGGGTCCGCCAAATAACTTTTTTTTTTGAAAATGCTATAAAAAATCTACTGAATATTTTCTCAAATTTCTTTTTTTATTTGAAAGTACAATCCTTCCGGTTAATAATGGAAAATAATTTCATTAAAATGGCTGCCTCGGCTGGTCGTGCCTACACGATCGGTCCAATTTTTAAGCACATTATCGATTGTGTGCAGCTGTATTTCACGAATATTGTCCTTTAAAGCGTCAATTGTCTCTGGCTTGTCGGCGTAGCACTTGTCTTTTACGGCACCCCACAAATAATAGTCCAACGGTGTCAAATCGCAGCTCCGAGGTGGCCAAACGACATCAGCTCTGCGGCTGATAATGCGATCTTCAAAAACAGGGCGCAAAACATCGAGAGTAGCTTCGGCTGTGTGGGACGTAGCGCCGTCCTGTTGAAACCAAATGTTGCCAATATCCTTCTCTTCAATTTTTGTGAACAAAAATTCGTTCAAAATGGCCCGATAACGATCGCCATTGACTGTAACGGCCACTGCTTGCTCATTTTCGAAGAATGCCTCTGGATCAAAATCCGAACCAAACAGTGACTCGTTTTGGGTGTATCAGCTTTTCAATGTATGCGTGCGGGTTTTCTGTGCCCCAAATGCGACAATTTTGCTTGTTTACATACCCTGCTGACGGTGCTTCTCTTCTTCCAAAATCCGTACGAAATTTTTGCACACATTCTGCAACATTACCATGATTTTCAAAGTAATGTCGCAATATTTCCCAGCGTTGTTCAAGCGGCGTATACACAACCTTATTCGTTCAGCGGAAGGATAAAACTAATTATCTGTCAAATCAGACATGAGCTAAGTGTTACCATTCACGAAATAAGCACTAGTTGAAAAAAAAAATGTTAGATGGCGGACCCTTAACATAACAACTCCACACTAGTGATGCCATCGTGGAGTACGCTGCGTTGACTTAAGAGGGTATTTTGGTCTAGAAGCTTAAATTGTAGAAATTTTTCATATTAGAATAAAAAAAATTAAAAATGGTTGCTACTATCAATCAGCCCTATCACAAATTCCATCGTAGAAAACTTCCACACGGAAAGCTAAGTTACGAACTACGAAAATTTGTGATCACAAAATCCGAATGGAATCAAAGAAAGCATTTCCAGTTGCAACACTGAATACCGCCATGCTGGTTTTCGAAATCAGCTGTTTTACGCCAAATGTGCAAAATCATTCACATTTTTCTGCAAACACAACTTCTTTCGTCAAAATATCAAAATCTGCTGTATTTCCGAAAATAATACGAATTTTGACTTTTTGAGGGTCTAATCTATAATTTGTAAAAAGTTTTTTTTCAAATTTCTGTACCAAAATACCCTCTTAAGAGTGTGTGGGTGAATTTTTGAGAGATGATTCAATTCATTTCTATACAGATGGTTCAAAAACCGAAGAAGGGGTAGGCTGCGGGGTGTACTCAAACCGACTTAACGTAAGTCTCTCTTTCCGCCATCCAAACCATTGCATCCAAGCGGAAATTCTGGCGATCAAAGAGGTCCTGCCATGGCTAAAAGAAAACGAATATCCGGATTTTCTCAGATAGTCAAGCAGCCCTCAAATCACTCGGCGCTGTTTCTACGAACTCAGTAACCGCCCTTAACTGTCGCCTATCTCTTAAAGAGATAGTTATAGAGATAGTTCAATATTCACCTTATTTGGGTGCCGGGGCACAGAGATATCGCAGGTAACTTCAAAGCCGATGAACACGCCAGAAAAGGAACCGTTCTCAACCTGCAGGTTGAATATTGGTATACCAATCGCTACATGTAAACTTATGCTAAAGCAAGAGGCAATGGATAGAACAAATCATAGGTGAAACAATATCACCACGTGCGTGGCAACAAAACGGATATGGCCAGGACTAGATCCAAAACGCACAAGACATTTGTTATCCATTACCAGATTGCAAGTTAGCTTCGTAATCAATGTCATCACCGGACATTGTCTGATAGGAAGACACGTCATAAGACTTGGCGTTCCCTCAAATGACTTCTGCAGAAGTTGCTTAGATGAGGAGTAGGAGGAGATAATCCCACACCTCCTCTGCTCATGTCCTGCACTCTATTTTAAAAGAAAAAAGCATCTAGGAAAATATGTTCTTGATGATCCAAGCGATCTGGCGCACAGATCCCCTGCATCTCCTTCGCTTTATTAAAAGCTCCAAATGGTTTTGTTAAGTGAGATACTTCCTCGCATAATTTTATGGTATCACAATGGACCTAATCGGCCCTAGCGAGGTATCCGTTCGGAGCGGAAAATTGTCCGAAACGTCGGACGAAATCGGAAAAACTATTGCAATAAGCTGTCGAAAACTTCACAAATAAAGCAATTGATCGCACTTCAATGCAGTTCGCCCTGTGTGTTGAAATAATATTGGAGAAAAATTCCAAAAAGCTGTACGGAAGAATACTTCAAAGCAAAAACCTCCGAATCGTACAAATCGGAGAATTTTCCTCTCCGAACGGATACCTCGCTAGGGCAGAATATTGGTCTAAGTGTGTCAGTTTTTTTTCTGACAGCCATTTAAACCTAACCTAACCTAACCCTTTCAATTTTGGATTCTTTCATATCTGAGGCCAACCAAATGCAGATGTCGTTGCGTTTCTCTTTTTCAAAAATGCTTGGTCTTCTTTTCTTTTCTATTTTTTTTTTTCTTCTTTTGCAATGTGAACGTACACAGCAAAGCCTTAATGTTGCTTAAATCGTCCCGAAATTACGAAACACACAAAAAACAAAAACAGATTCAAACGCAAACGCTACATAACTTAAAGCAACAAGTAAAGAATTCTCAGAAAATAATTAATGCATACCAGATACCACCTGTAAATAAGAACTTTAACATTTTTTCAATAAATTTTGGTTTTGTTTATTTTGGATTGGCAGCTCGAAGTCATGGAACATTCATGAACGTCTTGGACAATAAGGTCAACGATTGGCCATATCCGTTCGATGATTATGTCGATTATTACTTCGTTTGAGGACTAGCGTATTTCTCTCAACCATACCTTAAGGGAATGCAAGGAACCTTTTGCCTATTCCGAACGATGTGGAAAACTTTTTTTCTTTTCCTTAATTTTTTCTGGGATTCGGAGGAGCTGTCGTAGCTGTTTGTTTAATCTTACCAGAAACTCACCGGTTTTATTTTCAAGACAGTTTTTTGACGAAAAACGTGGGGTTTCAGACGTTCACATATAACAGCAGACAAGATCTTATACGCGACATTAAGGGGGCAATTGTGAGGGTCTCCCTTCTTTATGATCGGGCATACGATACTGAGGTTCCATTCATCGGGCATACTTTCTTCGAACCATGTCATGCAGATCAGCTGGTGCACGCTCCTTTCCAACTGATCTCCTGCTGCCTTGAAAAGTTCAACATCAAGGCCATCTGCACCTGCAGTCTTATTTGATTTAAGTTTGCATATGGCAAGCTTAACTTCTTCTATGTGGGGCGGACGCCATTCTTGATCATCGTTCAAGTTGAATGGGGCATTCTGCTTGAGAGCGGAATATTGGTGTCTTAAGCAGATGCAGAAGTGATCTTTCCAGATCCTCAGTAGCGACTGTGACTCTACAACTATGTTTCCCTGCTGGTCTTTACAGGCTTGAGTTCGGGCTGTGCCACCCTGACCTTTTGGTAAAACTTCCGAATCTCATTCTTCTCATTTTCCTTAAACAAGTGCTTAAACAAGTGCTTGCTGCTTCTTTTTCTTTTTGAGAATTCGGTGTTCTTCCCTTCTTTTCTCCTTGTAAATCTCGTTATACTGATCGTAAGCTGCCCTTGTTCGCTTTTGCATCAACATTTGTCATGCTTTTTGTTTGGCCTGCATTCTTCATCAAACCATGGGTTTCGTTTAGGGGGCCGAGTGAAACCCAGAACCTCATTACGTCCACTCGACCCAAAACAATGCACTTAACGATAATTGTGTTTTGCGATCTACTTAGCCAAAAACCGCTGTTTTTACTTACCAATTTAAAAAGCAATATCAGAAATGCAATTCGTTCTTCTTTGGTTCTTTTAAACGGGACAATTATATGCTAGCTATTTAGACTTTCTCCTACATGTCGAGGATTTTTAACTTGTTATTTGGAATGTCAACCTTCAAGGAAAAATGGTGCGCTACCACAAATCAGTTCAATTTTATTTGGCCAAGACACCAACCCTTCTTTCATAAAATGGTATTCCTTTTCCATGCTTAAGCGCTAGGGTTATCCAAAATTCATCAACTAAAGGTAAAAAAACAACAAAATTCCCCTTCACTTGTAAACAATCATGTGATTCACGACAAGTACACAAAAACATCTGCACAAACGCCTTCACATTTAAAAAAAAATAAAAAAAAAAAAAACAATATTATCATCGCCAAACGCCAGACCTTCACGAGTCATTTATTTTGATTGTAATTCGCCCCAAATAACCGATTAATTTATGGCATGACCGGCCCCTTTTGCAGATTTATTCCGATTGAACCACCACCCTTAATCCAACGATATTTCTTGCTCCTAAATGACAACCTACTACCCTAAAGTTTCTATAAGTGTCATCATCAATAACAACTATACAAGATTGACCTGAATTGCAAAAAAAAAAAAAAAAAAGAAAAAACACAGAACTTAGTTCCAAAAACAGACTTTAGACTGGCGAATTTTACCTAGACCATCCCCCTCTTAAAGAAAAGTTCACTTTAGTGCAGCAACAGCAGTATTCTCGAACGGAGTATGTTAAGAAAACAAAAAAAAAAAAGAATTGAAGAAAAAGAAAGCAGAAAATGCACCAACAAGCTAAACTGGAGTGGAAAGAAAAATATCAGTTGGTCGGCTCCCTAAAGTCTGGCATCATTTAATGCCAAAATTGATTGTGCTAGCCAAGAAGTCCACCACACCATTTTCCACACAAAGAGCCACCAGCCAAACTTGGATTGCATTTGTTACCAAGTGACATATTCTCCCCAAAAGGTTAGAATGCTGGAGACATGCCAAAAAGCTCTGGGTGTCTCTGCCTCACTGTCGAACGATGCCGTCCCGACCGATGCCGATGGCGGCGATGTTGACTCCGATTTCGAAGGACTATTCTTAACGAAAAACAATTATTCGGATGAGTGGTGGTTGGTTGTTGAGGTAGTTGTTAGCTCAATACATGTGGCTGTTGGCAAATTTAGTCAAGTGAATAGGTTCGTAATAAGGACATTTCTATCCACATCCACAATTACACTTCTCTCAATGGAAGAGAAAAGAAAGTGTTATTGTCAAACATCTGGTTGCACATTACGTGCGACCACTTGACATCTCCTGTCAAATGGGTTTCACGTTTGAACAATACAAATTCAAAGTAAACCGTTCATTGACATTTCAATTTGGGGCCAACTGTCATATTGACATATGATTGTGTTTAACGGTGAAGAAAATTCTTATCCTTTATTGCTTTGTGTAAATCCGGGCCACACACACGACACACCACACATGCACTGGTTGCATTGAAAAATTTGAATTATTTAACGTTTTTACATGAGTTTTCTTTCTTTTTTTTTATATTTTTTCTTTAACTCCGTCTCCGGTGAATAGGATGCTGTCAAAGGATAATGCTTTGTATGGTGAAGAAGTTGAATACACAATATAGGTACACTTTGATTTGAATGAGGGCTTTTGTGTTTGAGGACAGAGAAGAAAGCAAAATATAAAAGAAGAAAACCTGAGGAGCTTGTTGACAAATAATATGACTATGTCCATCAAACTAAGACGTGTGTGCTTTCAGAGTATGTATTGTAGAGAGAGGTAAGTAGGTATAGGTACATCTACCTACCATCTAGTCATGTGTGTCGTTTTCCATGTCATGTGGTTGGGGTTGGGGGAGACTTATTTTTGTGTGCAGTTGTTTTTGTTTGGTTTTCAAAAACAGAACGCTTGTTTATAGATTACCAAACAGATGCTGCTGATAGCATGACATGCTTAGAAAATGTTTACCATACGTAAGAAGCCTATTACTCAAAGTAAACAAGCAAGCCGTAGGGGGGAGGCTTTTATAGTTTAGTGAAAGGATGAGCTAGTTTCTGGTATAGGCGACTGAAGAAAAACAAATTTGTAAAAAGCAAACAAGGTTGACATCATTGAAATGTGACGAGAAAAAATAAGAAGGACATAATAATAAAGATTGCTTGTAAGACCACAAGGATGCGAAGTGATCAGCACTTTAATAATTGTTTACTCTTGAGGCATGAGTGACTCGACTTTTAGAACAGTTTTGTGTCCTTTGAGGTTTTCGGAATCGAAAATTGCTTCATTTGCGAAGGGCATTTATGGAGGGAGACATTTTAATCAAAAGTTTAACCTTGAAACGGTTCTATGATGAACTCTGAAATGAAAAAGTGTAGTTCGCCAAGCAACTTCGAATCCACTATCATCTTTTTATATGGGAGATACTATATCTTGCCTTGTTGAAATACACTTAATTGCAGCGTGTCTACTGATTGTTTGTTTTCATTTTTAACTTATCTAAAGATATTCCTAAAGAAGAGTTTGTGTTTGTTGGCGGAAATTTGAACGCAAATGTCGGAAGACAAGCGAAGACTATGGAAACTGTCATTAAGGTATGAGAAAAAAGCAGGTTGAACTCGCAACTGAAAGAGCTACGAAATCCCCAATGATATGCAAAAGAATTGGAGATAAATCATGGGGCTGTAAACCAGCATTACTCGGTGGATGTACTTAATAACAAGCCCGATTCTTACCTATGAAGAGGTAGTCTGGAATAAGAGAACCGATCAGGTAACCACCATAAAAGCACTGAAAAAAAAATACAAAGATTTGCGTGCATATGCATATCAAGAGCAATGAGAAGCTGTCCAAATGCAGCTTTTGAAGCATTTCTTGACTTTTTTTTTTTTTTTTAACAATTATTTATTCTTTATTGATTTAATTCGTACAATTCCATAATACATATAAGTTAAATAAAGAATAATAGGTGTCATTCTGTAGTTTTTTAAAAAACTAGTATCGAATGACCCGTTAAATTATATAATTCAAATGTGAATATTACAAAATTAATGAGTGAATGTGGGGTTCATATGTTAAAGCAAAATGCATTTATATAAACATATTTACAATTTACAATCCAATCTTTGAGATTAAAAATAAAAGTACAAGAAAAAATAAAAAAAGCTTGATAATTTAATTCAAGAAAAGACTTCTAACTGCTGATCCATTTCAAAGAGCCAATTTTTTTTTTTTTTATTTTTTACCTTTTTAAGGAACAAGCTTAAAATTGTTATTTTTCTTATATCATATGGCAAGTTATTAAACAATTTAGGTGCAGAAGCTGTAAAAAAACTTGAAAAGTGAGTTCTGTTAGACTTCGGAACGTTCACTAGAACCCGAGTATTTAATCTTAAACCATGAAGGTTAGAGTTTCTATGAAAAACGCTGTATCCACTTCTCATAAAAAAACAATTTGAGGACTTTAAAGATATATAAATGTTTTACTGGTAGTACTCGAAGATGTAAGAATAAAGGCCAGCTTGTGGTTAGCCTTGATTTCTTACAGATTATCCGGACAATTTGTTTTTGCGATATTATCAACGGATCAAGTGCATTGAAATAAGCGCCTCCCCAACTAGCTATACCATACTGCAGCTTAGAGTGTACAATACCATAGTAAATCTTCGTAAGCAGTTTTGTGGAACAATACTCTTTCAAAAGGTACATTTTTCGAGTTGCTAACAAAAGATATTTTTTTAGATCGTCAGCATGATCTTTCCAATTTAAGTTCTGGTCTAATAATACTCCTAAATACTTAAATCGATCAACAAAATCTATTTTAAAGCAACTATCATCACAGAGAATATTATTATTGAAGTTGTCAATACCGCAAGTATGATTCGATTGTTGAATTTTTTTACATGAAGAGGAATGAAAAAAGACATCGCAATCTATAGGATGCACTTTCCTTAGGGTACAGAACATAATCTTTGTTTTCATGCTAATTACGAGCTCATGTTTGGCAAACCATTGCCTTAGAATCTGCAAATCTTTCTGCAAATTAACAAACGCTTCAAATACAGAGTTATTCACATATGTAAAAGCTATGTCATCGGCGAATGCGGTTATACTGCTACTAAAAGGTTGCTTGAATATTGAATTGACATAAATCAAGAACAAAAATGGACCCAAAACCGAACCCTGAGGAACACCAATATCTATTTTCAACTTATCACTTAAGAAACCATTTAATTTTACTCTTTGAAATCGGTCGGATAAATAAGACTCTAACCACTTGTATAAATGCCCACGAAAACCAGCTTTGTAAAGTTTGCATAGCAATATTTTATGATTGACCATGTCAAAAGCTTTTGTCATGTCAATGAATAAATCAAATGAATTTTTACTATCATTAAAACCTTCGCAAATTTCGGAACATAATTTTAAAATTGCATCTTCAGTAGACTTACTTTTTCGAAACCCAAATTGGTTGTCACTAAAAAAATTATTTTTATTTACAAAAGATAGCATTCGGTCTTTCATGAGCTTTTCAAAAAGCTTGGAAAACGTGGACAACAACGAAATTGGTCTATATTGGCTCATTAAGCAACGATTTCCTTTTTTAAAGAGTGGTATCACCTCTGCAACTTTTAAGGATGCTGAAAAACACCAGAGCTTACACTTACATTGAAAATGTATGAGAGTACATCGGATACATAAAAGGCAATTTCTTTTAGAAGGCAATTATTAATTTTATCCGATGTACTCGAACATTTATTATCGAGAGATAAAATTTTTTTAAAAACTTCAAAGGACGTAAAGTTTTGAAAAACGAAGCTGTTACATTCAGATTGATCTTCCTTCAGATCCTCGAAAATGTTACATGAACATGTTTTATTTGGAGGTCGGGGTTTTGATAAAGAAGCTATTGAAACGAAATACTTGTTAAAATTGTTGGCAATATCCATAGGATTAGATATGGTGTTGTTTTCAACTTCGATTCTTTGAATAACATTCTCATTTCTTTCCTTATTTAAAATATCATTCACCACTTTCCATTCATCTTTAATATTGCCCCGGCAGTTATCAAATTTCTTACCATAGAATGTGTTTCTACTCTCTTCAACCTGTTTTTCCACAATTTTTTTTAAATTGGTGTAATGTTGATTAAGCTTCGAATTCTGAGGATGAAGTTTACATTTTTTCCACATCATATTTTTTTTCTGAATTAGTTTAACTAATTTTTCATCTATCCACGGTTTTATCCTCACTAATTTAGAAGTTTTTGACGATTGATTATATGAAGAACAGTTATCTATATGTTTTTTTAGAATTTCAATGAAAGCATCATATGCTGCTGAAGGGTTTTCTGCACTATATACCGGGTCACAAAACTCTTCTTTAACAGCTTCTCTTAATAATACATAATTGATTTTAGATTTTATGGTTTGTTGTGGGTGATGTTCAACATTAGCTACGTTTTTTGCAAAAATATTTAGCTTAATCATACAATGATCTGTAATATCATAATCTAGGATCTCGCTAGAAAACTCATTTGGGTAATTTGATCGATGTCTTACAAAAACATGATCAAGACATGTTTTTGAATGAACAGTTAAACGAGTCGGCTCGTTAACTAAAGATTTTAACCCGTACTATGACATTAGAAGTAAATAATTGTCTGTGTCATTGTTATTTTTTAAAATATCAATATTTATATCTCCTATGACTATAAGATTTTTCGTTCTTATGTCTTTTAAGAGATCATTCAATTGCTCTAAAAATATCTTTTTGTTCAAATTGTTTTCATGCAAGCGATACACACATAATATTACAAAATTTTCATTTCCTGTAACGCAATCAACTTTAATAACATCAGCACTTTTAAGAAACAACCGCGCATTTATAAGACTTTTTTATAAAAAGAGCAACACCACCTGCATTATAAGAATTATTGCAATTGCCATATAAGTCATAATCAGGAAGACTAAAGAGTGATAGTTCAGAGTCGTATAGCCAAATTTCAGTTAAAAAAATAAAGTCTGTTACAATATTTAAAGCATCAAAATGAGCTAGGAAAGAGTTAAAATTTTTTCTCATACTACGTATGTTTTGATGAATAATAAAATAAGAATTGTTATTTATATGTGTTTGAGAAGTATTTGTAAAATTTGAATTTAAGGTTTGCATCTCAGTTTAAGTTAATTTTTCTAGGTCATCAAAGCATTTTACTTTGATAACATCTTCGGCACGTCACAAGAACCATGACAAAAATGCAACGTTAGAGTGTGTCCTAAATCCTGGCGAAAGGAACATAATGTCAAAAGAGTTATCACTCATTGACATCGCTCGGTGTAGCATGACCAAAGAATTCAATTTCGCTAGATTCTTCAATGTTAAACTAAGTAACCAAAAGTCATTGCAATCTGGTACACAGATGTTTCAAAAACAAAGGAAGGCACAGGAGCAGGAATCTTTGGGTCAAGAACAAAAATTTCAGTACCAATGTGAAGGCTAACCAGCATTTTTTAAGCTGAAATCTGTGCAATACAATGTGCGGAATTGAACATTAAAAGAAATTATAAAAACAAGTACATGGCAATAATGACGGACAGTCAAACTGCAATCAAAACCAGGTGGTTTTCAAAGCGCTTAAACATCTCGCAAAATGGTCGTAAGCTCTGGAAGAATCTCCGTGAAGTTGGAATTGGTAAACAAAGATCACCCAATTTGGAAGTGGATTGTAATAAATTGAACCAGCTTTTTGTTTCATCCGTTTCTCAACCTACATTCGCGTATATACCAACTGTCCAAGTGGAGCACCCGTCAACCGACCTCCAAAATTCTTTCAATTTCGAAGCTGTTACTTCCTTGGATGGTGTGGAAGTTTGATTTCAATAAAGTCAGACGCCATTGGATTGGATTCGATCAAATACACCCTACATTATTTATCAAAGCAGTAATGCCACTCCTACCGTTTGTGACAGCTGATACAAACTCAATTTTACCAGAGAGCACATTTCCAACCCGATGGAAACTTTCTAAAATTACCCCAGTACCAAAGAACCGCAGTGGAACAGAATTTCGACCAATATCTATTCTGCCATTCTTGTCGAAAGTCGTTGAAAGATTGATGCAAAAGTATTGAACTTTGAAGATTATACTTTGCTTTTTAGTTTCAAGTTTCAAAAATAACTAAGAATACTTTTTAGTATTTATCAAAATAAATATTTTTGATCTTCACTTCACATTAAACTTTCGAACAATAAAGACTTCTTTAAATTAGCTAAAGCTTATTTTTGATTTGGATATTGATTCAATTGGCTGAGGAAAGACTAAGAACAAAAGGTTATAGGCCCAGTTCACGGAGTACAAGACAATTCAAAGCGAATTTGTACAACTTTCAAGAATTAATTGATCAAGTCCAGGATTTTCAAGCGAAATAAGTTTTTTTTTAAAGAAGAATTATTATTATGGATAACGAAAGAATGAGCATTGAAAAACTTGAAGGTGGTAGTAATTGGCTTACATGGAAGTTCCAAATGCGACAAATTCTAGAAGCCACTGAATTGTTTGATGTCGTTGATGGAACTGTTGCTAACCCAATACTTGGTTCTGAAAATTATGCGAATAAAATGATAGCATGGAAGAAGTTGGATGCGAAGGCAAGAAGAACTATCTCAACTGCATGTATGAAACAACCTCTCCTTCAAATTATGAACTGTGCTACTGCTGCTAGTATGTGGTTAACGCTGAAGAGCACATATGAGCAGGCATCGAAGAGTAATATTTTGTTCTTGCAACAAAAGTATTACAGTTTTGCTAAGGAGCAAGAAGACAACATTGCTACATTCTTATCAAAGCTTTTGGAAATTGTGCAGCAACTAAGAGATCAAAATGAGGAAATATCCGAATCCATGGTTATGACCAAAATTTTGATGTCGTTGCCTGCGGAATACAATCACTTTCATAGCGCATGGGAATCTGCAAGCTCAGACTGTCAAACGATGGCAAATTTGCGAGCACGGTTGATGGCAGAGGAATTACGGTTGAAATCTCAAGGTCAAGTCGAAGAAGTGGAAGCACTTATGGTCAAGCGATCTTTTTCGAAGAAGAACATTTCACAAAAACAGAATTCATCAAAAACAAACAACAAACCCCAACATAAAGGCAAGTGTTTCAAATGTGGTCAAGGTGGCCATTGGAAGCGAAACTGTCCTAAGACTAGTGTTTCATATAAGGTGCAACATCAAAATGTGTCATGGTTACGGGTCAGCATCGAATGAAGACAAAGATATTTGGATTCTTGACTCGGGTGCAAGTGACCACATGAGCCATAGACTTGAATGGTTTGAGAATTTCGAAGAAAAGAAAACTTATGTTACAGTTGGAAATGGTCAGAAGATAATTGCTCGAAGGATTGGTAACATAAACATTCATGCATTTAATGGTAACAATTGGATCAGAAAACTCATGACGAATGTTTTGTATGTTCCTGAAATTCAATTGAATTTATTTTCTTCGGGAAAGTCCATGGATCAAGGTTACCAAATGCAGTCAAGCAACAAACGTTGTGAATTACTGAAGAATGGAAACATTGTTGCAGTGGGAGTTCGCAGAGATAAGTTGTTCCAAATGATATTCAAGGTGAATGAGTCATCGCAAGCCCAAGTAATAACAGCAAACGTAGCAGTAAAGAAATTGTCACTCAGTTTATGGCACGAACGATTAGGTCACCAGCACGTCGCTCACGTAAGGAAATTCTTAAAAGAGACAAAAACATCGACTTTACCGACCAAGAATTCACATGCGAGGCTTGTATATATGGGAAGCATTGCAGAGGTCCTTTCAAGAGCCGTGAAGAAAAATCGAAAATATGCGGTGAAATCATCCACTCAGATGTATGCGGACCGTTTCAAGAAAATTCTATTGGAAACTCCAAGTATTTTTTGCTTCTGAAGGACGACTATTCGCATTTTCGATTTGTTTATTTTTTGAAGCAAAAATCTGAGGTAGCAAGCAATATCAAGAAATGTATTCGAATGATGCAAAAAGAAAATGGTCACAACATTCACATTTTCAGATCGGACAACGGAACTGAATTTGTGAATGGAGAGTTAAAATCTTTCTTTAATGAAATGGGCCTTCAACACCAGCGAACCATTCCCTTTAATCCTGAGCAAAATGGATGTGCAGAAAGGGACATGCGGACTATTATAGAGGCAGCGAGGACAATGATTCATTCCAAATGTATGAGCAAGCGGTTTTGGGCCGAAGCAGTGAATTCAGCGGTTTATGTTCTTAATCGAACTGGAACAAGTACAGTTGCGGGAAGATCACCCTATGAATCGACCATTTGCAAGTTTTTGGAACTGAAGTATTCATACATATTCCAAAAGAAAAGCGACAAAAACTTGATGCAAAATATCTGAAGTGCTTGTTCGTTGGTTATGATAACCAGTCCAAGGGGTATAGGGTTTGGAACCCTATTTCGAACAGAATCGAAATTGCTAAAGACGTTGTATTTTTACTTGAGAAATCAACAACATCCATCGAAATTGAAGATTCACCAATGAATGAAAATGCATATGAGAATGAAATTCATGAAGAAGTAGCAGTATCAGAATCAGAAGAGGTTCAGGATAAGCAAGGTGCTTTGTGCGATGTAGATAAGAAGAACATTATCAAACGTCGTCTTCGTGAAAGAAGTGAGCCAAAACAATCAATTTGCATTGAATCTGAAGTTCATACCGCAGTGCTAGCTGTAAGAGAAGAGCCCAGAACATATCAAGAAGCCATCATATCGAAAGACTGCGAACAGTGGAAGCTAGCGATGGACGAAGAATATCAATCACTTATTAAAAACAGAACATGGAATTTGGTTGATCGTCCTCTCAACCAGAAGGTAATTGATGATGGATTTCTAAAATTAAACAGAATGCAGATGGAAGTATTGATCGATACAAGGCGCGACTGGTGGTGCGAGGTTTCACACAAGAGTATGGAATTGACTACGAGAAACGTTTAGTCCCGTTGTGAAATTCACTTCGATCAGAACAATTTTGGCAATGGCAGCATCGAAACGCATGAAACTGAAACAGTTTGACGTAAAGACAGCTTTCTTGAACGGTGTTTTAGAAGATGATGTCTACATGAACCAGCCGATTGGATATGAAGATGGTACAAAACAAGTTTGCAAGTTATTCAAAAGCTTGTATGGTTTAAAGCAAGCGTCACGCTGCTGGAATAAAAAGTTTACATCCTTCATAAACAAGTTTGGTTTTAAAGCGTGCAACTCTGACCCATGTGTATTTGTGTACAATGGCAGAGAAGGTATGATGATTCTGGGAATTTATATCGATGATGGTTTGATTGCAGCTGAAAGAGAAGAAGCAATGGTATCTGTAATTGAACATCTGCAGAAAGAATTTGAGATAAAATTATCCTTCATTAAATTGTTTTCTTGGACTCGAAATAATCCAACGAGAAGATTCTATTCATCTGCATCAACAAGGATACGCAAGAAAAATCTTGGATCGTTTCAAAATGTCAAATTGTAATGCTGTAACAACACCATCGGACACTTCACAAAATCTTGGAGATTTCGAAGCTCAAGAAGATGTAAAATTTCCATATCGTGAAGCTATCGGTAGCTTAATGTATTTGATGGTAGCTACTAGACCAGATATCTGTTTTGCAGTAGGAAATGTTAGTCGTTATATGGAGAAACATGGGAATTACATTTAAAAGCGAAAATAATATCAGTTTATCTGGCTACAGTGATGCAGATTATGCCGGAGACATTGCTACAAGACGATCAACATCTGGATATGTTTTCATGCTTGGAAATAGCATCATCAGTTGGAGTTCTGAGCGTCAAAAATCTGTTGCTCTATCAACGACAGAATCCGAGTATATGGCAGCAGCTCACGCAGTCAAAGAAATGATCTGGTTGAAGAATTGAATAGAAGAATTGCTACAATCTACATTACAGGCACCAATATTCTATATTGACAATCAGAGCGCAATACGTATCATCAAAAATCCAGAGTACCACAAGAGAACCAAACATATTGACGTTCGATATCACTTCATTCGTGATAAATTTGAAGAAGGATATTATGAACTTAAATATCTGCCCACAAACGAACAATTAGCAGATGTTATGACCAAATCTTTGCCCAAGGTTAAGCATCAACATTTTCGAGATCTGATGAACGTTAAATCGAAGAATCAACATTAATTTTGTTTGTTTAATCTTTACTAATTATACGTTTATCATTTATATTAACTTGTAACTAAAAGTGGGAGTATTGAACTTTGAAGATTATACTTTGCTTTTTAGTTTCAAGTTTCAAAAACAACTAAGAATACTTTTTAGTATTTATCAAAATAAATATTTTTGATCTTCACTTCACATTAAACTTTCGAACAATAAAGACTTCTTTAAATTAGCTAAAGCTTATTTTTGTTTTGGATATTGATTCAATTGGCTGAGGAAAGACTAAGAACAAAAAAAAGCAAATCAGTCGTTTCTTGAAAGCTCATAGTCTTTTATCAGTTAAGCAGTCTGGTTTTCGCTCTCATCACAGTAGTACTACTGCGCTTTTGAGTGTAGTGGAGCAGGTAAGGAGAACTATGGATGATGATAAAGTCACGTTCTTGGTCGTTCTGGACTATTCAAAAGCATTTGATACAATTGATCATAAAATCTTATGTCGAAAGCTATCGTTAAATTTCAAAAGCCTATCATCTTTCCTTCTTAAAACCTTAGAACGACTGATTGATATCCACTTGCGTATAGCTATAGATCCAAAATTGTTATCTACAGCACAACACGCCTACTGTAAGGGAAAATCTGTTGAAACGGCCTTACACACCTTGGTTCGTACTATAGAATATTCCCTCCATCACAAAGAATTCACTCTGGCCGCTTTCCTCGACATAGAGGGCGCCTTCAATAACGTCAGCAACTCTGCAATTACAAAGGCACTGACGAAGCTCAAAGTAGATGGTTCCATAGTGGAGTTGATAAATCTAATGCTAAAAAGCAGGAGAATCAACTCTACTCTAGGAAACTTCTCTGCAAAGAGATCTGTCAGTAGAGGAACACCGCAAGGCGGAGTCCTATCCCTTATTCTATGGAATCTAGTCGTCAATGAACTTCTAGTTGACTTAGAAGCTGAGGGATTCAAAGTGATTGCATATGCAGATGACGTCTCCATTGCGGTATCTGGCAAACATGCTCACGTCCTTACGGATCTGATGCAGACCGCACAAAATAAACTAGTAAAATGGGCGGGAAAATGTGATCTAGGGGTCAACCCTAAGAAAACTGAACTCGTTCTCTTCACCAGGAAATACAAAATTCCTCAACTAATAACTCCATCAATTAATGGAATCCCACTTGAACTTTCAAACGAAGCCAAATATCTAGGTATAATCCTAGACAAAAAGCTAAATTGGAAAGCCAATATACAGGAAAGAATCAGGAAATCCACCGTTGCCTTATTTTCCTGTAAAAAAGCCATTGGTAATAAATGGGGTTTCTCCCCCCAAATCACCCACTGGCTCTACACCGCGGTCATGAGACCAATACTGGAGTAGTGGTATGGTGGACCGCTCTTGATAAAAGGACCTACTGCGTTTGTGTATAAGCGGATTACTGAGATCAACACCCTCAGCTGCCCTAAATACACTCATTAACCTCACACCACTAGATATCTTCAGCAAACAAATGGCCGCCAGTGCCCCCACTGCACTCGTATGAGAGCTATCTCCCAATGGACTGTAAATAACATCGGTCACGCTACAATCCTGAATTCATTCGGATCAATCCCTTATCACTCCGACTACACCATCCCCCAATTGGTTTTTGATAATAAGTTCCAAGTCTCAATCCCACCGAGAACGACCTGGGAAGACGAAGAATTTTTGAGAGATGATTCAATTCATTTCTATACAGATGGTTCAAAAACCGAAGAAGAGGTAGGCTGTGGGGTGTACTCAAACCGACTTAACTTAAGTCTCCGCCTTCCAAACCATTGTAGCGTGTTCCAAGCGGAAATTCTGGCGATCAAAGAGGTCCTATCATGGCTAAGAGAAAACGTGATATCCTCAACGAATATCCGGATTTTCTCAGACAGTCAAGCAGCCCTCAAATCACTCGGCGCTGTTTCTACGAACTCAGTAACCGCCCTTAACTGTCGCCTACCTCTTAGGGAGATGGCTGAACGGTTCAATATTCACCTTATTTGGGTGCCGGGCACAGAGATATCGTGGGTAACTGCAAAGCCGATATGAACTCGCCAGAGAAGGAACCGTTCTACCGATCTCAACCAGTAGGTTGAGTATTGGTATACCAATCGCTACATGTAAACTTATGCTAAAGCAAGAGGCAATGGACAGAACAAATCATAGGTGAAACAATATCACCACGTGCGTGGCAACAAAACGGATATGCCCAGGACTAGATCCAAAACGCACAAGACATTTGTTATCCATTACCAGATTGCAAGTTAGGTCCGTAATCAATGTCATCACCGGCGGACATTGTCTGATAGGAAGACACGCCATAAGACTTGGCGTTCCCTCAAATGACTTCTGCAGAAGTTGCTTAGATGAGGAGGAGGAGGAGACAATCCCACACCTCCTCTGTTCATGTCCTGCACTCTCTTTTAAAAGAAAACAGCATCTAGGAAAATATTTTCTTGATGATCCAAGCAATCTGGCGAACACAGATCCCCTGCATCTCCTTCGCTTTATTAAAAGCTCCAAATGGTTTTGTTAAGTGAGATACTTCCTCGCATAATTTTATGGTATCACAATGGACCTAATATTGGTCTAATTGTGTCAGTTTGTTTTCCTGACAGCCATTTGAACCTAACCTAACCTAACCTAAATTTCAATTTCGCTCCGGAAGCAGTAAAACTCATTAACTCATATTTAACCGGAAGAAAACAGGCCGTTGTTTCGGGTACTGAAGTTTCCAACTTTCTTTCATTAATGCGTGGTGTCCCTCAAGGGTCCATTTTGGGACCTCTTCTCGACTCTAGTCGATATGTTTTTGGGCTAAATAGACATGATCATATCTCCAATCATTCTTCAAGCTTATATGGTGTTAGCTTTATTAACCTTTTAAAATTTAAGACACTGACAATCTTATTCAAAATTGTTCAAATCAAACAACCACTTTACCTCTACAATTGTATCCAGTTTTTGTCATCAAACAGAACCAACCAAATCTCTATTCCCAGTTTTACCTGTCTTACAACCGAACGACAGTTTTTTGGAATTCTCTCCCACGTGAATTAAGAAGAACGGATAACGTAGGTGTATTTCAGAGGAACTTAATTGCGTTCCTATCAGAAAATCATTAATTCCACCTTTTTATGTTTCAACAAATCATTAAAATTGAACTTTTTCAGTAAGTATCCATAAATAAGTTGTGAAAACTACATATTATTTATGAATGAGAGTTTTAAGAACATATATAGTCTCTCTCTTATTGTGTGGTAGGAGTTTGTTTTGGGGATGTTAAAAAAAAATAAATAAGGTGGCGCAACAGAGCGAGGAGCCCATGGGCCTAGCGCATTTCTCACAACCATGCCTTGTGAGGGAATGGAGGGGACCTACAATTTTCTGCCGGTTCCGAACGGCTAATCGAAAAAGCGCTTTTCATGGCAATTTGGGGATGTTGTTTTTATAAATAAATAGCTTCTCTCTTTCATTATACTGTATTTTAATTTTTATTTTTATTTATGTACACACAAATATGTAAATTATCTTCTCTTTTTTTCTAATTCTTACTTTAAAATCTTAAATTTTAAATAAAATCTTAAAATTTTTAATCTTTATCTACAATATATATTTGAATTTAAATTACTTGTTATTAAATACATCCCCATCAAGGCTTAGTTATCTAAAAGATGTACATCTTAATATTGAGTTCTATATAAATAAATACAAAGCCATAAAATTCATCTTAATCCTCTCAAAACATGTCAGTGAATTCATTGAAAAATTTAACAAACTGGGCAGCAAAAAAAAAGGTAACAATCTACTAAGTACCAAGACATGTAGGTATCGAAGGAAATGAGCAGGCAGACGAACTAGCAAAGACAAGAGCCGATTCACATCCCATAAGCCAGATACCTTTTTGTGAAGTAACGGAGAGCCGCATCAAAAACGAAATGAAGAAGTCGGAGGAAGACAACCGGGAAAAACATTGGAATTAACTCTTGGAAATGCGTCAAGACAAGCCTCTACTTGGCACGTTCGGCACCAAACAAGGAAACAAGGATGATAGAAACTTAAGCAGGAATAATCTTAAAATGATCTTAATAATCTTTAAAGTTAGTTAGGTTATTATATAAGGTAGTTTTATACATTTTTGCTAGCGCGTAAGTAGATATAAGATAATCCAAAAAAAAAAAAAAAAACACGTCGAAATACTAGGCGTAGATAGCGATGACCAATGCAGACACTGTAACGAACAGGAAGAGTTTCCGGAACATCTCCGAGGAAACTACGAAGCTCTCATACACCAAAGGAAAGTGTATAGGGTCATACTACATAGAAGAGAGGGAACTAAAATCTTTAAACGTAACTCACATCATTAGATTCATCAGAGAGACTAATCTGGATAAAATACTATAATAATTAAGGAATACTTAATAATAACTTATTAAGCAGGGGGCACAATAGATCTACAAGGTAAAAATGCAATACAAAGCCCCAAACCATTCATTCATTCATTCATTCAAGTTATGAGAATTGCTACCAGAAACCCTCCTGGTCAAAATATCCTAAGTACGTGCAAGTCACATGGTTTTATCATATTAAATACCATGTTCATCAAAAACCGACACCTCATCACTTACAGCAATGATGGAAATGAAACCCAAATTGACTACCATTTGATAGTCAAATTTATAAAGCCTCTGGTGAAAGACTCCAATGTGATACTAAGATAGACTGTTGCCCAGCAACATCACAATCTGCTGACAGAGTTTTTTTATGGTGAAGGAAATCACACAAACAATGGCTACTAGAAGAATCAAGTGGTATAATCTGGAAAAGGGAACATGCGAGTGATTCATTTCAAATTTGAAAAGACATCTCTGTAGTTCCATCAAAACAATTAAAAATTCAGGAAGCACATCAAAAAATTGTGGTACCCGTGGCTAAATGGTTGACATGTCCGCCTGTTACGTGGGAGGTTCGTAGTTGAAATCAAAAACAGAGAATAAAATCTGTTTACCCACGAGTATCGCCCTTCGCGAGGAATTGGCAAGTCCTTCAATAATAAATTCATTGCCATGAAAAACGATTTCTCGATTGGCCATTCGAAATTAGAGTTGTGCAAAACATTTCCAAAGACGGAATGAACATGGAAAAGTTCATTTTCCGGTCGGAACTAGTTCCTGGATGTCTGCGGAACTATCAAGATTCTATATTAAGTGGCATGAGCTAGACAAATCTCTTTGAAGCTCTATTATAGCTTGAAATCAAAGACTTATTAACTTTATTCGTTGGGGTTTTAGTTTTAATCTATAAGCAAATAATGATTGTTAATTTGAACACAAAAATTAATACGAAAAAAATTCAGCTTTCCAATCAGAAAGAGTTTAACAGAAGAAAAAACTAAACCAATTGAATTCAGATCACAACAGCAAACCTACTAAAAAAACCCACACAAAATCCAAAACTGTATCTTATCTGAATCCCACAAAAATACACTATAGGTTAGGTTAGGTTAAAATGGCTGTCAGGAAAACAACTGACACACTTAGACCAGTATTAGGTCCATTGTGATACCATAAGAAATTAAGCGTGGAAGAACCACACTTAACAAAACCATTTGGAGCTTTTGATAAAGCGAAAGAGATGCAGGATATCTGTGTTTGCCAGATCATTTAGATCATCGAAGAAATATTTTCCTAGATGCGTTTTTCTTTTGAAGGAGAGTGCAGGACATGAGCAGAGGAGGTGTTGAATAGTCTCTTCCTCCTCCTCATCTAGGCAACTTCTGCAGAAGTCATTAGAGGGAACGCCGAGTCTTATGGCGTGTCTTCCTATCAGACATTGTCCGGTGATGACATTGATTACGGAGCTAAAGTGCAATCTGGTTATGGATAGCAAATGTCTTGTGCGTTTTGGATCTAGTCCTGGCCATAACTGTTTTGTTGCCACACACGTGGTGATATTGTTCCACCAATGATTTGTTCTATCCATTGCCTCTTGCTTTAGCATAAGTTTACATGTAGCGATTGGTATACCAATATTCAACCTGCTGGTTGAGAGCGGTAGAACGGTTCCTTTTCTGGCGAGTTCATCGGCTTTGCAATTTCCCATGATATCTCTGTGCCCCGGCACCCAAAGAAGGTGAATATTGAACTGTTCAGCCATCTCCTTAAGAGATAGGCGACAGTTAAGGGCGGTTACTGAGTTCGTGGAAACGGCACCGAGTGATTTGAGGGCTGCTTGACTGTCGGAGAAAATCCGGATATTCGTTGAGGATATCACGTTTTCTTTTAGCCATGATAGGACCTCTTTGATTGCCAGAATTTCCGCTTGGAACACGCTACAATGGTTAGGGAGGCGGAATGAGAGACTTACGTTAAGTCGGTTTGAGTACACCCCGTAGCCGACCCCTTCTTCTGTCTTTGACCCATCTGTATAGAAGTGAATTGAATCATCTCTCAAAAGTTCTTCGTCTTCCCAGGCCATTCTTGGTGGGATTGAGACTTGGAACTTATTATCAAAAACCAATTGGGGGATGGTGTAGTCGGAGTGACATGGGATTGATCTGAATAAACTCAAGATTGTAGCGTGACCGATGTTGTTATCGGTCCAATGGGAGATAGCTCTCATACGAATGGCTGCACTGGCGGCCATTTGTTTGCTGAAGATATCTAGTGGTATGAGATTAAGGAGTATGTTTAGGGCAGCTGAGGGTGTTGATCTCAGTGCTCCGCTTATACATAAACAAGCTGTTCGTTGGACCTTGCTTAAATTATCGCAGTAGGTCCTTTTATCCAGAGCGGTCCACCATACCAATACTCCGTATGTAAGTATTGGTCTGATGACCGCGGTGTAGAGCCAGTGGGTGATTTGGGGGGAGAAACCCCATTTAGTGCCAATGGCTTTTTTGCAGGAAAACAGGGCTACGGTGGATTTCCTGATTCTTTCCTCTATATTGGCTTTCCAGTTTAATACCTAGATATCTAGCTTCGTTGGAGAGTTGAAGTGGGACTCCATTTATTGATGGAGTTGTTAGTTGAGGAATTTTGTATTTCCTGGTGAAGAGAACGAGTTCAGTTTTCTGAGGGTTGACCCCTAGATCACTTTTTCTCGCCCATTTTACTAGTTTGTTTAGAGCGGTTTGCATCAGATCCATAAGGACGTGAGCATATTTGCCGGATACCGCAATGGAGACGTCATCTGCATATGCAATCACTTTGAATCCCTCAGCTTCTAAGTCAACTAGAAGTTCATTGACGACTAGATTCCATAGAAGAGGGGATAGGACTCCGCCTTGCGGTGTTCCTCTACTGACAGATCTCTTTGCAGAGAAGTTTCCTAGAGTAGAGTTGATTCTCCTGCTTTTTAGCATTAAATTTATCAACTCCACTATAGAACCATCTACTTTGAGCTTCGTCAGTGCCTTTGTAATTGCAGAGTTGCTGACGTTATTGAAGGCGCCCTCTATGTCGAGGAAAGCGACCAGAGTGAATTCTTTGTGATGGAGGGAATATTCTATAGTACGAACCAAGGTATGTAAGGCCGTTTCTACAGATTTTCCCTTACAGTAGGCGTGTTGTGCTGTAGATAGCAATTTCGGATCTATAGCTATACGCAGGTGGATATCAATCAGTCGTTCTAGAGTTTTAAGAAGGAAAGATGATAGGCTTATTGGTCGGAGATCTTTCGGATTTACGTGGGATGATTTCCCAGCCTTAGGTATAAACACAACCTTGACCTCTCGCCACTGCGTGGGGATATAGTTCAAGTTGATACAGCCGATAAGAATTACTTCGAGGATAGGGATAATAATATCCGCGGCCTTTTGAAGTTCGGCTGGAATTATACCATCAGGTCCAGGGGATTTGTATGGGTCAAAGCTGTTAATGGCCCAAGTTAGTTTTTCCCTTGTAATCAGATCGGGGGTGTTAGTTATTATGCTACCTGATTCTGTGGAATCATAGTTACATAAGTTCTTGGAGCTACCTGGAAAGTGAGTGTCCAGAAGCAGATTGAGCGTTTCTTCGCAGGATTCTGTCCAGCCATCAGCTGTTTTCAGACTGCTAGGCATGGTCGGACTTTTTGAGAGGATTTTTCTTAATCTAGAAGCTTCTGAAGTATCTTCTATTTTTCCACAGAAGTTTCTCCAGGAAGTTCTTTTATTTTTCCTCAGTTAAAAAAAAAAAATACACTATAACAAACGTAACATAACGTAACGTAAACATAACAAGATGAGAAGGAAAGAAAAAGAACTACATATTACAGTCAAAACAAAAGACATGGAACTATCAACGAAACTGTGGAATGAAGGAACTAGGAACTATGACAAGTCCACTATACTCCACACCTAAATGTGTGAAACACCAAAATGTGTGAAACACCAAAATGTGTGAAACTACGAAGAAGTGTTATAGGCAATGTGAGACATGGAACCATTTCGTTCGTGTATGTTTCTATGCTATGTGGATTGTGGAGTAAAGTATGCCGTTGTGGTTGGCTTGGATTTGTATGGAGCTCAACTCAACTCGTTATTTTTCTTGTATATTGGCTTTGGTTGGGAATTTCGCAACACAAACTCTGGAACTCACTTCCCTCTAATTTGAGGAAAAACAACAACATGGAAAAGTTTCACAAAGAATTATTTGTTTACTTAAACAACCAAAGCAACTAGTTTCAGTCGTCAGCCTTATTTAATTTATTTTAATTTAGTTTCTCCTCTGCCTCAATCTTCTTTTTTCTTTTATTACTCTCTTTTTTTCTATTTCTTTTTTTTCGATTTAATTTTTAAAATTTTTTGTAATGTATTATTTTACTGAACGCATAGATATGTACTTCTTATTTAAAATTTATTATATATAATTGGATTTAACATAATACTCTTTTTGGAAAAGTACATCATTAACAACAACTATCACTATTTAATAAGATTTATCTTAATGTGTTAGCTTATGAATACTTAATAAACTAAACTAAACTAAACTAAACAAACACAATATACATGCGAGTGTTTGATCATTTCATTTTGTAACTAAACAGACATTTTCGCTGTACTTTATTATCTCGTTCTTTTATGTATCGTTGTCGGAACTATGGACATGTTTGAATTCAGTTTGTGGAACGAAAGGAAATGTGTCCGGGTAAGGACATAGTTCCTGGAACTATATAGGTCCGGAACGACTCAATCGAAATAGGCTGAATATTGTATGTCCCCTCCATTCCCTCACAATGTAATGGTTGTGAGAAACGCGCTAGGCCCCGGGACTCCCCGCTCTATTGCACCACTCTATCTATTTTTTTTTTACTTGCAATTATAGGTACTATAAGGCAAGATTTGCGATCGCGTAGGAAAAAAAATTTTGAGATAACAATTAAATTTTACATTAAGACGATAGAGAATGCAAGAAAAGTGGGTCCTGCAATTCTTTCTGTCCGTCTGTCCGTATATGGATCTACAACCTGAACCGCTTGGCCGATTTTCTTCAAAGTTTGCAGCTAGGATCTGTAGGGCAGCCTACAGAGGGGTTTTTAGAATTGAGTCTCTAAGTCATAAAATATCGGTATCTGCCATACAACCGACATGATAATGCTTATTTTTCTCGAAAACGGCTACAACGATTTCGATAAGGATTAGTTATTTTCTTATGATGTAAAAAAAAAATTTTTTTTAAAAAGTCTAAAAACGGTACCACCAAAGTACCGTTTTTTTCAAAACTGACTTTTTCGTTGATGGCTGACACGATGTTGACGAAATTTTGTATTTTAGAAGTCCGAAGTTGTTTTAGAAAGATTGCATATCAAGATTTGAAAAATTTGAATTTTTGAAATTTTTATAAATTTTATTGATTTTTTGATAAAAACTTCACAACTGTCATGCTTATTTTGACATTCTCTTTCGGTAGAAAGTTAGTCGAATTCGAAAGAAGTGCATTTTGAAACTCGAACGATTCGAGAGCTTACATGTTAACATTCGAATCGTTCGAGTTTCAAAATGCACTTCTTTCGAGTTCGACTATCCTGTGGATGTATACTGCCATTGTAAGACCTATCCTTTCTTATGGCAATTTGGTCTGGTGGAAGGCGCTGGAAAAATCCACGCATTTAAAAACCCTAACCAAAGTACAAAGATCAGCCTGTATTTGCGTAACTGGTGCAATGAGAACTACACCAACCGCGAGCTTGGAAGTAATCCTCAATCTCACACCTCTTGATCTCTATGTTCAAGAAGCGGCAGCAAACAGTGCACTTAGACCAAACCAGTGTAATGTCTGGAAAACCAGCCAAACAGGACACGCACAGATATTATCGCGATACGCAGAAAACAACATCTGCACGGATTACATAACTCCATACCTGGACTTTAAAAAATCCTTCACAACCAGCTTCCCCAATAGACAGGATTGGGAGAATGAAACACCTTACCTGAACGAGACGTCTATATCAATCTATACCGACGGCTCAAAAATGGAAGTTGGAACAGGGGCAGGTTTCTTTTCAGAAAGCCTAAAACTTGCCAGTTCTTTCAGACTTCCTAATCACAGCAGCGTCTTCCAAGCCGAGATCTTGGCAGTTACAAACGCTGCAAAACAGGTGTCCATGATGGCGCTATCACATGCTGATATCACTTTTTTCATTGATAGCCAAGCAGCAATAAAAGCGATTTCTGCCACTCTTGTCAAATCAAAGCTTATTTCTTGCTGTCGCGAAGAGCTAAGGGTTCTTGGCACGCAGCATAACGTTAGACTCTGCTGGGTTCCCGGTCATAGTGGTATACCGGGAAACGAAAAAGCGGACGAACTAGCGAGAAAAGGATCAACACTTGACCCTTCTCTCATTGATAAATCGATCAGGATTCCACCCTGTGAAATGAAACAGATCATTGGTAACAAAATAATACGAAAATCCAATGAAAGATGGGAATGCCTAGACTCCTATGTTACTTCCAGGAAACTATGGCCGAAATATGATAAGAAAGAATCTGGAAAGCTGCTATCATTGAATAGACCTTCACTGCGAATGCTTGTCAGTATCATAACTGGACATAACCTACTAGGTTATCACAAAAAGAAAATGGGTCTTTGCACCGATGACCTATGCAGAGGATGCAATGACGAAGACGAACACGAAGAAACAAGTCACTTCCTCTGTCACTGCCCAGCACTCTGTCATACTAGGAAAAAATTTCTAGGAAATTACTTTTTAAATGAACTAGAAGAATTATCAGACGCTCCAAAAAGCAGCCTGTTAAACTTCACCAAGGCCACAAAATGCTTAAATACCGAACAGACATAAAATCATAGGTTTCTAGGACGTTACAATACGTCAGGGTATCACAATGGATCTACATTGATCTAAGTGTGACGGAAATAAGATCAAACGTCAGCCCATTTTACCTAACCTAACCTTACCTCTTATTCTCTTACAGGTACTTTGTAACTCCTGCGGACCTACGATGTAATTACTTCTACAATGAAAGTGTTCGAATATCCAAATTTTCTTTTCGGTAGTTTTTAAAAAGATAAGAACTTCGCTCAAGAGCCATTCGGAAACTTAACAAAATTTAAAAGTTTTATATTCAAATCCCATTCTACTTTCATTCTTAGCATTTAAAAGTTATTGTGTCAAAAAAACCTTTAGAATGATTCGAAAGTAAAAACAAAAATCTCAGCTGCTGTTATTTACTTATTTTCATCCTTTTTGTACATTAGCCAATATTGTGAATCCTTTTTTAGAGCTAAACGCACACACTTGGTATAGTCTTCCCTTCAGCTTAAAAAGAGGTGTAGAAGATAGCGAAACTTCATCCACGCCCGCTTACAGTAACGATGTAATTAAGAATAGTAAACGATACCACAAGGATCGTTAAAAAGTTGAAGTGCACTGTAACTAATCTTTCTAAATGAGCGGTTAAGGACTCATTTCACTATTCTCATAACAATTTCCTTTCTACGTTTGGATTTTCTTTCATCACAATGAATTCACTGCTTCTCTCAATTTCTTCTTTGAATCCCCAATTCAGAACACACACCCTCCAGTTTTATCTGTTCTTATAAAGCAGTTATTCCCAAAGTTATAGGTACTTCATCTCAATAACGAAAATGATTCCTACGTATAACTGAATGTGGCAATTTCGGGTTCAATGTCGAGATAAAGATGAAATGGAGTCCTGTCAAATAGAATGACGCATGGACAGTATTCTCAATTCCTGTCGTCTTGTGCTACTAAATATGTACTCCAAGGAATTTGTCATCAAAACTATACGTACTCCATAAAAGGTACACACACATACGAGTAGTTTTAATCATTATTTTATAACTTCATGAATAATAGAAAATAAAAAGATTGCTATCCTTTTTGAAGCGGAATCCCCTCGTAGCATCGCATGTCCCTCTATGGAGCAATAAGGCCAAAATTGTTGTATAGCGCTGTCATATCCTAACGACTGTCAGAGTTACGCTAAACAGTGATTCTATTAAAGTGCATGCCCCCTTCATATAGAAAGCATCAGAGCGTGCTATCAAAAAAAAAAAAAAAAGAAACGAGAAAAAACAGGACGACGAAAGAAAAAAACAAAAACACAAATGAAACATAAAGGAGAGTCCTGGCAATAAAGTTTGTTGTGTTGTTGCCAACAAAGCTTTCAAATTTATGACATATGCTTGGATGTTTTTTTTTTTGTTGCGATGATGCTACTTTAAAAAAAAAAAATTATTATCCTCGTGTAGCTTCAGCTTGGAGTTTGTGACGGTTTATTTTTTATATTCTCTTCTTTTGTTTGTCATCTATCCCCGCAAGGCATTTCGGTGAAGTATTTTTATATGAGTTTTCTAGTGTCAACAGTGTGATAAGTGTCATTTTTAGAATTGGGTTGTTAAGATAAATAGCAGAGGAGAGGAGAGCAGATAGAAAGGATGTGTCTTCTTCTCGTTATTATTATTAGTATTTTCTTTTCCTTTCTTTTTTTTGTGTTTTTATTTGGATAAACTAATGGAGAAGGAGTTAGGAGGTATCCTCCTTTGGCATTTGGCGTATAACTTAATCAACACCATGATATTCAAAGGCTGTGAAGCATGAAAATGCCAAGGGCATACTCTCTGTGGTAAGCAATTATAATGTCAAGCCAATTTATAAGAGTGTACGTTGTCTCTGAGGCTAAAAATAACGAAAGGAAAGGACATAATTACATCAAAGCTAAAAGGACAACAAAACGAAAAAACATAATCATTCAAGGCCGAGAGCCTTTTCCGCTCCTCAGTACCACCATGACACTGTGTAATGTGATGCAAGGGCGAAACGTTGAAAAGCCAAATGAGGAGAAGAGGATACATAATATGTCAGCTGCTGGGTAATCTCATTAGTAATTAATACTAAAATCCAAAATATTTTTTGCATTGCATTTCGGAAGAAGAACAAAAATAAATTAGGGACAGAAAATCAATTTTTTCTTTTGCTCGATTTCCTTTACGATAGACAATTTGTGTTGGCCTTTTGCGTAGGTTGTGTGTCTATTGGCGACTTTTGACCTTTAAACAAAGCAGATTGGATAAACGAAATTTTATTTGGATTCGGCGTTTGTATTCTTAATCCTACTTCTGTTGTTGTTGTCGTCTTTTCTTTGTCTATGTTTTATTGGGC
Source organism: Melanostoma scalare (assembly GCA_949752695.1). NCBI lineage: Eukaryota > Metazoa > Arthropoda > Insecta > Diptera > Syrphidae > Melanostoma > Melanostoma scalare. Next base: position 154,938,159 of record OX456986.1, read on the forward strand.
AAATAAATCAACCACATCAGAGTGCGATAAGAATGTCGAAAGTATTTCTTCTCCTTAGTAATTTCCAGGTGAAATTGTAAAATATTTTCAAAAGGTGGAATCCACCGCACGCCTCATTTGTTTCTTATAATCAGGAGGGACTAGTCCCGAAAATAAAATTGTCACAGATAAAAAAAAAAAAACAACCTAAAATTTGGGTTGAGTGTAGAAATGTGTCGCGGTAAGATTTACCGCATCCTTCTGTTTCCTTTTTCTATTCCTTGCCTTCTTCGTTGTGGCTATAGAATTTTGAGAGAGTAAGGGGCAACCATGGATCCATTAGCCTGTGGTCTACTTACCCAGCATTTTGCGAAGGCATCCAAAATAGGTTTTGTGATGGTAAAAGTGTTTGATCCCACATTAAATGTGACAGGCTGTCCCTCAACGAATTGATACTTAACAAGATACAGACGAGAATTTTGACGCAAATGCAAAGAAATGGGTCGTGTGAACACCGATGCCACATGAGCCCTAGCATCGAAATTCAAAACAGACACTTGTGAATAAGAAGAGTAACTCGTGCAAATGGTTTTGTAAATTGGGGTACATTGATACAAGGACATGAAAGCTTCATCTTATATTGGAACTGCTGATACAATAGAAAATTTCACACTTAAGAATCATTTACTGAAGACAAGGAAGAGAGTCGGAGACAAAACGGAGCCCTGCGGCACACCAGCATTTATCAGTATCAGACTATTCAATGCAACTTGAAGTTGTTTCTAAAGGTTGGTTAAATTTTAAGGGCCGATGTTTTATTGACTATTGTCATTTTTTTTTATTATGATAATATTGGTATGCTTCAATTATGTATGGAACAAAATATTGGCCAAATGGCCGCCGCGACTTCTGCGGCACACCTCCATCCAATGGTCCAAATTTTCGATGACGCTGAGGCATAATTGAGGTTCTATGCCGTTAATCTGCCGAATTATCTTACGAGTATCCTTTAGCTCTTGAACTGTTGCTGGCTTATCGAATAACCCTAAAGAAAGAAGTCCAACGGGTCAAATCACTTGACCACGTAAGATAACACGGCCATTGAATTTGTCGCGCAAAAGGGCCATTGTTTCGTTAGCTGTGTGGCAAGTGGCACCGTCCTGTTGAAGCCACATATCGTCCACATCCATATCTTCCAATTCGGGCCATAAAAACTTCCTTATCATCTCACAATAGTGAACACCATTCACAGTAATTGCCTGACCGGTCTCATTTTGGATGATGTCGCCTGTCGATAAACCGCACCAAACAGTCACTCTTTGTGAGTGCATTGGTTTTTCGACCCTTTTTTTTTTTTTTTGGTTTTTTTCACTTTTGGATTATCATGCGGCAATTCTGCTCATTGACGAATTTACTGAGACGAAAATGTGCCTCATCACTGAAGATGATTTTCTTTGAAAATTGATAATCTACTATCATAATCTATTCAAACCATTATTGAAGACGCTTGAAATGGTCAAGAGGCTTCAGTTCTTGAGTCAACGCACCTTGTAAGCGTCTTTATGCTTAATGTTCATCATAGACGAGTGTGGGAGGTGCAAATGTTGGGCACGACGACGATTTAAGGTGGACTGCACTTCAGCCACACTATCGCGAATAGCAGCAATATTTTCTGCAGTACGAGCTGTACGAGCATGCACTGGTGTTTTCACATCTCCTACAGACCAGGATTGCTTAAATTTTTGCACGGTTTTTCCGATACGCACATTAGGAGTATTAAATTGACCGAATAGAACCCTTTTTCATAATAAGCCTGAATAACTTTATGGTGTTGCAACGATTGTGTATCTTGCATGGTTCAAATTGAGTTAGTCTGAAATTGAGAAATCTCAAAAAACTTGAAGTTTAGGTGTGGTTCACATTCAACATTGGCCCTTAAAATTTTCTTTCTCCAAAACAGTGTAAAAATTAGTTCCACTTTTCGGTGAGATATCCCTTCGAATGACCAGCGCCAGCGGACCGTTTGCTACGAAAGCTGTAATGTCGGTCATCATCCTTCAAGATATTTCATTAGTTGGAGGTTGAACCACTTTTTCAAGACTTTGGAATGCAGGTATGTTGGGCAATTGGTGGTTTAATGGAAGGGGAGGAAGATTCCCCTTTTTGAGGGGAGACTGGGTGTATAACTGCACTTTTCCATCTGCTCGGGAAGAGCTTAGGAGAATAGAAAAGATGGAAAAGCTTGCGCAGTGGTTTTGTCAGTGTAGAGGTGAGGCTAATATGCTATCAATTGAGCTCGGAGCGAATAAGCTTCATCAATGAAATTGACATGATGGGAGTCGTCAAAGATGAGCGTTTGGACCGTTGATGTGGAGGAGTTCTTGAGGTTTTTCAACGACTCAAAGTATTTTTTACCTTATTCTTTAAATAAAAAAAATTAATAAATAAATAACGTGGCGCAACAGACGGGAGAGCCTCATGAACGAATGGAAGAGACCTAAAATGTTCACCCAATTCTGAACGGTTAATCGAGAAAGCGCTTTTCATGGCAATGTTTTTGCTATCGGTTGATTAACATTTAAATATAACAATTAAATATATACATTTTCTTATAATTTATTTTAAGTCATGAATAGTTAAAGGCATGACAGAACTCTGTCGTCTGCCTGAATGGCTTAAAGTGAATTTACAATTACTCTATTTCATTCTTGTCACCAGCTCATTTTGACATTTGATATTAAAAACTGAACTGAATTGAAATATATAAAAAGAAAAAGTCTTGAAAAGAAAAGACTTCAGAACTTATTCAGAAAAGACTTTTAGAACTAAAAAAAAAAACATGAATTTACGATATATTTCTTTTGGACCTTTCGATTAGTTAAAACATACTATTAAAAACTTTCGTTGATTATTTTACTTCGGTATGACATCGCCTCCCTACTGTACGCCACAAGCTTCATCCAATTCTCCCTATTTAGGATTCTCAGTACTTCATATTGTTGCAATATATTTTTTCCGAATAATGCTCTTCTTATCTCCCCCAAAGCAGTTCACGTACCCAAGAAGTGTCCAATATCTTCCTTTTCGGTTAAGTTAAATAGACTGCAAATTATTGTCAAATCGCTACAGTGTGGAACAAATTTTAGTTGCAGCATCTCTCCTCTTACTTTGAAAATGGTGCTGATAGTTTTTACCGAGATTTTCGGGTTGAAGTAGTTCCGCTCATTGAGATTATAAGTTGCTTTTGAGTAGTGCTTCAAAGTATCCGGATATTGGGGATATCCGGATATCCAGGATCCGTTATCCGACCTATTCGGATAGTATGGGATATCCGGATACTATCGGATATCCGGATATCCAGAACTCAAAATAATTTCAAGGAACCAATCACTATGATCCTTTGGAAGACCAAAATAGTTGCAATATACGCATCTACTGAAAAAAGCCATAAGAAGGGTTTCCAAAAATTCTAAGTGTTTTATTTAATAAATTCAATATCAGGGCAGGATATAGTTGAAAGAAAATATGCAGTTATTGCAAATGTTACTCATATTTTTTTTTTTTGTTTTCGAAATACTTTTTCTTTTGGTTTGTAAATACCAAAATATCGACATTTTGGGGAAGATGATCCTCCATTTTGATGGATGATGATTCTTTTTGCAATCACAATCGGCCCTATCGAGGTAACCGTCGCGTCGGAGTGGAATTCTCTCCAATTTCCTACGGTTCGGAGACATTTTGCTTCGTGGTAGTTCTCCAATCAGCCGATTCGACGTCCTCCAATAAGTTTTTGCTGCGGAAAATTTTAGTTTTGCGAATGCAATGCGTTTCCGCATTTTTGAAAAATTCCTTACGATGACAACTACTTCGAAGCAAAATTGAATCTCCGAAGAATGATGCGTTGAGGAGAAATCTCCGCTCCGACGGTTACCTCGATATATGTTGAATATTCCTAGCTGTTAAAAAACAAGCTCTGCTAATGCTGGAATACTAAGTATTTTCCGGGCAAGATCAGCTACGAAAGGATAGCTTCTTGCTCGGTGCTTCCACCACTCCGAAGGATTTCCTGAGCTGAGACTCGCTAATGCTAGCCTTGAACGACAAACATGCTCGTCTAACATGCTCGTGCTCGCCGAACATGCTCGTGCTTGCCGTATTTTCGTCGTGTGAAGGCTTGTTCGCGAGCAGCTCTCGAGCCGCTCGCAGTTGGCGAAAAATTTCGATTTTATCATGTTCTTTGGGTTCGATGTTCGCCATGTAGAGCCATGCTAGCGAACAAACGTGTTTTTTGCTATGAAGCAAATCTCATTTTTGATGTGAACTTCGTCGTGTGCATATCGCGGATTAAGTAATATGGAAACAGTCAGCAATGATTTTATAGAAAAATTCACATGTTTACGCTGTGGATAATCAACACGAAATGAATGTTCGGCAAATGTGTTCACCGTGTAGGGAATAATGCAAACGAGCATGCTCGACGAGCTTGCTCGTCGCTTAGGACTAGCTTAAGACAGGTCTCAAATTGGAACATTGGTCCATCTTAGTTGTCAGCACCGATTATTGAACGCCACCCACTTGTCAATAATTGCGATCTTAGTTTCCGAATATTCGTAGTCCAGGTCCTTATATCGGGGATCTTAGAAATCGCAAGCTGTTTGAATAGTAATACTATGAGTATTACGTGTAGAAGGAACAAAATATCTGAACCTTCCGCGTAACTGGCAGGCCTCTGTTGCGTGGGTGATTCGAGGTTCAAATTCCAAATAAAAACAAAATCAAAGTTTTTGCACGGGCACCGCCTTTCGGGAGGAATTGCCAGGTCCCACAATTGTAAATTCATTGCCATGAAAAGCGCTTTCTCGATTAGTCGTTTGGAAAAAAAGAATAGAGGGTTCCTTCCAAGGTATGGTTGTGAGCAAAGTGTGAAAGTCCCGGAGCTCCCCGCTCTGTTGCGCTACCCTTTTTATTTTTTAGAACCCCTCCAATAGCCAAACTTGAACCTTGTTGAATAAAGCGAATCTAGTAAAGCTGTGTGTTTTATGTGAGCAGACACTGTGCACTGTTTAAAGTTAGGTTGTGTTAGGTTGCATGGGGGTGCAGCCACAAGTGGGAGCACCTCACTCGGATCTCAAGGATCCATTGTGGTTCCCGGTAAAATCAGAGGATGAGGAGGTGGTAGGATTGGAGAGTTTAAAGTTATCGTCATCCTTATGAACATCGACTTCAACTTTTGTTTATGCAAAGTCTCACCTAAAGACGTGTCAGCGATTATCTAATATTTATCCATCAGTTCCTTGCTGGTTACATTGATCCTCTCTACTTGCTGTCGTCCATCGGCTTCAATTACCGAAGATTATCTCATCACTTGCGTAGCTGGAGTTAATTTATTTGTAAACTGACATCGTTCTCTTTAAACCTCGCTCAATTTTTATTTTCAACGTAAGTGGTTTTCATTTCTGCGAAGCTAATTCTCTACTCGACTTGTTTTTAAGCAGCAGTTACTTCAGGTGTATTTATGCAAATGATTTTTCTAAAAGCTACTGTTTATTGCATCTAAAGTATGAGAAAAAGTCCCTTAAACGATACACACACATATCCGTCTTTTGGAGATACGCTGGCGTATACGTACTTTTTTCTTTGTTTTTTTTTCCACAAATTGCCTGTCTTTATTTCCTATGCCACTGCCATGTTGTGAACATGAATCGAATTGATTAGACTTAAGTTTTAATAGGACCGTTTAAACTTTAAACATTGTCTTCCACATAACATCTACATCGTAAATCCCAACCGGCTTGAAAAGTCCTACACCGCTAGTCAGATACACATACACTTATTTGAGGAATATTTGCATAGCCTCGCATATTTTGTGATGCCAACGCGCTCGACCCATTAAAAGGAGTGAACACATTTTAAATTCGCAAGCAATTTATACAGAATCAACATTGAGATTTATGTATTCGCTTTGCATTGAATACATTACGATTTAGTGGAAGCCAATGAATTTTGAATTCAATTTGACACGACAGTGACTGACATTTACTCTGTCGAGCCACATCGTCAGCTTTTTTTTTTCTTTTGGTTTTTATGTGGGAAGAGTCTTTTTTTTTTTTTTAATTATTCCACCGCACACGTAATCAATCGCTAAATCGTGCAAAATTAATTAATGCAAATGACACGCCAAAGGATGGCATACATTGTGAACACTTTCAACAACTTTTCACTATGTTTTCTGTCTGCCTAGGCAAAAACGAAAAAATGGGATTCAAATTTCCGGGAGCATTGCACGTACGTGTGAGTGAAATGAAATTCAAAAGTGTCTGTGAGTGTGAAGAAGATGCTGAGTAATGACCACAGACATAAGTTTTCGCCTTTAAGTTTTTAGCATTTTGCTATCCCCAGCCTTTTTTGAGTCCTTGTGTGTTCACTTTTAATGTTGAACTCCACTAGTGATGCCTGGCATAGTTCCAAGAAACTGCTTAGCCAAAGGGTATATTATGTACGTGTGGTGTGCAAGTAATATTCACATCCTCGTAATTCACCTCCTCTCCGCATAGAACGGTCTACGTGTGCATATATATATTTTTTCCTTTGCAGACAGGAACACACTGTCGGTTTTTTATTGCCCTCATCTCTCGGAGGGTAAATTAATTTTAATCCAAAGCAATATAATGAAGAAGGTTGCGATTCCGACGGAATGAACTTACATCCAGAGACTCGCAGGGTGAATTGAAGTCGCCTGGGCTTAAGAGGAACATAACTTTATTCATCATATCGAGTCCAGGGTGGAGACATGTTGAAAAACTACCAGGTATTACAAATGGTTTGGTTGGTTGGTCTCAACCAGTGGCCTTCGATGGGTTGCACTTAAAAGGAAATTAAGTCCAATTTATTACAACCGTGGGGGCTCTGTTTGCTCTTAATTGTGGCTATTTATTTCCACCCAGGCAAGCGTCCATCGCAGAGCATATTGAGTTGATTTAAATTTCTTAAATTAGGTTCAGGATGAAATGGTGTGATGCTGTGGACCATATACCAGTTGGCTATTTTTCAAATTCATTGCGTTAATATTAGGGTTTTAAGGGAAACAACTCTACTTAAGTTTTTGTTTTTCTGGAGGTGTCTTCATTATGTTCAGTTCAAGGATTAACACTATCTTCTGTAGGACGTTTATCAATTCGCGAAGGGAGTAAAATAATGATAGAGTCTATTTTGCAAGGCAAACGGATATGGAAAAACTAAAACAGCAGAACGGTTTAAGTTTTGCGTTATCAATAGTGGGTATTGAAGTGTAATTTAAATTGTAACTGCAGCTCTTAGAACGGCCTTCTTTTGTTGTGCACATCTTGGTAGCAGATTTCACCGCTTTCAAATATCTCTGACTTGATACATATTTTTTTTTTTTAATTTTCGTTAGTTTTTTGAATTGCCAAGAATGCTGGGAATCTTTTTTTTCAGGTACTCACAAGCTGAGCCTCAACTATTTTGATTTCGGGCGAGGTCTCTCCAGTTTTGCACTCTAAGTCGGTTGAGATCTTCTTCTACTTGATTGCGCCACTTAAGACGTGGTCTTCCCCTTCCGCGATTTCCCTGCAATGTGCTTTCGAAAACCCGTCGAGCCGAAGCGTTTAGGTTCATCCGCTCTACATGACCCAACCATCGTAGCCTCACGTTGTGTACTCTTCTGGCTATGCCCATGTCGCGGTACAGCTCATACAGTTCGTTGTTGTACCTTCTTCTCCACACATTGTCTTCGCATACGGGACCAACGATCGTTCGGAGAACTTTTCTTTCGAAACGACCAAGGGTTTCCTCATCCGCTTTCGATAAGGTCCATGCTTCCGCGCCGTAAAGCAGGACTGGGATGATTAGGGTCTTATACAAGGTTACCTTGGTTTTTCTGGAGAGGGTTTTGTTTCTCAATTGCCTTCTTTACCCAAAGAAACAACGGTTGGCAAGAGTTATTCTCGGATTGATCTCCGCACTGATGTTGTTTTCCGTGTCTACAGCGGATCCTAGGTAGACGAAGTGCTGTAATACCTCGAAGTTATGTCTGTCTATTGTGACGTTTTGTCCAATTCGTCGATGTTCTGTGTCTTTGTTTGATGACAACATAGAGGGGCGTTTGCGATAGTCGATTTGCTGCCCAAAAAAATAACAAGTCGGCAAATTAAGGTAGAAAAACAAAGTAGATTTGCAAACTGCCGAGTCGAGTCATCTCAACCAATAAGACACGAATGGGAGCGTTTTTGTCTCAACTCAGCAATTCTATAATCAGGGGCCTGTTTCACAGCTAATACAACACTACATTTCATATAACCCAGTGAATAAAGAGCTGATACCTTACAAAAGGTCCGGTAGTTCTAAATTTTTTATATGTTGTCTAGGATGGTTGTTAAGTGTTTAAAATGAAAAATGCACAATTCCCCCCCTCCGCGCCCGCCGCCGAAAAAAATCGGCACTTTTTTTAGATTTTCACTTATATCTTTGTTTCGGTGCATTTTAGCGACGCCGATCAAGTAATTTCACTATGTTACGAAAATGAAGACCCCGACTTCATGAACTCACCACCTACAAAACGAGCGAAGCGCTTATAAAAATTTTTTTTTCAGTACTTAGTTCAATTACTAATGATTATTGTATGATAATTACTGCCTTTTGTTCTCACTATGTTTAAATAAATGAATATTTAAAAAATGTATCTGCTGTGTTGGTGGCTTATCTGAAATTGAACATCCGCTATCACCAGTTAAGTGAAATAGTGAAATATTCTTATTATATTGAAATAGTACCTTTCTGATGATCATTGCGCTATAACATGTAAGAAACCCAAATAGGATTGGTATAAACTACAAATTCAAGCCACCACTGGAAAATAATAAGTGATTTTTTAAAAATACACTATGGAGTAACAATTGCTAAAACAAAACAAAAAACGCAATATGCCGTTGTTTTCATTTTAATGCTTACTGCCCCCTCCGTAAGGTTGGTTAAAACAAGTATACATCCATTTTGTAGGTAATTAAATTCCCTACAATTTTTATTCTTTTCTTATACTTGTTTTTCTCAAATAGGTCAAAATTGAAGTACAGCGTTCTAAAGTTAGAAGTTTGAAAAAATTTCTGTAAAATGCGTATTTTTAATCTTTTTTAAAATATCATATCTCGTGAACTATCTGCCCTATAAACAAAATTTAACGTATATTATAGGGAATTTCATTCTCTACAACATTGAATAGAACTGTCTTGTAGCTAAAATGCACCGAAACAAAGATATAAGTGAAAATCTAAAAAAAGTGCCGATTTTTTTCGGCGGCGGGCGCGGAGGGGGGGGAATTGTGCATTTTTCATTTTAAACACTTAACAACCATCCTAGACAACATATAAAAAATTTAGAACTACCGGACCTTTTGTAAGGTAACCCCCCTTATTTGGTCTCTATTGCCTGTACTAATACAACATACAACAATTTTAAAATCATACATCACATACAATTCACTTCAATCACTTCAATAAATAGGTAATTTCTGTGAAGAATATTGTATTCCAATCCTATGACTTTGCCAAAAATACGTCCGGGAAGTATAATGGTACCCAGAGAAAATTGTAAGAAAAATGTGGTAAGAAAATCACTTACATTCCATGTCAAGCGCATCGTATAAATATTTTCAGCATGCAATTCAAGCGTGCTGATCAAAGAGTTTTTTTAATACTTTGGAAGCATTGTTTGTTTTTTTTTTCTATGGTAGTACAAAACGTTTTCATTGTATGCAAGAAAAATTCAAAAACATTGAAAAATTTGTCAGAAACTCGATGGACTGCTAGAACTGAAACAGTAAAGGCTGTATGGATATCTTTTGAAGGCATTCTAAATGCCTTAGAAGGAATAAAATGTGATTCCAGTTCTTTTTATAACAATTGTCGTACCTCTGCTTCTGAACTTTTGAAAAAAATTTTAGATATTGATTTTATAAGTTCGTTATATTTTTGCAAAAATGTCATGTTTAAAGTTAAAAATTTGACCTAAAATCTAGAGGCGGAAGAGTTAAACGTTTTTGATGCTTCATTATTGATTCGAAGCACATTGGAATTATTTCAAGAAATGAAAGATGATGACTTCATTTGCTGAAAAACGAAAGATAAGTCCCGAAAACGATTTTTTGAAACATAATAGAACGCGTCGGTTACCAAAAAGAATTAATGAAATTTCTGAAAGCGTCTTTGTATTTGATCTAGAAACATTTTATAGAAAACAGTTCGAAATGGTTCTTCAAACTTTTATTTTGCACGTAAAAGATAATTTAACAGATAATAATCTTACCATTTTTGAACCTCTCTTAAAAATTTTTAAAATACCCCATTCTAGAACGAACGTCACCATAGAATTAGTCAAATCTATTATTTTTGTTTAAAGAAGATGTGAACTGCTACATATCGGAATTGCAAATTCTTCTTTTTGCTTGTGAGAAATGCTCAAATGCTCGACGATATTTTCAAAGTGGTATTCAAATTAAGAGCCTTCAAATTAGTTTGCTTCATGTTAACTGCTCCTGTGTCGTCGGCTTCTTGTGAGCGAGCGGTCATTTAGTAAACTTAAAATAGTTCTTATATATTTGTTTACGACGATGGCTAGTGATAGGCTAAATTCAATAATGCTTCTTTAGTCATCAAAGGATATTGTTGATAATATTCAACCTAGTGAGGTCGTCGAGAAATGGGCATTATTAAAACCCCGGAGAGTTGGACTTTAAATTCCAATTTATGAATTTTATCAAACTAATAATCAAATTTTTAAAGACTGAAATCAAAGAATGTGTACTCTTTCTCATACCAAATATTATATTATAGTATTTTTTCTTATAAATGTTTTTAATTTGTTTGTTTTGTTGTTATATCGTTATATTGGTATATAAATTGATTTTTTGTCAATAAATGAATTTCTGTGAAATAAACACTTTTACGTTTTTAATTACTTTTAGTTTTATTAACTTACTAGCTGAGCGCGTTGCTCGGGCTTATAGTTTTAAGATTCCCTTTCTCGTTCTTCCGCTTCCGTGGGAATGTGGGGATGAAATATAATTCTTTTTACTGTGGGATTATGTGACATCCCAATGGCGGAAGAATTTTTGAAATCTTTCCAGTAGTTTCTAGGTTTCCGTTCCCGACCCCGTTCCTGTGGGAATATATAGATCAAACCTTGACAGGAACCATCTCTGCATCTCTGGACTAAACTATGTCTACCCTGAAAATTTCATAAAAATCCGTTGGGTGGTTTAGGAGTCTATACCGGACATACAAACAAACATACATCCTATTTTATACAAATAGATTTATTTTTTGATGCAGTTGGCAAATTTTTAAGATTAGTCGGCATTTTATAAAAATTCACCCCCCATGGCTTGGACACTCGGTACGCCCCTGTACTACCGGTGGCTGTTTTGCCCTCATTAACCATCAAACCCATTTTTGCCGACTTTTTTTTTTGTTTCAATACTTGCAAAAGCACCTATGACATCACGCTTTTTTCTTCCCATTACGTCAATATCGTCTGCGTAGGCGAGTAATTGTACGTGTATGAGCGGCGTACCCCACAGGCGGATCACTAGTGTGAAGCAGAAAAGTGGGAGAGTTGTGGTCGCTTCAAGATCACTACTCGTAACGCCGGAAATGAAAAGAAGAAGAAGAAGGCGAGTAATTGTACAGGCTTTTGAAAGATTGTTCCTCTGGTGTTGACGTTTGAGGTTCTTACAATCTGTTCAAGTATGATGTTGAAGAAATCGCATGACAGTTTGTCGCCTTGCTTAAAGCCTTTTTCGACATCAAAGGTCTCGGTGAGTTCTTTACCGACCTTGACGGAGCAGCGTCACCAAAGTCATCCTGCATAGTCGTACGAGTTTTGCAGGGATGCCGAAACTAGACATGGCTCTGTACAGCTCGTCTCTGTAAATACTGTCATACGCGGTATTGAAATCGATAAAGAGGTGGTGAATATCGATATTATGTTCTCGGGTTTTTTCCAAGATCTGCCGTAATGTGAAAATTTGGTCTATTGTGGACTTCTCTGGTCTAAAACCACATTGATAAGGACCTATCAAGTTGTTGACTTGGGGTTTCAGACGTTCACATATTACAGCAGACAAGATGTTATAAGCGACGTTAAGGAGGCTTATCCCTCTGTAATTGGCGCAATTGTGAGGGTCTCCCTTCTTTAGGATCGGGCATACGATACTGAGGTTCCATTCATCGGGCATGCCTTCTTCCGACCATATCATGCAGATCAGCTGGTGCATGCTCCTTTTCAACTAATCTTCAACTGCCTTGAAAAGTTCGGCATCAAGACTATACCTTCAGTCTTATTGGATTTTAGTTTGCATATGACAAGCTTCTTCAACTTCTTCTATGATGGGACGACGGCATTATTGAACTGGCAATCTCTTGCGGTTGTAGTTTTCCGACATCAAATCGTTTCACAGATTAAGTTCGCTCGAGGATATCCTCGTTCGTACCTTAGCTACAACAAGGATGTGATCCGAGTCAAAGTTGGTCCCTCGGAAAGCTCGGACGTCTATCACACTGGAAGAGTGCCTTGCGTCGATCGCAACATGGTCGATTTGGCTGACGGTTGTTTTATTTGGGGATCGCCATGTACCTGTATGAATTTTGAGATGCGGGTAGCGTGTACTACTAACAACAGAACTTAGAACTTAGACCCTCGACAGAATTTATCAGCGTTTGTCCATTTTCCTAGGTTTTTCAAACCTCGTGGCTAAACCTCGTGGCTAAACCTTGTGCTCACCGACTGTATTTCCAAAGATGTCCTTCTTCCCTAGTTTTGTGTTCAAATCGCCAAAGACGATTTTCACGTCTTGTCTAAGGTATTCCAAATATATTTCTCCGAGGAACCTGTAGAAACAGTCTTTGGAATTATTGTCATTTTCTTCTGAAGTGTTGTGGGTGCAAATCAGGCTAATGTAGCCTTTGGTCTTTGTCCTTTTTTCGTTTGGTCGGGTCGTCAATATTGAAATCATAAATGTTATCCGAGGCTGTTGGCCATTTCACAACCGTATAGTTTTCACGTGGTTTATTTAGTTTAGTTTAGTTTATTTTTGCCAAAGTAAGACAACATTAAGTATAAAAAAAAAAAAATATATAAGAGAGATTTAACAAAGATTGCACTACTTCTTCTTCATTTTCGGCGTTACGAGTAGTGATCTTGAAGCGATCACAACTCTCCCACTTTTCTGCTTCACACTAGTGATCCGCCTGTGGGGTACGCCGCGTTGACCTCAGAAAGCGTCGGCAAGCCTCCCGGTTTTGGATTGTTCCATGTCTGAGGCCAACCAAATGCTGCTGTTTTTGCATTTGCTTGTACCAGGAGTGTTTTGGCCTGACTTTTCTTTTTCGTCGCGAATTTTTTGAAACGTTGTATGATATTGCCTTTTGGACGGGGTTCTACGGATCTCTCCTTTGAACATGACAATACCAACTGAGCCGGTCGTGCTGAATTTTGTCCAAGATGGTTTTTTTTGACATGAAGGCTTCCACGGATCTTAGTACTTCTAATTCGATCAAGCTTTGTTACTCCTGCTGTCATCCGAAGCATCTTCATTTCGGCTGCCGTCAATTTGCTCTCATACTTTTTGTACATTGTCCAACATTGTGAACCGTATGTCAGAGCTGGACGGACAACCGCTGTGTAGAGTCTTCCCTTCAGCTTAGGGGGCATTTTTCGATCACAGAAGATAGCGGAGTTTTCTCGCCACTTCATCCACCCTACGCTTACTCGATGATTGATGTCGTCATCACAAGTTGCTTCACTATTGATCATAGATCCCAGATATTTAAACTTTTCACACTTGGGAAGCACATTTCCATTCAAATAAATGTCTGGAATAGGCTTGTCTGGATCAGAAAAAGGGCAGCACAGGTATTCAGTCTTTTTAGCGCTAATACGGTACCCATTTCCTTCCAGAACATCAATCCAAACGTCAAGTGCTCGTTGCAGGGATGTAGGATCCTCGCTTATGATGGCTCCATCGTCAGCAAAGAATAATTGTTGTACTTTATTGTCCGTTACTTTTCCTTCGAGCAAATAATCCAGAACAGCAATAAAGAGCAGTGGACTCAAGACACTTCCCTGATGTACACCTACTGTTATTTGGAATTCTTCGGTGACTCCAGCTGGGCATCTCACTTTTGTAACTGCTCCATCGTACATGTCCATAATTATTCGCACATAGGCTTCAGGAACTCCTCGGTGTCTGAGGGCCACCCATATCAGATCTCGTGGTTGTCGATCGAATGAAACAAAGATTGCACTACATAAAAAATAAATTATAATACATTTGTTGTACTAAGTATTATATAAAACCAATTTTTTCATTGATAAAACGGATTTGCTATATAAATTGAACATTGTTTATAGACATTGTTTATGTAGTTAATTATTTATGAAAGTTTGATTTAATACAAAAATACACAAAAGAAAGTCAAGAAGAGTCTTCAAACATCATTCTATTTAGGATTTTTCTCCGGAAGTTTTCCCTATTTATATTTACATTGAACAAGTCAAAATATTTGTTAAATGTTCTTGAACATCTGTTGAAACATTCATGAGAAGCATAATTAGTTTTTGAGCTGCTCTCCTTTAAAAATTTGGTATGTGGTAAAATACGAACGTTAGGATTTACAGATATTTTGGAACACAAAAATGGTGAGTTAATATTTCCATTTAAAAGATCGAACGCAAATAAAGCTTCGGACAACTCTCTACGATTTACAAGGCTGCACATATAAATAAGATTTAGTCGATGTGAATAACGAGGTAAGACAAAACTATCGGGGTTCCATCCAAGACCTCTCAATGCGAACAACAAAAACTGCTTTTGGACAGATTCAAGCTTCTTTATATCAACAGCATACAACGGAGACCATATTACACTACAGTACTCTAACAGTGACCGGACCAATGAACAATATATAGCTGTGATGTAGGGATCACTAAATTCCTTGGATCTTCGCTTAACGAAACCAAGCATAGCCATACTCTTGGAATGAACTTTATCAATATGATGTTTAAAAGTTAGTTTTTTGTCAATTAAAACTCCTAAGTCTTTTACTACGTCAATTCTAACTAACTTTTGTCCGTCTATGGAGTAGTCAAAATTTATTGCATATGTTTTTCTTAAAAAAGAAATTATATTGCACTTCTCCACATTTAACATCATTCCGTTAGCTTTACACCACTTAACTAGGCTGATTAAACATTGCTGCAATAATTGCGTGTCGGCAATATTTTTAACTGTATGAAACAGGTTTAGGTCGTCGGCATGCATCGAAAATCTACAACCTTCAAACAGTAATGGCAAGTCATTTATAAAAAGGAGAAATAAAAGTGGGCCAAGATGGCTACCTTGGGGTACACCAGAAGTTACATTAATTTGACGTGACAAGACATCACAAAACTTGACACACTGCGTCCTTTGCGACAAATACGATTGGATCCACAGTAATAATGTGTCATGAATGCCATATTTTTTAAATTTAAAAATAAGCATATTGTGATCAACTTTGTCGAAAGCTTTGCTGAAGTCAGTATAGATAGCATCAACCTGGTTCCCTTTTTCCATTTCTAAAAGAATTAATGAGGTATAAAACACATATACTGATGTCTGATTGTGAGTAGACGTACTTCTTACTGCTCTTAAAGTTTCCGAATTTTTAATCGATAAAAAACAAAAGGAAAAGAATAATAAATTGAATTGAATAAAGTCAATAAAATCTATGAAATTGATTAAATTGTGAACACTCTCATTAAACAATTATTTGAATATAAAAATTAAATAGTCGAACTTTCTGTTTTTGCAAATCATTTCGTGAGTGCTGGCTAGTTGCGGTTGTGTTTTGTTGCTGTTGTTGTTGCCCAATTTAGTACGCTCTTGTGACACTGTTTAGTGATCTCTCTTATCAATCACACAAATGGCTCCAGTAAACACCAGAAGGGGGTGTGGACGAGACAATGTTAGTGGCTTGAAAAGTAATAGTGCCCCTTTGACCCCCCCGGCCCATTCGTCTAATCTAACCGTGTCAACACCTACGGAAACAATGAAAATTTTCTATAGAAAAAATTAAAACTCTTCTTCTTGAAACTGAAAAGCGCTTGACTTCAAGAATGGATGATTTAGTGAAAAGTCTTTCAAGTCGATTGGACATTGTGGAAAGCGAAATATCTAAACTGAAATCATGCAACGAAGATCTGAAAGAAAAATTTGATGATAACTTCGCAGTTATTTTAGTGCGGTTATCTTGTCCAGCTGAACAACGAGCTTTTTTGGCTGCTTTTCGAAAAAAGCAATGCGTTAGGCTCTCTCATATTAATTGTCTCTACCCTGGCTATGAAAATGATAATGCTATCTACATTAACGAGAGTTTGTCAGCAAAAAATAATATTATTTTACGTGAGGCTCTAAAATTGCGAAGAGGTGGTCACTGGTCAGCTTTATGCAGTGAGATCCATGAATGGTTTTGTTTTCGTAAGAAGAGCCGAAAGTGATAGAGAACAACGAATAACAAAACTGGCGGAGCTTTCCTGATGTGTCTTCGCACCAGCGCTGCCACTTTGTTTTATTGGCAATAGTATCATAATTATTATTTTTTTTTTTAATTTAAATTTTTTTTTTCATTTGATTTGGCTTTAATTTTTCTTACTATTAATTTTCTATTCTTACTTTGTGTATTTTTCTTTTTTTTTTTTTAATATTCTACATATATTAATTCCTTTTTTTATTTTAATGCTTTTCTTTTTTACTTGCGATTATAGGTACTATAAGGCAAGTTTTGCAATCGTGCGGAAAAAAAATTTTGAAATAACAATTAAACATGACATTACGATGATAGAGAATACGAAAAAAGTGGGTCCTACAATTCTGTCTGGCTGTCTGTCTGTCTGTCTGTCTGTGTGTCTGTCTGTCTGTATGTCCGTATATAGATCTACAGCCTGAACCGCTTGACCTATTTTCTTCAAAATTTGCAGTCAGGGTCTATTTGGCATCCTACAGAGGGGTTTTTGGAATTGGGTCTCTAGGTCTTGAAATAACGGTACCAGCCATACAACCTATATGATAATACTTAGTTTTCTCGAAAACGGCTCTAACGATTTTGATAAAATTTAATTTGAAGGATTATTTTTCAATTGTCTTTCCTATAATGCAAAAATTTTTTTTGGGAAAAGTCTAAAAACGGTACCCCCCATAGTACCGTTTTTTTCAAAACCGACTTCCTCGTTAATGGCTCACACGATTTTGATGAAATTTCATATTTAAGAAGTCGTAGATAACATTAAAAAGATTGCATATTAACATTTGGAAAATTCTAAATTTTGAAATTTTTATTAATTTTTTTAAAAAAATTTGGTTTTTTTGAATATTTTCAAAACGGTATTGCTGATTTATTTCAATTTTCTTGTCAAAACATCTTCTGGCAAGATCTTAAGACTTGCATACCTAACTTTTAAAAAACTTTTTTTTATTAAAAAATGAAAAATAAAAAAACCGATTTTTTAGAAAACTGCTCTAATGATTTTGGTTAAATATTCAA
Source organism: Melanostoma scalare (assembly GCA_949752695.1). Classification (NCBI taxonomy): domain Eukaryota; kingdom Metazoa; phylum Arthropoda; class Insecta; order Diptera; family Syrphidae; genus Melanostoma; species Melanostoma scalare. The sequence goes on from OX456986.1 coordinate 154,955,729, forward strand.
CGGTTATAAGTACTAGCAGTTGCAAAAGAATGGCGTTTTTGGATTTTCGATTGAAACTTTTGGAATATTTAATTTTAATTTTTTTCAATATTTTGCGTGATTTAATTCAATTTTCATTATTAAAATGTAGTTGGCAACCCTGAGCCCACCAAAAATATTTAGAGCGAATACTAAAACCTTTTACTCAGCCTTAATTTTTTGGTATTGGTATTGTGCACACAATCGCAAGTTCGTGCGACCCAGTCGTGCCCATTTTTTTTATTCTTTTCATACTGAGATTTTCTTGTTTTCTTGTAACTTTTGAGTAGGTAGTAACAAGTACTGTATGCTTTTAGTATAGTATTAAGTGTAAAACAAACTCAAACATTATTAGTACTTCATTAACTATTACTTTTTTTTTTTTCTTTGCTTTTTCTTAAAAATGTATAATAGTGTGAATATTAATAGTCGAATAATGCTTGATGTAATTTCAAAGAAAGACAATGGATTGAAAGTTTGTCATATTAATGCGCAGAGTATATTGGCTCATGTGGATGAGCTGCGTATTATTTTCTCAAATTGTAAGATGTACATAATTTGTGTATCTGAAAGTTGGCTAAAGCCCGAAATTCTAAATTACTGCATTGACTTGCCAGGTTATCATGTTCTACGTAATGATAGACTTTCTAAACGTGCTGGTGGAGTAGCTATTTACTGCAAATCAAGCTTAAAATGTAAAATTATTGACAGTTCTTCTGATTCTGCTGTAGAATTTCTATTGATAGAAGTATTTGACATTGGAAGTAGGTGCTTGGTTGGCTGTGTATATAACCCTCATAAAGATAACTGCATCCAGTCATTCTTTGACCGTCTTAGCATTTACTCTCCCATCTACACTAAAATTATTATTTGCGGTGATTTTAATACAAACCTGTTAATTGACAATTACCTTTCTCAGACGTTCAAAAATTTTTGCTCTTCGGTCGGCTTAGACATCGTCAATGCCCATAACCCAACCCATTTTCGCCCTGGCTGTGCACCTAGTCTCCTTGATCTGATCCTTACATCAGACTTGAATCTTATCAAGTTTTTCAGTCAGGTTGGAATTCCTGGTGTACCATCATGATTTGATATTGGTTTCTTTTGACATATTCTTTGACTGAGTTTGTCTATCGAGACTTTAACAGAGTCAATCAGGTTGCATTGTCTCAAGCTGCAGCAGTCATCCCATGGTCTCTATGTTTTAACGTCCCTGAAGTTGACCAAAAGATAGAAATTTTTCAATCTCTTGTTCAGAACCTATTTAACAGTCACGTTCCACTAAGATTAAAAAGAGTTAGATTCAAGAGTACCATGGTTCACTCAACAAATTGAACATCTTATAAAGATCCGTGATAAATCATATAACAGATGGCGTCGTAGTCGGAGTAAAATCAATTGGCATTTATATTCAAATCTAAGAAATAAAGTTAGTGCAGTGGTGAAAAAAGCTAAGCAAAGTTTCTTTTCAAAAAAAACTTCAGCCCAACCAGAATAGTTCTCTGATCTGGAGAAATCTCAAATCTCTAGGAGTAATTGAGAAAACATCATTTAAATGTGACTTAGAACCAAATCAACTAAATTATTACTTTCTTGGTAGAACTAGTAACGCACCCGAAGTTAGTGATGAGTTTAATTGAAATATGCTTACATCTTCTGAAAATGATGGTTTCAATAATAGATTCTTTGAATTTCACCATGTAACCGAATATGAGATAGTGAGAGCAATTAACGATGTTAAATCGAATGCAGTAGGTTGTGATGGCGTGTTCTTAAAATTTATTAAAATGATTTTGCCTCACATCTATTTTACCTTTACTCACATAATCAACTGTTGTATTATGAAATCTGAGTTTCCAACAATGTGGAAGTATGCTAAAGTCATTCCAATGCCTAAAAATGCTAACCGTGCGACTCCCGAAGACTTTAGACCAATAAGTATTCTACCTTGTCTGTCTAAAGTTTTTGAAATCCTAATGCGGAATCAGATCAATGTGCATATAAGTCACAATAACTTGCTTGTATCATGCCAGTCCGGTTTTCGGAAAAATCATAGCTGTACAACTGCTATTGTAAAAATACTAGATGAGCTGCGAATTGAGTACGATAAAAACAATTTGTCATTTCTTTGCCTGCTTGACTTTTCAAAAGCATTTGACAGTGTCGATCACTTTTTGCTATTAGCAAAACTCAAACACAAGTTCTACTTTGGTAAAAATGCGTTACTCTTAGTTTCTAACTACCTAAAGAATAGGTTTCAACAAGTCCATACCGACTCTGGCGCCTCATCAGTTTTAAAAGTTTTGTCTGGAGTTCCTCAAGGATCTATATTAGGTCCCTTGCTCTTCTCTTTATTCATTAATGATTTGCCTGATGTTTGTCATAATGTATCAATCGACCTTTACGCTGATGATGCTCAAATTAAGTTATCAAGGCCTTTGAGTCTCTTGGATGATTGTGTTGCAAGAATGAATGACGATTTGGAACGTATCTTTGCCTGGGCTTGTCACAACAAGTTACAGTTAAATCCTAAAAAATCCAAAGCGATTATTATTTCTAAAATGAATATAGATAATTCAAATGTATCTGCTCTTTTCCTAAATCGTACAATTATACCTTATGTTGATGAAGTAAACAACCTAGGTATTGTTATAAACCGAAAACTTTCTTGTGAAAATCATATTAATTTGATTGTTAAGCGTATATATGGTGGGTTACACCAGCTTTACATATCTTCAGGTGTTATTCCAGTTGCTACTAAGTTGCATCTAGTTCGTAGTTTATTTTTACCGCTTATCAATTACTCGTCTGTCGTTTATAGCAACCCCGACTCAGCTTCTTTTAGAAAGTTAGAGCTTGCGTTTAACTCTGCAGTGCAGTGTTTGTTTCTTTTTTAAATAAATAAATATAATCTGCTAAATTGGTAGTAGTAGATCTACCTTTAAGAAAGCCATGTTGATGCTCGCTTAAAACTGAAATCAGCTGCACGTTCAGCTTGTCAGTTACCAGTTTTTCAAATAATTTGGGAATTGCTGACAGGATTGCAATACCTCGATAATTTTTGATGTTGGATCTGTCTCCGTTTTTAAATATTGGCGTTAGAAACGAGTTACGCCACGTATTAGGAAATATCCCATTGGACAGGGATTGGTTGAAAAGTTGAAGCAAAGGCTTGGAAATCGTTTCAGCTGTGTTTTTTAAAAACAAAGGAGGAATGCCATCGGGACCACTACCTTTGTTAACATCGATGGTTCTAAGGTTACGGATAAGGTCGTCCATAGTGATTGAAACTGCGTTTCGGCTAACATTGTGATCCGTAATGTAATTAAATTCATTGCTGTCAAAAGTGATTTGATTTGAATACACAGATTCAAAAAAAGAAGCAAAAAGTTCACATACATATATCAGATGTTTCAGAGCAAACATTACTTCCAGAGTATATCGTAGAAGGGAAGTTAGTTACGTTACGTTTATTGTTAATGAATTTATAAAAGTGGCGAGGATTCTTTTTAATAAGAGATCCTGATTTAACCACGTATCGGTCATAACATATTTTGTCATACGATTTGAATTCAGCGTCATAACTCTGAAAAGTTTCGTAGTCAGGAGAATTGCCCGAGGCTGTCCATTTACGATGAGCTTTATTTTTACGATTTTTTAAGTTAATTAACACTTTATCATACCAGGGAGGGGCTTTAGAAGAAGTGATAATCTTTTTATGAACAAAATTTTCACAAACAGAATTTAAAATGTGAGGCAAAGTAATTTTAATAAAAAATTCTGAATACCTACTATTTCTTTATTATTAGACCTATCATTTTGTACTACATCCAACTTAGAAACAGTTTCGACATTCAATTCAATTCCTTGGTCACACGTAGCCGTGACTTAAAGGTTGGCATGTCTGCTTATCACTTGGGATTTGGAATCCCAGAAAGTTCCATTTGTTGTTCCACGGGTGTCCACTGTCGCAATTAATCGGCAAGTCTGATTTATTCCACAATTATAAATAGCACTTTCTCACTTAGGTTTTTACTATGGGCAAAAATTTGTATGTCCCCTCTATTGCTATTCGTTACCAAGGTCCGGTTGTGAGAAATGCGCCAGGCCCCGGTTCTCAAGACCCCTTATCAAGCAGACATGCTTACCATTACGCCAAAGGTATGAGTATATATATATAATACTGCCTGCAGAACATTGCGATGCTTTCTTTCTAAGGCTGAGGTAAGCTCAACCTGTCCAAGGTATTCTCGAAGAACCACCAGAGAAGTCGAGATAAAGATTTCACTAAGACTTAGCCAAAATAACCAAACACGACCAACTTTTATTTTTCCAATAAATTCCTTTTTATTTATCGTCTTAATAACAATAGGTTTTACTTAAACTAGCATATACAACAATAATTCTGTCCTCAGCGCTAATGCCAAAGAATAATCAGGTGGCTAAAAGCCTGTCCTTGATACCTTCAGGAGGAAGGAAGGAGGAATAAACACAAGTAATATTGTCCTCGGCGCAAATGCCGAAGAATAATCAGGTGGCTAAAAGCCTGTCCTCGATACTTTCAGGAGGAAGGGAAGGAGGAATAAACACAAGTAATCTTGTCCTCGGCGCAAATGCCGAAGAATAATCAGGTGGCTAAAAGCCTGTCCTCGATACCTTCAGGAGGAAGGAAGGAGGAATAAACACAAGTAATATTGTCCTCGGCGCAAATGCCGAAGAATAATCAGGTGGCTAAAAGCCTGTCCTCGATACCTTCAGCAGGAAGGGAAGGAGGAATAAACACAGTAATTCTGTCCTCATCGCAAGTGTCGAAGAATAAACGGTTGGCTATAAGCCTGTCCTCGATACACTCAGAAGGAGTGGAAAGAGGAATAACCAGGCAGGATCTCGCTTCTGCCTTATGTCCAAAGCACCAATGCTATGGAATTATCGTTGAAACCACTTTTGCGTCAGCAGCTTCTAATGTCCGTGAGGATTCCTGACGGATATTCACACGGAATAAACGTTTGAGCCTTTCCGGATTCTGTCCTCAGCGTACAATGCTGAAGAATAATCAGGTGGCTTTTCAGCCTGTCCTCCCTACACTCAGACGGAGTGGAAAGAGGAATAAACAAATTAGGATAGCTGGTGACGTCCTTTCAAAAAGTAATTTGGGGTTAGTAGTTAGTACCAAGTACTGGAACCCAAGCTTCAATTAAGTACTACGTACACTCTACCTAAGCGGAGCAGAAAATTATTTTTACTTGTTCGAGTTACATCCCTATATCATATTTCCTACAGCAAGTGAGTGTGAGCTCTATAAATGAGCAAAACCCATTGACCATTGTTTGTGGCGAATGCATATCCAATGTCGCATGCCGATGCCTGTGTTTGCATACAACGAGTGGGGTGAATGGGAAACTTGGAAATGTGTATGTAACTTGTGTGTTGCTGCGGGTGCGGTGGTATTCGGTGTGCTTGTTGTTTGATTTTTCCGATATACATATATCTTATGTATATCGCCCGAATTTTGTTGAATAAAATATCCGCACTGTGACGGTTCGTTACAACATATATCCCCATTAAAACATTAACCTCCACGAAAAGGTTCGTCCGAAAAATGTTTGACTAAGAACGCCAGAAACGACGTATCAGAGGATGTCCTCATAGTGAATTTGTTTAATCATGAGGATGAGGATTATCATCCTATGGTTAATAAGGAGCCTAAAGTAAAATACAAATATGGTGGCGGAACAAAGCAATGGAAACCTCGAAGCCTAACGCATTTCAAGAACCCACTATTTTACGCCGAATTCCAACAGCTAAGGTGAATAACATTTTTCATGGCAGTGTTTGGTTATTCTCGGAGGACTTGTCAATTCCTGTTACACCCGCGAAAGGCATTTTTTTGTGCTCCTAGGATTCGAACCACGACCTCCCACGTGACAGCCAGAAATGCTAGCCATTACGTCACGGTCACCACCATATCAAGAAGGTATTCCCGCTTTTTACTGGATGTTGTTTGAACTGTAAGTTCCTTGATACCAACAAAAACAATCCTGTCGCACAATTTTGAAGCTTCTGACGCACTTGAAAATAGCTCTACTGCTGCCTATGCTGTAATTTGAACTTTGATTGATTTTGATTTTGATTTTTGAATTATGGTCTTCAATTCATTTTAGAAGAAAAAAAATTGTTTTCTCCTCACATTGGCCTCTCCATATCCCTGGAACAATGGAGAAATTGCTTGTTTGTATAGACCTTATTAATCAACAAAAAAAAAAAAACTAATCTAAGACATGTAGCAAACACCACACCACTCCACCTTACCCTCTTTGCTAATACGACGAAAATAGCAATTTCCAATTTCAATATTTTTTCTACTTTATTATCTCTTTTTTTTCCAGATGCAGTCCAATTTGTTCACATTGCTTTGGCGAAGAAAACTTTCGGTTCTTCTAATCTCGTCCAGTTTCCTTTTGCTCGGTCTATGGACTTGGGCTCTATTCAACGGAACCTACTCAACAACCGACACTAACGGCCGAAGCAAATTGTTTTTTATTAAAGTAAGTAAACCTTCCATCGCCTTTAGGCACACACAAGACGATATTCCGAGTATTATGTACCTTAAAACAAAAAAACAAAAAAAATAACGTTATCTTCTTTCACAGGAATTCAATAGCGGTTCATCGAATAAAAACGAGTATCTCATTCAAAAACTAATTTCCCAAGCTAATCGCGTTCTAAGATATCAAAGACAACAAACGAGTGACCTTTCTGCACCAGAAGTAGCTGCCTTATCATCATCGAATAGTGCTGCCGGTTTGTCATCTTCTTTATCGTTGTCATCGTTATCCGGCAATAACAAAGGAAATAAAATCTTGAATAACAATAAAGTTGGCAGTGTTCAGTTTGTGAAATTCACCCAGAATCCGGTGTCAACTTCGTTAGTAGAACGTAGAAAAAAATCATCGGCAGGAGGAGCTGCATTGGGTGAGAGTTTCCTCTTTGAGGAGGAACGTTTGAAAATCCTACAAAACCAACAGAAAGTACAAAACGACGACAACGTTATGGACTACGAGAGAATTTTATCGTCGGCCGAACGTCAGTCCCAGTACGAACATGAGCTACAGAGAATGGGAGTACCGATTATGGCTGGAATTGGTCCCGGAGGACCACATCCGCCTAACGAGCGCTTGGTGCATTTAGATCTAAAGGGAGCGCCACCGAAGGTATAGTTTGTTTTTTTTATTCCTCTTATTCATTTTATTTTTTATTTCTTTTATGTTTTCTCTCTCCACCTACTCTGGCTTTTTTTCCTACTACTGCTTAAAACTTGGTTCTTGTAAAAAAAAGAAAGGAAAACTGGTGGAAATTCGTTTACATAGCGACTCTTTTGTGTGTAGAATTGATGGTATAGGAAGAAGTATTGGGTTAAGCGGGTGTGAGGACTTTTATATTCGAGTGTCGTTTTTTTTTTCGTCTCTCATTTGGTTTTTTTCATGGGGAACCTATAAATTAATTGTGGCACACACATAATGTTTGCGGAATATAAAATAGAGAGCAGAGGAGGAAGGATGTCTAAGTTTATTTATTTGTATAACGTCGCACGTCACCTCTCGTATGGTTCCATTGGATCTAGCCCAGTTATGTTGGTGTTGATTTAATAGGTAGGGAAGAGATGATAGCAAAAAAAAAGAAAACAAGTTGATTGATGGATTGAGGACTTCGTGATGTGAAGCATAAATCTAAAAACAGATTCAACCCCACCACTAAATAAATCTAGGGATGGAATGATTCTAGGGTGTGCTCTACCCTAGCTGTACTGTGTGAGAATTTGTTCACTCAGCTTAAATAATAAGTCAGAGGTGTTGTTCTGAGTTTGTATATCCTAGAAGCTATGAATCAGGTGTTGGTTGTTTTTTATTTTAGTTTAAACATTTATACCTCCTTCGAAGCTTTGGCTTTTCTGTATTGAATTATGAGTATTCCAAGGTTCACTTAAATTTTTTGACATCTCCTGATGTTTTTCTTTTATTTTTATTTTTTTACTTTTGGGCTTTGATTGTGGCCGACATCGTCTTAAAACGTTGAGTAATAAGTGAGCAAACCTGTTGAGTAGCAATTTTGTTTCTTTTAAATTTAAGCTATAAGGAGCCATTGGCTGTACAGTGCGGTCATTGGAACGATACTTACTAATTGAATGGTAGTACCGTGGACTACTTTAGACAAAGTGACTTACTGTGATAGTCTGAGCAAAGTCCAGAGAAGAGATAACGCAGCCATTCGTCGCACAGCCATCTCGCAATGGACCAATAACATTATTGGTCTCTAAACAATTTACAAACTTTTTCGGATCAATAGCCACTCTGTCTACACCATCCCCCAGCTGGGTTTTGAAAGCAAGTTACGAGTGAGTCTACATGCCACCGAGATCATCTTGTGATGACGAGGCATTTCTAAAAGATGATTCAATTAATTTCTACAAACACGGTTTGAAAACCAAGAAAGGGGTGGGTGGAAGAGTTTGCTCAGACAAAACGCTAGTCTATCATTACGTCTTCCAAACCACTGTAGCGTGTTCCAAGCAAAAGGTCTTCCGATCAAAGAGGTCTTATCGAGGCTAAAGAAAATCATGATATCCTCAGTGAATATTCGCATCTTCCCCCAAATCACTGTGCCCTGTTTTCATGAACTCGATATTAGCCCTAAATTGTCGACTGTCATTGAGGTCGCTGAACAGTTCATAATTCATATTTTTTGGATGCTTACGATATCCAGTAGTAGGTCGAATATTATTACTATACTAATCGCTTTATGCAAACTCAATGATCACATGTATAAAACAAACAGCAGATAGAGAAATAACACCTCTTGTCTTCTATCAAATGACTTCTGCAGAAGAAGAGAATTAAAAGACAATCCCTCACCTTCTCTTTCCATGTCTTGCTATCTCCCGAAAACGAAAACTTTATCTAAAAAATTTCTTCTTCGATTCAAGCGATCTGATGAACACGAATACGCTTCACCCTCACATCTTTCGTATGGTATCACAACAAAACCTAATATTGATCTAAGTGTGTCAGTTTTATTCCTGAAAGCCATTTGAACCTAATCTACCCCAAACCTGGCTAAGAAAATTTATCTTCCGTTCAAATTTTTATTCAAAGATTGTAAAAAACGTTGTGTTGTATCTTTATTTTCAATGATATTTTGTCCTATCTCTTTCATTCTATAGCCTTGTTTACTGCCTTATAAAGAATTGCTCAACTCATTGACATCACCGTGAAAATTTTCGCCAATAGTTTCCGTCAAGTATTCTCTTTCAGCAATACAGGGCCCCAAATACACGGCTTTCTTAAAGGAAGCTCTAAGAATACCAATTTCTTAGGAAGCCATGAGGTGGATGCGATTGCATATTATAACCTATAGTAACACCATGAACACTCCCGATGTTATTGCCATCTACCTGATTGATTAAAGGACCGCCCTTGGGAATCGGAAAGAAAGTGATGTGTAGAACCATACATTGTACACTGCCAACCACTAGGATGAGGCCACAAATTTTGCAATCGATTATCGCATTTTATAACTGGTGGAAGTTTTGTACCCGGAAAAGTTTATTACCAGTTAGTAAGTACGTATTTTTCCATAACAAATTCATAAAATTAAAGGGTTAATTCGAAACGACCGTTGGAATTTCCCAAAATCAATTAATGAACGACTGAAAATGGGTATAAAAAGGAATCAACATCCACTAGGATAAACTTTACGAGGTATCCATGGCCAAACGTTTTCAATAATGTTTAAGTCCGGTGAATATGGCGGCCATAACAAAATTTCCACGTCTTCTGATTGAATCCAGCTTCTGACAACCCTGCTAGTGTGGATTGGGGCATTGTCTTGTTGAAAAACCCAAGTCAGAGGTTCAAAAATACAATTTATTTTTGAAAATGACCGTTCCAGCAAACATTTGTAGCTATTTTCGTTCATTGTTGTGGACAAAAACTCCAACTCCTATTCTACTATTCGTGCCATAGTATGTTATAGCTCCCCACACCATTATACCTCATGTACGGCTATGATGTCTTGCGAAAATAGGGTCATACTTTCTAATATCATAGAAATAAAAATTGTAACCATTAGGACCATCAAGGTTAAACTTTTTACATCCGAAAAGACAACGCGTTTCCATTCACTGCTCCAATCAACATGCTGTCTTGCAGTCCAGACGATGCTCCTGAAACTGGTTTCTTTTTTAGTTTCCTCCTTTGAATAGTATCACTCTTTTGTATTATTCTTCGAACCGTTGTTATGCTGGCTGAAACTCCGCTTTTGGCCCTTATCATAGTGGCTGGTAGAGAGAGTTTGAGGCAAGTCGTAGAATCAACCGATTTTCTCTTGGTGTTGTGGCTTTTCCCGTGCGTCCTTTTTGATTTTTACCATAGTTTTGTGGATCAGCAAGATAAGTGCTTACAACTGTCTTTCTCCTGTTAAGTCTCCTTGCTATTTCACTTCCTGAGAGTCATATTTCCTTGAAAGCATCTATTTTTGCTCTTTCTGTCGCTGTCATAGTCTTTCCGGAACCCATGTGTGCTTCAAACTAAATAAAACGGTTATTTTTAACACTCTCTTAGATATTTTATACAAGAATTCGCACATGCGCACTCCTGCACGGAAATATTCGCACTGGCCTAATCCTAGTGGAGCTCCTTTTTATACCTATTTTCAGTAGTTCATTAATTGATCTTGGGAAATTCCAACGGTCGTTTCGAATTAACCCTTTAATTTTATGAATTTGTTATGGAAAAATACGTACTTACTAACTGGTAATAAACTTTTCCGGGTACAAAACTTCCACCAGGTATAAAAAGCGATAATCGATCGCAAAATTTGTGGCCTCATCCTAGTGGTTGGCAGTGTATATATGTATAATACCTAAATGTACCACCAAAACAAATCTCAACAGAACCGCAAATTACTTTAATCAAGCAGGTAGGTAGGAGTCATTCTGATGTGTTCGGGAGTGTTCTTGATGTTACTATACAAGGGTCGATGCATTAGCAACAGCAAAGAATTTGAAAAAATAACATACTGGATATGAACGATTGATGTTTTACAGCGATTTCGGATAATGCAAGGCCAACTCAGTATACGCAACATCAGGGGTCTGTAACACAAAACTACAAGAACTTGAAACCAAGTGAATTATGACAAGTGTAAAAAACTTTTGTAATCCAAAGGCACGAGTTTTCTTGCTTTTCTACAAGAAGAATGGTCATAATCCTTGAAGTGGCTCTTGATTTGTGGACTTGTTTTGCAGGTCCCAAATGTTCCACAAGGTGGTAACTTAGGGCCTTTGTGCTTTTTTCTAACGCTTAATGGGGTTCTTTTAAGTTGTTATAGCTTTCGATATTGTTCGCGTTGATTTGAAACTAGGCAGTCTGCGTTGGGAGGCGTAACATTGACTCTCGTCTCTCGTGTCTAAGATCCATAACTTTCTTGTCTTGCCTTGCCCCGTTCCATCATACCGAGTATGGCAAAAAAAAAAAGTATCTTCAAGGACTCTTTATAAATTAAATACCTAAAAAGTTATTTATCTTTACTAAAGTGTTTTCCAATAAGAGTGATATAATTTCTTTTTTGAAAAAAGCACACTTTTTGTTAAGGAAATTCAAATCTTTTTTATTTAATGTGAAGTTCAATCAATACAATTAAGTTTTAAATAAAACGTCATTCAAATGGCCACCATTCGATGAACCCAATTTTCAAGCACTTTTTCCAATAGATCAAGTCCTATATCATGAATGGAACGTTCAATATTGACTTGTAAAGCTTGAAGAGAATCTGGTTTATTTTGAAAGACCAATGACTTCAAAAAACCTTACCAGAAATAGTCTAATGGTGTTAAATCACGACTTCTTGGAAGCCATTCATTATCACAATTTCTTGAAATAATCGAGTCTCAAAACTTTTCTCGCAATAATTCAATTGTTGCATTTGCTGTGTGGCACGTAGCCCCGTTTTGTTGGAACCAATTGTTGTCGAGATCAACTTCTTCCAATTTCGCCCATAAAAAGTTGGTTATCACCGATCTATACGATCTCTCCATTGACAGTAATAGTGTTACCAGCTTCATTTTGAAAGAAGTACGGACCAATGATTCCACCAGCCCAAAAACCACACCAAACTCAATTTAGGTGAATGTAATGTAATCGCCAGTTTTGTTTGTTTAACGCACTAGTCAAATGAAAGTAAGTCTCATAGGAAAAGAAATGATTTTCTTAAAAAAAATCGTTATCGATTTCAAGTTGTTCCAAGGCAAAATCAGAAACTTCACGACGTTTATGGTGATCCAATGGTAAAATTGTAAACACTTCTGAATGCAATAAAAAACAAATGGCAGATCATGACATACTACAAATGGCCGAAACGCCAATACAAAATCATATCATACCTATTGGAAAACCCTTTACTTAAAAAAAACTTAGTTTTAAGTTGTATTTAATCTTAGTTGCAAGTCTGTAATTGTAGAAGAATTAATTTTAGTTCTTAATTTTTCTTATTCTCCTTTTTCTTATTTTTTGTTCTTATTCGTATAAAACGGCGAGCGACAAAAGTGTCTTTATCTTAAAAGCATCACAACTTCCCCAGTTTTTTGTTCCACATTACTGATCCGTTCATGAGTACGCAGTTTTGGACTCCTTCAAGTCTGAGGCCGACCCAATGTTGATTGTCGATACATTGGTTTGTACTAGAAATATTTTGATCTGCCTTTCTTTTTTTATGACCTCGAACGTATCTATTTTTATTCTACATTGCCTTTTTGCCGATATTCTTGTGTTGTCGATTGAAAGCTTTTTCCATCTCAATTATTACAACATGCAAATTTTCTTAGGAGTTGCGATGTTTTTGCATTGGTAACAGGAAACACTTTGGTAGTTAAGACACTTTAGTTATCAAAAAACCGTTTTATTTTCAGCAATGAAATAATTAACACCCGCTCTTAAAATTTTGATACATCAGCTTGTTCGAATAAATTTGCAAGTCCTCCGAGAGTAATTACAAACGTCCTTGAAATGCGTCAGGCCCCAAGATTTCCATTACTTTGCTACTCAATTCGTTGCGCCACTCTATTTATTTAATTTTTGTTGGTAGGAGGTAACCATTCACCCCTATCACAGAGCACGTGCGGCGTAGCGATTTCGGACTACGAATGTCAAACAGAAATGACTAAAAACATCTTCCAAATGAACGCTTGGCAACAGATATTTGTAACTTACTAATAACTTTATTAATAGTAACAAATTTTTATGGCAAAACATTCACTACAAGGGCGTCTGTGATGCTTCTATTGTGGTATTCGTAGTCCGAAATCGCTACGACGCGACGGACGTTGTGATAGGGGCCATTGCTTAGGTACACTATTACCTTCTTGGGCTGTGAAAACCCTTGTCTCCCATTTCGTGCTGTCCTTGTGCATTCTTAGAAACTTCGCCGAACGAATCTCCGCAACATTTTTCTTTCTTTGAGCGGCTATTTTGAAGATGGTAGCGCACTTACTCAAGTTGTGTTTTGCCTTCCTTGAATATCTTATTTGGTTGGGTCAGTTGCCGGCTCAGAAATCTCTTCCAACTGCAAATAAATGCCCTTCATGTTATTTGCTTGGAGTTGTTCTTAGTTCTCAGGTTAGGGTAGGTTTGATTGGGGGTGTATGATTGAATTGGTGACTAGGCTAGGGGTTGAGAACCCTCACTGAACCATTTGGAGCTGTTCAGCGGAAGTCTTGAGATGTCGCGCAGTTCGAGGAAGAAGTATTCTCCGAGGGCTTTTTTCTTAGTGTGGGCTTAGCTTGGGCACACACAGAGGAAAAGGAATGATCGTTCCTCTGCCTCTTTGTCTTGTCATCATCTGCATACGTCGGATGTGCTAATTCCGATGTTGGTACCGAATGAGCTGTGACCCGTCAGAATGCCAATAAACGGAGTGAGCCGAGGCGTGCTAAGCTGGATTAGAATTGGAAATATTGAAACATAGGAATCAAGATTCAAAAGATGACCAACTATCTTTCATTGGCAGTTTTAAAAAAGTTCGTCTCACTGTATTCCAGTGATGACCCGATTTTGGGCAGCATAATATTCGCCATTTCGTTGCCAATTATCATGTCACCGTGTCCGGGAACCCCAATTAAAGCGGTTTTTGTTGAGCTGAGCAGTCTTAAATTACTGCCACAGCTTTCTACTTATTTGAATTTTGTCACAATGGTGAAATAGTTTTTATGGCCGCCTGGCTGTCTATCCAGATGTCGATGTTTTTGCTGAACAATTTTTGCGAGATGTTTTGCGGCTTCACGAACTGGAAGAACTTTTGCTTTGAAGACACTGTAAAGTCTGGGAACTTTACTGATATATTTATGGGAGGATAATATGAGAAGATGCTTGATCCTTCATCCCTTTTGGAGTCCAGTTACATGATTTGTCTTTCCAATCCTCTTTTCCTCCCAACTTTCCTTTTTGGTATGTTTGTAAGGGCAACTGAGTTGAAATCAGTGTCAAGGGAGCTAGCGGCAGGAAAGTTTCTAGAGCTGCAGTTGGTGTTGTTCAAATGGCACTGGGAGAAAGTTTTATACATTCGAGTGTTGATGTTAATTGCTAAAGTGTGATTTGTTTTAAGTAGCGGCCAGGCGTTGTAGTAATACTCTAAAAGGTCATTTAACTCGAATGCCTGTATGAAACTAAATCGAAAATTCTTTTTCTAGAAACTTTTGAGTTGTCACTTTGACAGAAAAAAATAACTGCTTCTAGTTTCTCATAGCAGCTCTACAAGTCGCAAATGAGTTGAGTTGCTTTAAAGTGAAATTATCTAGAACAAGTACATCTTATTCGATTATCATTTTTTTCTTGATGTAGAACGACTTCGCAGGTTGCGACGTTAAAAAACATGTTCCCCAAAAAAAACTTATATTTCATGCCGATTCGTAGTCCTTCTGGTACTAGTTTCCCTGTACCCTGTAGTACATCTTTGCCAAATAGGTTACGCTGCTTAATTCAAAAAAGATGACAAATTTCAATCCCGTAGCATTTCCTCTTTTATTTCCGTTCTGCACCTAGCAATTTTCACAAAATCATCATTTTTCATGCGATGCTGATTAAAGCGCAGAGCTTCCAATGCACAAATCAAATGATGCATTAAATTACCTTTCTTCCACTGCTAAATAAACACTTCTCTGCTTTACTGCAGTTATCATCTTATCTTTCCTCTCACATTCTACATATAAATCGATTTCATTCTATCCAATGACCTGTGACTAATTTAATATGCTGAAGTACATCTTGATTTAACCTCCCCAACTCGTGCTTGCAATCGAATATCTCTATTTGTTTGCAATTCGATTCAAAACCCCAATATCTAATGATATACACGAACATTGTATTCACATTCTGCCCTGGGTACGAACGAGGAACAATCACAGAGCACACATCCATCCTCCTCATCTCATGAATAAAACATGTTTATGTTGTTTGGGTAAATATTTGTTCAAAAGAAAAACACAAAAACACTCTCTTTTTGGTTTGTGTTGTGGTAAGGCAATTATTTGTGTGACACCAATTATCTATATATCAAATTTCAATTCCATTTCAGCTATCGTTCCTGAAGCGTCTTCTGCCAATTGTAAAAACCCTAGGAGCAACCGGACTGCTTATCGAATATGAGGACATGTTTCCCTATACTGGGTCTTTGGAGCCTCTGGCAGCTCTAAATGCATACAAACCAGACGAACTAAAGGTATACATGCTATTTAATATGAGTACATTTTGCTCCACATGGCAAAACCAATTTCGATTTGCAATTATTTTCAATTTTATTGCAGGACTTTCTTGAATCTGTTGCGATGCACGGTCTTACGGCAATGCCACTGGTTCAAACATTTGGACATATGGAATTTGCCCTCAAGCTGCAGGGTTTCGAACACATGAGAGAAATTCCCGAATCTCCACAATCTATATGCCCAAGCCAAAAAGTATCAACGTCCTTCCTGCAGGATATGCTGACACAAGTGATTGAGTTTCATTTAAATGTTGGAGGCGACAGCTATTTGCATGGGAATAACAGTCAGTCACATCATCCAGAGCAGCAACAGCAACAACAACACCGTCCATCATCACATCATCATCATCAGCAGCAACAGTCGCTGAGATTTAGTCACATTCATATCGGGTGTGATGAAGTCGCTCGCATGGGCGAATGTGATAAATGTCGCCAGCATTCTCGCAATGAACTCTTCCTGTCACATGTGACAGCTGTTTCGAGCTTTGTACGGGCCAAATGGCCACAATTGAAGGTTGTTATCTGGGACGATATGCTAAGAGATATGACATTAAGTGAAATGCAACACTCTCACATTGGGAACTATGTAGAACCAATGATTTGGGTTTATGCCAGTGATGTGTATCGATTTATACAACCTCAGCTATGGGATATGTATTCGAAGGTATTTCCAACAGCATGGGGAGCGTCAGCTTTCAAAGGTGCATTTGGAGAGAGTCTCATGATTCCTTTTCTGCAACGACATTTGGACAATAATATGAGATGGTTGGCAGTGATTGCCAGAGAGGGTGGAAGGTGGGAATGGTGTTTTTGTTTTTAAAAGAATTGTTATAAATGTGCTTTCATTTGTAGGTTTTCTAAAGGATTCAAAGGATTAGCCTTGACTGGTTGGCAACGTTATGATCATTTTGCTACGCTTTGTGAGCTCTTGCCAGTTGGTATGCCAAGTTTGATAACATCACTGGCAACAGTTTCCAAAGGCTATTTCGAGGTGGATCCAAAAGAGAATGAAATTTTGAAGGTTTTGGAGTGTGCATTTCATGCAGATAGCCGGTGAGTAGAAATTTTAGCGCGCAGAATATCAAACTTTTTTCAATTACAAAGAAAGTTCTTTTTTTGGCTGATATGATTTATGTTAAGAGATTGGAAATCTATTCAAACAAGAGCTAGCATTGAAGGGTAGTCTACGATCTTACCTCTTGTGGGCCACAAGTTCAATCTTTTAAAAAGGCAACGAAAGGCAGGGACTACAAACTTTGGTATAGACCTACTTAAATACTTAAATATTACACTTCGGGGTGAAGCTCGTCCTCAACCAACATCCTTCTATAACGACTTCGATTTCGGGCGAGCTCTCTCCACTTTTGCACTCTAAGTCGGTTGAGGTCTTCTTCCACTTGATTGCGCCATCTAAGACGAGGTCTTCCCCTTCCGCGATTTCCCTGCAATGTGCTTCCGAAAACCCGTTGAGCCGGAGCGTTTGGGTCATCCGCTCTACATGAGCGCTTCTGACAATGTCCATGTCGCGGTGCAGCTCATACAGCTCGTTGTTGTATCTTCTAAAAACTCAGAGAATTATGTTGTTCTTGTTGAAGTTTTGTTGTTTCGAACAGCTCGTGCCATGAATTTTGACCTGAGAACTGCTCGATACTGATATTTCAATGGTCTGTATATCAATCACTCAAAGTAGTACTCCTTATTACTAAACTAAAGCTAATCAAGTTATAAAGTTATAAATGATCGTCACATCATTCTCCTTGCCGCTTGGTCTTGACAGTTTTTTTATCCAAAAATTTATGATGATAATAAGAAACGATCAACAGAAAGTATGGCAGAAATTCAAAAGTTTTGTTCTCCGAATCTACATTGTACAATCGGAAAACCATCTGCAGTTTTTCTGACTCGAACATTCGAACATTCGCCTTTTAAGACGTTTGTCATCGCGCCGGAAGTACCATACCAGAAGAACAACTAAAGCTGTACAGCTGTACCTACAAACCGATCTGGCTTCAGACGTGTCACTCCTACTTACTTTTACTTTGGTGGGCATTACAGTTGCGGGTGGCATCAACCAAAAATTTCAATTTTGCTCGAGCACTCTGTAGTTTAGCACATTTAGTCGATTCAGGTCTTCTTCCACGTGATTGCAGCACCTAAGAGTTCTTACCCTTCCACGAATTCCCTGCATTAGGTTTTCGAAATCCTATTGCCATAGCGTTGATGTCCATTAGCTCTACATAGCCCTACTCTTTTAGTTATGCCCACGTCGCGGAACAGCTCGTACAGTTCGTTGTTAAGTCTTCATCTCCGCACATTGTCTTCAACTACTGAACCAATGATGTTGCACTCTACGATCGATAAATACACAAGCGCCAGCTGAAGAGGGATCCATTTTTTCCTCTTTTGATAAACTGTTGTTTTTCCTTGGACCGTATTTGCAAGCCTTGCAACAAATGGTTTCCATTTAACTCATCGGCGGCGGCCTTTGAGTCAGAAAACCAAGAGGAGTTGAGTCTCCGGGAATCTTCTTCCTCTTTACAGGTGCGTTTGTAAAAGACGGAGCTACGTCGGCTTTAAAAGACTTTTCTGAACTGACTAATAAGACCTTATCCAACATGTTTCCTTTCGCCGTCACCACTGAATGACTCAGTCATTAGGTTTGTTCGTTGAAGCCCTGGGGTTGCCCTAGGGTCGCCGCAAAGCGTTTTTTTGAGAAACCTAAATTCGCCTTGAATGTCAAATTGAGTGTTTTTTGAGCCATAGGTTTTCCCCAAATTCGCCCTAGCTTTTTGCTGTGGCGATTTGAGAGCTGCCAAATGGCATGTGTTTTTTTTTTTAATGACGGGGATGTGTGGTGATTTGTGGTGTAGTGTTTTTTGAGGACTGGAAAACCCAGGTTTTTTTGACAACTCATAGGGTTGTCAAGAAAACCTGGGTCAACCCTATGGAAAGTTCAACGAACGGACCTATTTAGTTCCATAAAAATAATTTCTATTAAAAAAATCTGACGGTGCCAAAATTGGCACTTCCCTTGAATGAATGAATGAATATTTTGGGGTTTTATATTGCACTTCGACCTTATAGATCTATTGTACCCCCTACTTCTTAAGTGGTATTCCTTAATTTTAAAGTACTTCATCCAGATTAGTTCCTCTGAAGAAACATAGTATCTGGGTTACACTTAGGAGTTTTAGCTACCTCTCCTCTACGTAGTAGGATCCTAGATACTTCTTCCTTTGGTGTAATAGAGCTCCGCAGTCACCTAAGAGGTGGTCAGGAGACTCTTCCTGTTCGTTCCAGTATCTGCATTGGTCGTTGCTCTCTATGCCTAGTACTTTTAGGTGTTTTCTTAGTCTGCAGTGTCCGGTTACGAACCCGGTTAGCATTCTTATGAACATTGTTTCTACTTAGTTTTATTGCGTCTTTGTAACATTTTGTGTTAAAAGTGCCAAGTAAGAGCTTGGTTTGACGCATTTTGGGGAGGTCATTCCAGTGTTTAACTCTGTTTTCTTCCTCCGACTTTTTGATTTCATTCTTAATGTGGCTTCCCTTTCCCTTCCCTTAGATCTCAATCACTCTCGTCAGAACCCTCTCTTAGCTCTGAATCAGTGTCATTATCCAACAATCTATGAAGCTTACATCCGTACAAAACAAGAATATAAATCCCATATTTGGTTAGGTGCTTCTCAAACATTTTTGCGCCTACTAGCATACAAAACAAAGCGTTTCACTCTCTTTCAATAGTGCTAAGTTGATAGTTCCCTCAAACAATTTAGCCGCAACACAGTTTCGCACTTCCACTTCCACTTCGGTGGTATGGTGAAGTACAGAAATTCATATTCTAGTCGCTTACATGCCAAAGGGTGTTTTTTAGACTTGTGGGGTTTCAATCTGCAATACTTTTTCAGAGTTTTTTCTTTTCGACAGCTGTCACTTGGTTTGTGCTTAATTTGGTTTGCCATTTTATCATGGAAGAATCGAAGCCGACTGGGTACTTCGGGAAACTGTCTCGAAACGTAAATTGGCTGTTGACTCCGTATTTACACAATTTCGAGTCTGTGAACTAACTAACTAACGAACTCTTGAGCTTATCTACGAAGATAAACCCGAAACGGTTGACGCCTGGGAGGAGAATATTCGACTCGTTTTTGCTACGGCCCCAAATGATGCAAATGTGATCAAAATTTGGGCCTCTCGACTGGAATTTATTTGAACCAGCTGCGGTGGCCATTTGCCCCAAATGATTTTCTAAATGGCTAAATTCTTGGCCATAACATTAAATTATAGGTTTTTTTATTTCTTTCGAAAAACCTCACGTCTAAAGCTTAAATATGTACGTTCACAAGTCATTGGCCGGCATTAGAATATTACAGATTTCATATAAAATGGTATGGGTTATGAATTTTAAATGCTTTAGGAAGCATTTCTAATCTACGCCGAGTATCCTACTGAAGATTTTATGTGGGAGAACGTTGCGATTACGATGCTCGTAACGATGAAAAAGGAAAAAAGAAGAAAGGAATATTTCTATTTAACTATTGTATTCATTTCAATTTCAGTCGTTCCGGACACCCTTGGATAGAACTCCAAAGCCAGTCACATTTCTGCAAGCTCTTCACCACATGCACGTATCCAGGAAGTTCAACATACAAATTTGCTTTGCGCCTCTACGACAAACAAATAGAAGTGCAAAACTATTTAGTTCATGTGCAAGAAAAAAGTGCCTGGATGTCCGACTACAATGTCAAGCACAATTTCAGTTCTCCAATACGGGTTCACGAATTGACTGCTAATACTCCGTCACTAATAGACGACTTGGCAACAATGGCCAAAGAAGCGCACAGTGTTATGAATGAAGTATTCGATGAGGTATTTATAAAAACAACCCTACATTTTAAAAAGCGACTAATGTCCGACTATTTTACAGCACACAATAGCCGAATTCATCGAACAGAATATCTACCCGCAGATTGTTGCGCTTCGGAAACATATTGAAAAAGCACAGAGTTTGCTGCAACGTCAAGTGTGGCCCAGACGTCCATTGCCGTATTCAAGGGAGCTTGTTCAGTTTGATCTTATACCAAACAATGAGCAAGAGGATATGAAATAGATTCTTTTTTCTGTTATACTTTTTCATGCTCTAGAACTTCTTCTCTTTACCTTACATTTTTCACTTCATTACACAGTTACAGTTGAACACATACATACACACGCAATAAGCATATTGTATAAAATATCTTCTAAGCAAATAACTTTTAAAATTTTGTTTTGTTGTAAACTGTTTTTCTATTTATTAATAAAAAAAAAAAATGTTAGTAAGAAGATAAACGCAATGATAAAAAAATACTGTTAATTTTTTAAAGCTTTGTAATTATATAAAATGAAAAGACTTATAAATCCAGAGTTGTTTTATTTTTCAAAATCATAACTCATTATTTGATTTACAAAAGTAAGTTACAGATCAGACTAATGCAATTTGTTCACGTTGAATTTCAGTACAGAACTTGTAACTGGAACTCCATCGAGAATTTCTCGCATCGAAAAAAAAGTGGAACCAGAAATCAATACGCTGCGCTGATCGAATTGGGAAAATATACCGTGACTGCAAATCGATTGGAAGCAGGACTGTTTATTACTCATTCCATTACTCATTACTTGAAGCTATTAAGGACTATTCGACGAACGACGAATAAATCTATAAAAATGATTTTTAGCTTGTTTTAGACCTAAATTCTTTACAATTTCTAAAAAAATGATGAGAGCATAGTTTATGTTGTAGCTTAAATGCATAAACTTGCTTTTTAATTGCTTATATTTATTAAATTTGAGAAAACCAATTTCACCGTGTTTCGATCGACTTAAAACACTCTTCCAGTCAACTTTGGCTCAGGCCACTACCTTGTTGTAGATAAGGTACGAATGAGGAAATACTGTTGACGACCCAAGCAAATTAAAGCTGTGAAACAATGTGGTGTCGGAAAGCTACATTTGCAAGATATAGCCAGTGCTTTTTCCAATCGAGTAGCAGTAATGCTAACAAGCAATCAGTAGGGCTATTCCAGAAACCGCGGCTGGTCGCTCTTGGTGAAGTAAATTAATTTTCGTGTCTCAAAAGCGAGTCGCTTTTAATTTTTTTCCCAATTGAAAACGAACGAGCTTTCCGAACGTCATTTTTTTTTTCACAGAAACTGTAGAGAAAGTGGCGCTATTGTTGAAATAATACGCTGACACGAAACTAAACCCGCCTTTTTGACGACTTGTTCAACCATTGTATGTGGTTTCATTAGAAGTAGAACACAGATTCTTTCTTCGTTTTAATAAAGGGCCCTTCTTCGTTTTAATAAAAAGAAGAACACTTAATAAAACTTAATTTGTACCTACTGCCGTTATAAAAATGATGCCGAGTCAAAAAAGGGCTACGGGACTATTGAAACCAGAAGTCGTTTCTTTTCCTGTATGTACCTTGTACCTACTTATATTTAGGCGCCACTCAATTGGATAAATAAAAATAAACAAAAATGTTGATATTTTTTAGAACCCACCGTACCTACGAATATGTATACCTAAGTATAACAAAAGCAACAACGAAATATTTATTAAAAACAACGCAGATGATGTCTATTAATAGAGAAATAATAGAGAAGTTCACAATGTGCAAACGCAAATTTATTTTTTCGTAGTCCTACGACAGTTAAGCGATGGATAAGGGCTCATCGACCCCGAAAAAAAATTTATACATATTTAAATTCTTTCTCCACACAAATGAAATAAAGAAGAAAAAGTTGCGCCGGAATCCTCGTTTTGATATACCCTTTTTGATGTCGTATTTTTTTCATTGCTGTCAATTGTTATCTACTTGTGGACTTGAGGTTGATTCATCAACCAACCACCATACAAAGTTTGTTCTTTTTCGTTCATATTTATAGTTCGCAGTTTTTTTTTTTGCTGCTTATACGAATTAGTACAACATAAAGCCTTCTATACTTGTTCTTGCTTCGGCAGAACATATACTAAAATTGGAACGATACAGAGAAGATTAGCATGGCCCCTGCGCAAGGATGACACGCAAAATCGTGAAGCGTTCCACATTTTTTTGTAAATATTTTGGTTGAAATATTATTTCGTTTTCATTCGATCAATCAACTTAATTTTAGAAATTAAAAATTGAAACACCTAACTACTCTACGACTGCCATCATGTGGGGTATGGAGTATGGTATTTTTGAGAAGGTAGCTCTGCAACACTAATGTAGGTCACAAGCTAACAAGCATTTGATTGTACACGTATTTTGTTTTGTTTACAAGTACAGTCAAGTGCACAGAACGAAAATATACTTTTTGCTATACATACGTTCTACTCTGTGGTCTAGTAAGTGAAAATTCAAATAGAACTTGATCGATATTAGTTCGACAGGTCATCACCATGCTATAGCATGGTTACGTACGAAACATGTCCAAGGATCGAAGTCATCAGAATTCTCTTGCAGCGTGACTCAGCGATGACTGGAAGTTAAAAATCAATTTTCAGAAATCGGAAACAAATGTGTTAAAAACGCCGTTGCGTTGGCTCGGGCGAAAGCTGGGGATCGTTGATCTAAATGGAGACCCACTGCCAAGTAAATAAGTCAAAGTAGTTATAAGTCAAAAGTACCTCGGACTCTGGCTAGATCAGTATCTTTTTTATAACAAACATACACGCAGGGCCAGGGCTAGAAGAGCCTTTGCTCTGACGAAGTGAGTGTTTCACAGCAGACAAATTGACATCAGTGTGAAAGTGATTTGTTACATTGCCCTTAAAAGGTCAATGATTGTCTATCAAGGGTTCCCTCTGTGATTCAACGTTACAGCGTCTCAAATGGAAAAGATTAGGGTGTTCCACAGACTGTGTCTGTGTACCTATCTTGGATTGCACAGAACACCAGAGTTGGAGCACAAAAAGTACTATAACGAGGCTCAAATAAATAGAATCGACAACTTCATTATAAAACTGACTCGTGGTTACACTGCACGAGCGATGACCTCGACCAATGGCCTGATATTTCGGGCTTACTACCACGATGATAAATTTGTGAAAAAAACGCGTCTGAGTGGATTTGCCCCACCGGAAGCTTTCCTCTATTTTGATATGGAGCGATTGATAGTTGATACATTGGCAGCTCCACTGATCTACCACTTCTGCCGTGAGTTCCTTTATAACCGAGAGGTCAGACTCACCACAGTAGGCGGAGATGTTGAAGAGCTCCTTCGGTTCAGCAGGGCGCTTTCAGATCGCGATCGTCGTGTCGTTAGGGGTTTTTCTTATTTAGTTCCGAACAGTGAACAGAACTGAGAACGAACAGCGTGAACGTGTTCTGAACTGAGCGTGTTCAGTCAGCTGCGCTCAGACTCTTGCTCTAGATGCCCCGTCATTTTTTTTTAGAGCACGTAGAGTGCGCTCGCGTAGTGTTCCGAAGAAAAAAGAAAAACATTTTGAGCGTTCAGATATTAGGTCTGTTCGTTGATCTTTCCCCAGGGTGGACCCAGGTTTTCTTGACAACCCCTGTTGTCAAAATGTTGAATTGTTCTGGTGGTTTTCCGAGCATGAAGTTGATATTATAAATTCTTTTATTGAAAAATCTGGACTAAAAATTATAGATTGTTATCGATATCAAATCGCTAATGCCTGGCTTAAACAGTTTTAGTGAACAAGGTTTAGGGTATAGGGGTTGGGAGCAGAGTGGCATTTTTATTATGATACTGATTAATTTAGAGTACCCGCTTCGAGTGATTAAGTTAGTTAAGTTATTATAGAAGATAGTTTTATACCTTTTTGCTGGAATGTAAGAAGTTTTGAGAAAATGAAAAACAAATTCATTTAAAATTAGAAAATTAGATCTACATTGATCTAAGTGTGATGTAATAATGTAATAAAAAACAAGAGTGCACTTTTCTTGCCCCACAACTTCTATTTGTTTACATTTGATAAACGTATTCAGTTGAATATGAAGTTGTGTTTCGTCAATCATTTCGATTTCGAGTGGGCTCTGTCCATTTTGCGCACTTTAAGAACGTTGAGGTCCTTTTTCACTTGTTTGAGCCACCTAAAATAAGGTCTTCCTCCTCCTTAGCTTCAATGCAATGTGCTTTGAAAAAACTTGAGCGTTGGATGGGCCCGCTCTGCATGTCCCAACCACCGAAGTCTTCTAGCTATACGCTTGTCGGGTGGAGCTCATGGAGTTCATAGTTTGAATCCTTTTCTCGATACTGTCTTCATATTCAAGACCAAAGTTCTTTTAGAGTGTTTTTCATTCGAAGCGACCAAGGGTTTTCTCGTCTGCTTTAGGTTAAGTTCATGGTTTCGCACCGTTTAACAGGACTGTGATAATCAGGGTCTTATAAAGCGCTGGGTTACTTCGGTTTTTCTAGAGAGGACTTTCTCAATTTCTCAATTGCCTACTTTACAAAAAGCAGAGTTGACCCAGGTTTCCTTCTTCTTCTTCTTCTTTCCATTTCCGGCGTTACGAGTAGTGATCTTGAAACGATCACAACTCTCCCACTTTTCTGCTTCACACTAGTGATCCGCCTGTGGGGTACGCCGCGTTGACCTCAGAAAGCGTCGGCAAGCCTCCCGGTTTTGGATTGTTCCATGTCTGAGGCCAACCAAATGCTGCTGTTTTTGCATTTGCTTGTACCAGGAGTGTTTTGGCCTGACTTTTCTTTTTCGTCGCGAATTTTTTGAAACGTTGTATGATATTGCCTTTTGGACGGGGTTCTACGGATCTCTCCTTTGAACATGACAATACCAACTGAGCCGGTCGTGCTGAATTTTGTCCAAGATGGTTTTTTTTGACATGAAGGCTTCCACGGATCTTAGTACTTCTAATTCGATCAAGCTTTGTTACTCCTGCTGTCATCCGAAGCATCTTCATTTCGGCTGCCGTCAATTTGCTCTCATACTTTTTGTACATTGTCCAACATTGTGAACCGTATGTCAGAGCTGGACGGACAACTGCTGTGTAGAGTCTTCCCTTCAGCTTAGTGGGCATTTTTCGATCACAGAAGATAGCGGAGTTTTCTCGCCACTTCATCCAACCTACGCTTACTCGATGATTGATGTCGTCATCACAAGTTGCTTCACTATTGATCATAGATCCCAGATATTTAAACTTTTCACACTTGGGAAGCACATTTCCATTCAAATAAATGTCTGGAATAGGATTGTCTGGATCAGAAAAAGGGCAGCACAGGTATTCAGTCTTTTTAGCGCTAATACGGTACCCATTTCCTTCCAGAACATCAATCCAAACGTCAAGTGCTCGTTGCAGGGATGTAGGATCCTCGCTTATGATGGCTCCATCGTCAGCAAAGAATAATTGTTGTACTTTATTGTCCGTTACTTTTCCTTCGAGCAAATAATCCAGAACAGCTAAATAAAGAGCAGTGGACTCAAGACACTTCCCTGATGTACACCTTCTGTTATTTGGAATTCTTCGGTGACTCCAGCTGGGCATCTCACTTTTGTAACTGCTCCCTCGTACATGTCCATAATTATTCGCACATAGGCTTCAGGTTACCAGGGTTTCCTTGACTACCCGATTTTGTGACTCAAAAAACGCTTAACCACACACACCTGTCACTTGCTAAAAAAAAAATATCCCATTTGACGGCTGTATTTTATTTTTATTTTTATAATTAACGAGCACATCAAGAGGATATGAATACTCTTCTAATGTTATAGAACACAGTGCGAGCATTTAGGGAAAAAGGAAAGGATTTGAAAGGAGACACCGATGCACGTTGCTTTTGAGTTTTTGTGAATTGTAATGTAAGGGAAAAACAGAGTAAAGCATTCCACATTCGGGTGGTGCGACTAAAAAATTTAATCTTTGTACTTGACTGTACGCCCGAAGTTGGGCTCAAGGTAACACTGATGAGCATTCTTAGCGAGGCGGGTGTTGCTGCTAAATTGTTTCAGAGAAGGAAGGCAGCTGGATATTTCACTAGAACACTGTTTGTAGAAAAAGCGATAAAAGAGACTGAGACAGGTTACGTTTCGACGATGTTCAAAACAATCAATCGATTCTACGATTGAACTATCACCTCTCATTTTTAACGCTCTATTTTGTACCCTATCAAGTAGGCGCAAAGATGTTTGAGGAGCACCTGACCAGATATGGGAAGGTCTTAGAAATTGTAGCCAGGTGAAGAACTTCAACGAAAATCATCGTTTACACACATACCGCAAGTACTGACAGCTTTTCGGTTTCTTGGTTGCAGGTACCATTCATGGATAATGGCAATGGGCATGGGGGAATGTTAAACTTCAACGACAAGAGAAAGCATTGAGTTTTCGAAGCATTGAGTTCTACTCGGTTTTTATGACCCCATGTAACAATGCTGTCAAGGTCAGAATTCAATGAGCTTATCATACGCAACCATTCCAGTTCCATATCCGAAGAGCAGGGACTTGAATTTGGAAACGAATATGAAAAGCTGAGGGTCGAGTCGTCAGCAAAATAGTTAAGCGGATTAGAAGTTTCAGACAGGAGATCATTTATGAAAATGAGGAAGAGAGTCGGAGACAAAACGGAGCCCTGGGGCACACCAGCATTTATGAAGTGGGTATCAGACTTCAAGCCATCCAATACAATTTGTATTGAACGGTCGGAAAGGTAATTTCTAATCCAACGAAGAAGAGACTCATCGATACCAAAAGCACGCATTTTCGATAAAAGAGCCTGGTGCCAAACTCTATCAAATGCTTTAGAAATATCAAGCGCAATAATCTTACTTTCTCCAAAACAATGTAAGGATTGGTTCCACTTTTTGGTGAGATATGCCATCAAATCTCCAGTGGACCGTTTGCTACGAAAGCCGTACTGACGGTCATTAAGAAGCTTTCGTTCTTCAAGATATTTCATAAGTTGACGGCTTATCAACGTTTCCATGACCTTGGAAAGAAGGGACGTTGCAATTGGACGGTAATTGGAAGGGGAGGAAGATTCGCCTTTTTTAGGAACCGGCTGGACAAATGCAGTTTTCCATCTGCTCGGATATATCCCAGCAGAATAGGAAAGATGGAAAAGTATACGCAGTGGTTTGGCCAGCGTAGAAGAACACCTCTTCAGAATAACGGCGGGGATACCATCTGGACCAGCGGATTTATGTATGTTGAGATCTTTGAGGACTCTCGCAACCAAGTGAGTTCGAAAAAATATCTGCTTCATAAAAGAATTTGCAGACTCGAGCTCAGGTGGAGCCAATATGCTATGAGGAAGTGTCGAGTTGGCAGCAAATTGAGCTGCCAGCAAATTGGCTTTGTCGATGGAGCTGACATACGGAGAGTCATTGAAGACGAGCGTTGGGACCGATGACGTGGTCGAGTTCTTAATGTTCTTGACAAAAGACCAAAAGTTTTTACTTCCTTTTGTACACATTAGTATTTTTTGCCTTACTTACTGCTTTTTGTATTTGAGCATTACAGATATTTCTGGCCCGTTTGAACAAATTTCGGTTTTTTACAGTAGGGTTATCTTTAAGTTTTCGAAAACTACTTTCTCTATCCCTAATCGCCTTTTTACAGCTTGAATCAAACCACGAATTCTCTCTGGGGATTATGCTTTTTGTTCTGCGAGGAACAAAGTATCTATATATATGATTGCTTGTGTTGCAAGTAATTTCACAATTTTCTTTTACAGGAATTATTGATTCTCATTAGGGCTACAACCCCTATTCAATAAAATTACTCTCTTCATATCTTAAAGATCATTTACAGATTTGTTTTTTCGACCTTCGAACCCATGAGCTAAGCCTGACTGCTGCTGCTATTACTATAGTCGAGCAATAAAAAACAATTGAACCGTTTATTCACATAAAAACTACTCCTAAATCGAACCGCGTCGCTATTGTGGCGTTTAAATTACACTAAGTCGCTGTGACTTAATTCGTTTAAGTACGTATCTTCAAAGATCATAAAATATACGAGTTATACTATGACAAAGTGGCTGACATCGAAGCAATTGTCTCCAATAAATAACTCACGAAGATATAAGTATTATTCATCGCTGACGTTGTGTATCATGTTCCATCATAACGCAGTCAGCTTTGTCTTACGTGGCACGGGCTTACACATTTCCAGAAGATGCACTTACTGCGGCATGCATTACACAGCTCTTCCCCTTCATAAATGTACATAAGCACGAGGAACAATGAGAATTCATTTTACAAAAATTTGTCGCCGACAAGAACTACTATCAGCAGATGTGGAACGATTGGTGGGTCGTCAGTCTCGCAAAGAATCTCGCTGCTCTTAGATATACAAGTGAAAAGGAACCAAATATTTTTTAAACTCTATAACAAAATAAATTTATTCTAATAGCAACGGTTTTCAAAAGCGGAAGCACAGTTCTTTGCCATTTTAGCATTACAGTGAATTCTTAGTGAAAAAAGGAAGAAGGATAGCGAAAAGTATTTCAATCGGTTGAACAACTGACAGGGATTCGCTCAGAAAATAAATCAATATTGAAGTGTCATTTTATCAAAACAGTGCCAGGCAAGAGTGTGTCAACTTCGAGAGTTCATAAGTACATAATACAAAATATCTCAGAGTATATTTGGAAGTCCTTGTTTAATCGTCGGAAAGAATAGAATAAGTGCGACATCGTTCGAACAATAAAAAAAAAAACTCTGCCGGTCACGAGTGTTTAAGTTTATCAAAACAAAAGAGAAATGGGTGTCAACGACCATTCTCCTACATCTAAACTTTCCTTAGAAACATTTCGGGATATTTTCGAAAGAATTGAACCAGAAGTTCTTATTGATTCGTATGATGTGAGTACTGAACATAGAACAACAACAGCATTTACAAATTATTTCACTTCCTAAATTGCATCATTCTTCGGAAAAAATGTAAAGTCAAAACTACCACCGGAAGAATGTATTTTAATTTGAACGACTCCTCCCACACACTGAGGACTGAGCGCATTCATTTTTAATTGATGAATTTTAATTTGTGTATCATGTAGGAAGCGCAGGGATCCGGTCGTGGAGATAATTACACCGCTACACTTTATCGCATTCATCTGACAGGTCATCGCAAGTGCTCGATTGATGACGGCAAGAAGCTGAAGTGGGAAAAGAGTCTTATATGCAAGAGACTTCCGGAGAATATCATAAGAAGAGAGGCTTACAAAAGTGACAAGTTGTTTAGGTAATTTAAAAATAAAAAAAAATTCAAAAAAATTAAAAAGTGTGCGTCGGCCGGGAATCGAACCCGGATCAACTGCTTGGAAGGCAACTATGCTGACCATTACACCACCGACGCCCTTGAAAATTGGGGAAACAATTGTGTTATTAAGCTTTTGGGGCACACAATTCCGTTAGGTGTCGTTTGACTTTTTTTGTTTTGACTTTTTTACTCATTTTTAGAAAAAAATTAGGGTTGGCTTTGTGGAATAAAATTCCTAAAGTTAAAAGCCTCCAGGGAAGTATGAAATTTGTTTAGTCAGCAAAACACCATTTGACACACGCCTCCTTTATCATTATGTAATGTTATTAGGATTTGGGGTTAGGTTGGTAGAAGGTTGTTTGCCATTTTTTTTTAGTTTAGTAGTTGCCATTTACTAGCAGTCCGATGGTGTTCAGAGGTTCAGACTTCAGACATAATTGTATTTGGTGTTTTCGTTTCCTATAATCAAGCTACAAACCTTGTGCTGCATTTTTAATTACGATTAGATATACTTACTTACTTAGGTGGGCATTACAAATTACACTTGGGGGTAAACCTGAACCTCAACCAACGTCTTGTGCCAACAATTTCGATTTCGGGCGAGCTCTCTCCAATTTTGCACTCTAAGTCGGTTGAGGTCATCTTCCACTTGATTGCGCTACCTAAGACGAGTTCTTCCTATTTCGCGACTTCCCTGCCATGTGCTTTCGAAAACCAATCGAGCCGGAGCGTTTGGGTCCATCCGTTTTACATGTCCCAGCCACCGTAGTCTTTCCTATAGCTAAGCCCAAGCCGCGGTACAGCTCATACAGCTCGTTGTTGTATCTTCTCCACACATTGTCTTCGCATACCGGACCAAAGATCATTCGGAGTATTTTTCTTTCGAAACGACCAAGGGTTTCCTCATCCGCTTTCGATAAGGTCCATGCTTCCGCGCCGTAAAGCAGGACTGGGATGATTAGGGTCTTATACAAGGTTACCTTGGTTTTTCTGGAGAGGGTTTTGTTTCTCAATTGCCTTCTTAACCCAAAGAAGCAACGGTTGGCAAGAGTTATTCTCCGTTTGATCTCCGCACTGATGTTGTTTTCCGTGTCTATAGCGGATCCTAGGTAGACGAAGTCCTGTACTACCTCGAAGTTATATCTGTCTATTGTGACGTTTTGACGTTTGAGTTTCTTACAATCTTTTCAAGTATGATGGTGAAGAAATCGCATGACAGTTTGTCGCCTTGCCTAAAACCTTTTTCGACATCAAAGGTCTCGGTCAGTTCTTTACCGACCTTGACGGAGCAGCGTTAATTCTCCAAAGTCTTCCTGCATAGTCGTACGAGTTTTGCAGGGATGCCGAAACTAGACACGGCTCTGTACAGCTCATCTCTGTAAATACTGTCATACGCGGCCTTGAAATCGATAAAGAGATGGTGAATATCGATATTATGTTCTCGGGTTTTTTCCAAGATCTGCCGTAATGTGAAAATTTGGTCTATTGTGGACTTCTCTGGTCTAAAACCACATTGATAAGGACCTATCAAGTTGTTGACGTGGGGTTTCAGACGTTCACATATTACAGCAGACAAGATCTTTAAGGAGGCTTATCCCTCTATAATTGGCGCAATTGTGAGGGTCTCCCTTCTTTAGGATCGGGCATACGATACTGAGGTTCCATTCATCGGGCATGCTTTCTTCCGACCATATCATGCAGATCAGCTGGTGCATGCTCCTTTCCAACTGGTCTCCAGCTGCCTTGAAAAGTTCGGCATCAAGGCCATCTGCACCTGCAGTCTTATTTGATTTAAGTTTGCATAATGGCAAGCTTAACTTCTTCTAGGTCGGGATGACGGCTTTATTGATCATCGTCCAAGTTGAATGGGGTAATCTGCCTGACAGCGGAATTTGTGTCTTCATCGCTGTTAATTAGTCTGCAGGAGTGATCTTTCCAGATCCTCAGTAGCGACTGTGACTCTACTGCTATGTTTCCCTGCTTGTCTTTACAGGCTTGAGTTCGGGGTTTGCCACCCTGGTAGGATCTTTTTACCTTTTGGTAAAACTTCAGAATCTCGTTTCTGTCATGGCCACTCTCAATTTCCTCAAACGAGCGAGAATTCGGTATTCTTCCCTTTTTTTCTGCTTGTAAATCTCGTTGTACTGATCGTAAGCAGCCCTTTTTTTCGCTTTTGCATAAGTATTTGTAGTGCTTTTTGTTTGGCTGCACTTACCTGTCTGCATTCTTTATCGAGCTATGGGTGTGGTTTTGGGGGCCGAGTGAAATCCAGAACCTCAGAGGCTATGGTTCTGATGGCTTCTTGGCATTGCTGATGCCACTGGTCTCCAATGCTTAATACTGGTGGCATAGGTTTCAAGGATAATTGAAGGGAAACTCGATTGGAAAAGGCACTGGCAGTCTCTAGCGATTGTAGCTCTCTGACGTCATATCTCTTCAAAGCGTTAGTTCGCGCGAGTCGCGAAGAAAATATCCTCATTTGAACCTTGGCTACAACAAGGTAGTGTGTGGTTCGAGTCAAAATTGGCCCCTCGGAAAGTTCGTACATCTATCACACTGGAAGAATGCCTTGCGTCAATCGCAACATGGTCAATTTGGTTGACGGTTGATTGATCTGGGGATCGCCATGTACCTTTATGAATTTTGAGATGCGGGAAGCGTGTACTACTTACAACAAGATTTAGCCCCGAAGCAAAATCGATTAGCCTTTGTCCGTTTTCGGAGGTTTTGTCATGAAGGCTATGCTTAGCGATTGTATTTCCAAAGATGTCCTCCTTCCCTAGTTTTGCGTTAAAATTGCCAAGAACGATTTTCACATCATGTCTATGGCACTGCTCATATGTTTCTTCGAGGAGCTCGTAGAAACAGTCTTTGGAAATGTATTATTTCTCTTCTGTGGGGGCGTGGGCGCATATTAAGCTAATGTTGGCGAATTTAGCCCTGATGCGGATGGTCATTATACGCTCATTGACTGGATTTTGACTAATCACCTTATCCCTGAGTCTTCCTCTAACGACAAATCCGCACCCAAATAAGCGTTGTTTCTGTTGTCTGTAGCAGTCGCCATAGTAGATGTCACAGTTTTTCATCTTCTTTATGCCCGGTCCACACCAGCTGCACGTAGTCCGTTAAGAGATCTTACGTTCCAGGTTGTGGCGCTACAGTACGGGTCGGCCTAGGGCCTCAACCAACATGCTTCTCCAGCCTGCTCGGTCCCTAGCTAGCTGCCTCCAGTTTTGCACGCCAAGTTGGTTGAGGTCCTCTCCTACTTGCGTGCGCCACTTGAGTCGCGGTCTTCCTCTACTGCGTCGTCCCTCGGGATTGGATTCAAAGGTTGTTGTTCTTTTATCGTTTGCTATTTGCTTGGATCGTCAACTTTGAAATCATTATCGTTATCCGAGGCTTTTGGTTGTTTCGGAACCGGATGTTTTTTACGTGTTTGGGTAGTTAACACCTCGCACAACCCCCAACCTGGAAGGCCAGGTTTTTTTGGGATCCCTTCGGACATAAAGGGCTGGAATATCCAGTGTCAGTACCCTGCTGCAGGGGTATGAGAGCTGCCGTTGGCTCACCAGGAGCTCATCCGCCACCATCTCTACTTCAATACCCTGTCCTAGTATTGAAAGACCCTGAAAGTCCTTTAAGCCAAATATGTTGGAGTAGCTCCTTCAGGGGTTTCTGCTTTTTCTGACTGCTGAAGTCCACCGTTGATTCTGTCATTCGAATTCATCCGCTGGGACATTTCCGAAAAGCTCTGGTAGTCAGTCCACTGATATTCGGGCAGACAGTCATTACTCGCAGAGCATTAGATCTGTTCGTTGGAGCATTAGGGTCGCCCGGGGGGGCGCCACAAAGCGTTTTTTGAGAAACCTAAAGTCGCCCTGAATGTCAAACTTAGTGTTTTTTGAGCCCTAGGGTTGACCTAGGTTTTCCCTCAACTCGCCATAGGTTTTTGGTCTGGCGAGTTGAGGGCTGTCAAATGGGTTGTATTTTTTTTTAATGACAGGGATGTGTGGTGATTTGTGGTTTAGTGATTTTTTGAGGACTGGAAAACCCAGGTTTTTTTTTAAAACTCATAGTGTTTTCAAGAAAGCCTGGGTCAACCCTGGGGAAAGTTCAACGATCGAACCTATTATATAGTGTTGATCACAATTCTTTTCTTCAGCATTCCTTTGTCAACACTCGCACTTACTCGTTAACAGTTCAGCTCCGGGCGAAGCATCCCAGTGCCCAGTGGTTACCGCGTGGAGATATAGTAAGCACTGCTTTTTTTGGCTCACTAAGTGCATTTCAGACTATAGTGGATATAAGTATTCTCATGACCTTCTCCTGGGGTAAAAATTAAATCAATTGGGGTTAGTGAATTTAAAAAAAACTTGTATTAAGGATCGTATCACCTTTTTGACTTACTATATAGGTACAATGGCCTAGCGTTTTTTGAGAACTGAAAACCCATTCATAGTGTTGTCAGATAAACCTGGATAGCACCTGGCCCCTGGCTAAAGTCCAACGAATGAACCTACTACTTAAACACAAAAAATTGATATTCTCTAGAATTTGAATTTATAGCCTCGGGAAGATAAGTCTAAAATTGTTTTCCTCTTATTTTACAGAAATGAAGTAGATTTCTACACAAAGATTATGCCTGAACTTGTTCAATTTCAAAAGACCAAAACCGATAACACATTCAAGGCCATGCCCAAGTGCTATATGGCTCGTCAAGATCTTTTGATAATGGGTAAGTATAGAGCCCTTAATATCTGTTGCATTGTAATATAATTTTCATTTTACAGAGGATCTAAGAACTCGCGGTTTTAAAATGCCCGACCGAAAAAAAGGTCTAACTATCGACCAAGCCAAAAGCGTTCTAACCGAAGTAGCAACTCTACACTCGCTAAGCTTAGCATATAAATTTGAAAATCCTAAGCAATTTGAAATCCTTAAAAATCTCACCACAGAAGGAATTTTTTGTTCTTCAAATGAGCTATGGTATAAAAATTACTATGATCAACTAACAAGCAATGCAATCAATATGGTGAATTACATTTGAATTGTGTTAGTGTGTGTGTGTGATAATTCAAATAAATATTAATTTTTCATTCAGGTATCAGATGTCCTGCCGGCTGAGGCTAACTCGAAGTATATTCGTGCAATGAAGGAATTCATTGGTAGTCCATCGTTCTTTTCACAGATGATTGAATTGGTCAATTCAGAGTCACCGTTATCGGTTATTTGCCATGGAGATTGCTGGGCTAATAATTTTCTCTACAAATATGATGCCGATGGAAATGTTGAAGAGGTTAGTTGTTGAGTGAAAACTTATTTAGAGGTCTCTTGTAAACAATACGGAGCAAAAGAGTCTAAAACCATTTCAAAAAAAAAGATTAATTTGCTGAGGTTAGATTCAGGTTTTCGTAAGAAGTCTCTCAGAAAAAACCTATCCGTTCTCAAAACTCGTTAAGGTGAAACCATGAAAAGACTTTGATTCCTGTTACTTGTAAGTTACCTGAATTCGGTCCAGCTAAAAATTAGTACTAGATCTTTCTTTAAGCTAATTCTACCATCCAGGGAGTATGTGAATTGAGTAAATTTACATTAAAAATCGATTGAGCTAGTCGAATTCTGCGAGTGAGTTAGTGCAATTAACTGTCAGATTAAACAATCAGCATTTCAGAAGTGACTCTCACTTTGTGGAGAGCTATATGTATGGTATCCCGTTATTTATGTTACATTCAATAATCAATGCTTTTATTAGTTTTGGTCAAACACAGAAAACCGAACGAAAAAATCTTTCTTATGGCACTTTCCATTGGTTTCACTCGGGGAAGCACTCATTTTAAAAACCAATGGAACACCCAAAATAATTTCTGTTCAGTTTAACGTAATTGCCTTTTCGTGAGTGAAACACCTATGGCTCTTAAAAAATATTCCTTGAAGAAAATTTTCTTTTTGACATTTGAGTAGCATGTGTTAGTGCTTCTTGAGTCGATTCTCATTTCAAATCGAGAAGCGGCTATCACTCCTCAGAATCATGAGAAGCGATCTTTTTGTACCAATGGAACGGTTTGAGAATGCTTCTGGACGCTCCCGGACGGTTCTTTTCGTCCAATGAAAAGTGCCATTAGTTTTTGAAAGAAAAAAGGGACACTTAGCAGTGTCCCTTTCTTCTTTCTTATTTAAAGGTAAAAATTGAACTTTTTTTTTCAAAAACTTGACTTTTATGATTTGAATTAACCTAATTCCTTGTCTGAAGTTAAAAAGATACAGATGCCTTTTCTAATCGAGTGTCCCTTCAATTATCCTTGAATCGTTTGCCGCCAAAGCATTGAAGTGGCAGCAATGCCAAGAAGCCATGAGAACCGCTGCCTCTGAGATTCTGGGTTTCACTCGGCCCCCAAAACGTAACCCATGGTAATGGTTCGACGAAGAATGCAGGCAGGCAAATGCAGCCAAACAAAAAGCACAACAAATATTGATGCTTAAACGAACAAGGGCTGCTTGCGATCAGTATAACTAGATTTACAGAAGGAGAAGGAGAAAAGAAGGGAAGAACACCGAATTCTCAAAAAGAAAAGGAAGCAGCATGAGAAGCGGTCGTTTGAAGAAATTGAGAGGTGCCATAACAGGAACGAGACTTGGAAGTTTTACCAAAAGTGCAAGCCCCGAACTCAAGCCTGATGTAAAGACCAGCAGGGAAACATAGAGTCACAGTCAGTACTGAGGATGTGGAAAGATCACTTCTGCAGACTGCTTAACGGCGATGAAGACACAAATTCCGCTGTCAGACAGAATACTCCATTCAACTTGGATGATGATCAAGAATGTCGTCCTCCCGACCTAGAAGAAGTTAAGCTTGGCATATGCAAACTTAAATCAAATAAGACTGCAGGTGCAGATGGCCCTGATGCCGAACTTTTCAAGTCAGCTCGAGACCAGTTGCAAAGGAGCATGCACCAGCTGATCTGCATGATATGGTCGGAAGAAAACATGCCCGATGAATGGAACCTCAGTATCGTATGCCCAATACTATAAAAGGGAGACCCTCACTATTGCGCCAATTATAGAGGGATAAGCCTCCTTAACGTCGCTTATAAGATCTTGTCTGCTGTAATATGTGAAAGTCTGAAACCCCTCGTCAGAAGAGTATGCTAGAAGAGTAAACATCGCGAGGCTGCGATGATTGGGCCATGTAGAGCGGATGGACCCAAACGCTCCGGCTCGACGGGTCGAAAGCACATTGCAGGGAAATCGCGGAAGGGGAAGACCTCGTCTTAGGCGGCGCAATCAAGTGGAAGAAGACCTCATCCGACTTAGAGTGCAAAACTGGAGAGAGCTCGCCCGAAATCGAAGTCGTTACAGAAGGATGTTGGTTGAGGCACAGGTTCACCCCGAACTGTAATGCCCACGTAAGTAAGTAAGCTAGTAAAAAGATACAGACGTAAAATGTGAGCAGGACGTCTCCGACATATGAGAGATTCCATTCTCTCTCCACTCACTTCCACTCTCTTAAACGTCAAATTCACTGAAATATTGGAAGAAGTGCGTTCAGCGCAGTTGGTTTCAAGTAGGTTGAGATGAGACCTAGGCCCAGATTCCGTAACTTTTAAAACAATTATAGTTCAATGGATGGAGAGCTATTTTACGATCGTCTTAAACATGTTTTTAAATAAATAAATAAATAAATAAAATGGTGGCGCAACAGAGCGAGGAGCTCTGGGCCTAGCGCGTTTCTCACAACCATGCCTTGTGAGGGAATGGAGGGGACCTACAATTTTCTGCCGGTTCTGAACGGCTAATTGAAAAAGCGCTTTTCATGGCAATTAATTTATTAGGTTTGTTCGTTGAAGCCCTGGGGTTGCCCTAGGGTAGCCACAAAGCGTTTTTTTGATAAACCTAAATTCACCCTGAATGTCAAATTTAGTGTTTTTTGAGCCATAGGTTTTCCCCAAACTCGCCCTAGCTTTTTGCTGTGGCGATTTGAGGGCTGTCAAATGGCATATGTGTTTTTATTTAAATGACAGGGATGTGTGGCGATTTGTGGTTTAGCGTTTTTTGAGGACTGGAAAACCCAGGTTTTTTTGACAACTCATAGTGTTATCAAGAAAACCTGGGTCAACCCTGGGGAAAGTTCAACGAACAGACCTATTAACGGAAGACTTGCCAATTCCTCGCGAAAGGCGATACACATTTTTGCCTCTGCTGGGATTCGAACCTCGAACATCTGGGTTAGCAGATGGACATGCTAACCATCACGCCACGGGTACCACATGTTTTTTTACTGAATAAAATTCAGACGACAGTCGTATGGGAAAGCACTTAGTTTTCATGTTAGTTTGGGATAGTTTCGAGTTGAACAAGATTAAGTGCCAGGTGTGATAGCTGGCAGTGTATGGGAATTACTCTCAATCGATATATAATATGTGCCCAGATTTAATGAACACGCCGATTCTGTCCAAAATCGCTGGTGCCCAACAAGTCACATCTTTCTAATAGAGCCACAACTTTTCAGTTTTCACTCAACACTCAAATTCTGATGCGGTTCTCAGCAGGAGGTTCCTACGTTGTGACTTGTGACATTTGGGCAGAATCGGTCTGTAAATTCATTTTTCAGAGAACGAGTGCTTAGAGTCGCCTCTGAAAGCTAATTGCATCTAAATTCCATAAACTCAATTGGTTTTCAATAGAAAACCTACTTATATCACTCATTCTCTGGAAAGTGAAATGAGCTCAATTTCGGAAATGAATATATAAAATGACCCAATAGGTTTTTTCGTTGAGGCCGTGGGCTTGGGGTGACCGTTTTTGTACAACCTAAACTCGCCTTGAATGTCAAACAGAATGCTTGTTTAGCGCTGTATTTGCCCTCAACTCGCTCTAAAGTAGCCCTAGGCTTTTGTCTGGGATTTCATTGCTTAGCTTTTTTGATGAATTAAAACCTAGGTTTTTTGACACCTTATCGAGTTGTCAAGTAGGTAAATCTGGG
The DNA here is from genome assembly GCA_949752695.1 of Melanostoma scalare. Classification (NCBI taxonomy): domain Eukaryota; kingdom Metazoa; phylum Arthropoda; class Insecta; order Diptera; family Syrphidae; genus Melanostoma; species Melanostoma scalare. Next base: position 154,994,742 of record OX456986.1, read on the forward strand.
TCAACTCAGGGTAACATTAAACGAATGAAGCAAGTGATAGCGATTATGTTTATTCGAGTAATTTTTCAATTCTATTGATCGAGTTCGGGCCATTCGACCAATGAATTTGAATTTGTTAAACTTCAAATAAAGCTGGGAATTCAAAGTACCAATGTTTCGCCATGAGACCTTTTAGCTTTAAAAACCTATAAACTATGCTGATTATGTTTTATTTTTTCAGGTGAGTCTAGTCGACTTTCAACTCATCAGATATAGCTCGATAGCATTGGACATTGCCACCTTACTTTATTGTTGCACAAGCAAACCAATGCGTGATGAACATTTGCAATCTCTCATCAAACACTACATCAATGAACTGTACAAGTCACTCCTAATCTTATGCAAGCTGCCTGAATATTTCGACACAGAAGAAAAATTGGAAAAACTGTAAGTCAAAGAAATGTGGAATTGTAGCAATCACTCCTTTTTGGTTTTTAGCGCTGTGGGTTTTTATTGGTCTTGTCGTTTTTTTTTTTTAAAATAGTCTTTTTATTTTTTGTATTTTGTTGTTACGTATCTGTCGGAAAGCCTTACGGAAGAAATTTTCTAACAACCACAACATTTTATACGAAACTTTCACCTTGAAAATTGACATCTTGTTTTATTACAAAATGAAAAAAAAAATCTTTTCGTTTCAGATTTGCTTGCGAATTGAAGACCTACGGAAAGTTCGCACTCGGTATTGCTCTCGATATCATACCCATAAGTACATGTGCCACAGAAGATGCTCCCGATTTGTATCTCGTATCTAGAACTGATTCCACATCTGGGGCACCAGAGTTGAATTTCCCTCCCAATGATTTATGTCGACAAAAGATGTCTGAAGTGCTGATCGATATGGTTGATGAGGGAATGCTCTAATGGCTAACAAAAATAATGAAAAACAATAAAATGTAAATTTAAAGTGACGTAATGAAATACCAACAACAACAACAACTACAATAAAACTGACTAAGAGCATAAAAGCCCATTTCAAGAAAATTGCCATTTCTAAACAGTATTATGTAAAATTCCTAAAACAAAATAAATGTTGGCGAAAAATTAGAAGGAAGTTGCATCTTTTGTATATACGCTGTTATTTAGCGTTTATGTTTATGCCGATGTACTGATTCCCCATTTCCACTTAGGATTGATTTATCGAATTGGATTAGGATCAGATTTCGATGCAGGTATGTACCTACTTAACTCATCGAATCTGGTAATCGAATACAAACTCCAACGAACGACGAAAAAGTCAATCAACTTACAAGCCTAGATTTGATTAGATTAGATTGTATGGTGGGTTGAGCTTGAGCAGCTCTGATGGGCACTGCGGTGTCTGAATGAAACCTATTGTGCCAACCCATGTATGGTTTCAGGGCAGTTTTCCTGCTTCTGAGTTGAATGTTGAACCAGAAGTTAACAATCTTCTGTGGGTGAAGTATCAAGTATTTGCTTTCTAAGGCGGAAAAGTGCTGGACAGTCCGTAATAATGTGCAGAGCGTTTCTTTATTTTCGAGGCATACTTTGCAGTCCGCTACTAACCTCATTTGATGAAGGTGTTTCCTTAAAGATCAGTGGCCGATTAGTAGTCCTGTGTAAATTTCTAGGGTTTTTCTATTGAGGTTCAGTAGGAATTTTGAAGTTTTTCAATGTATTCTGTCAAAAAGAGTTTTGAACAGGCTTTCCCGGATGAGTTACGCCAAGCTTTATTTGATTCTTCCAGTAAGATGTTCTTGGCAGTGTGTTTGGAGGTGTTTTTATTTAACCCGCAAAAGGGTTCAGGACCGATGAATGGTTTAGATGCGCCGTCTTTAGCTAAGACGTCTGCCTTCTCGTTGCCATCATAGGCCCTTATTGCGACTGTTCTAACATTCGATGCGACAAGGATCGAAAGCTTCGATAAATTTTCCTTTCGTTGCTGATAAATTCACTTTCAATATCAATTTACAAAACAGAATATCCGAACATCAATAATAATCAATTTCAATTCAACAAGTAAGCGAAAACTAGTATCTAAAACAAAAAAACAACCCAAGAATACCGAGTAAAGTCCGATTGTCATGAACGTACATTGTTTTCTTCTTGTTCTCCTTGTTTTTTTTTTTTTTCTCAGAGACTTAAGCGGTACTGAACTTAGAGCAAGCTCATTTGTACACACTTATCTACGCTCTTCATCATTAATGCAAGTGTTAGTGGTTAGTAAATAACGCCAAACACAAGCACAAAGAGAACGTATACGAGAAAAAAAATAAAAGACGTTACAATTTTTAACAAAAAAAAACAAAAAAAGTACATTAATAAATAGAACAAAATAAACTAGGTAAACATTATTATTAAGCAAAAATTATCAGTAAGAAGAGAAATTAAATTACAATAACAAAATATCAAACATAAGTCATGCTGGTGGCACACTGGTTCTTAGCTTTAATTTTAAAGTATATTTATTTAGGTTGAAATCGGAAACAAAAGGATAGGAGTTAGATAATCTACTCATGCGAGCTAATGGCTCATGCATGCCATAGTTAGTTCTGTGGTAGGAGCAATGTAAAAACTCTAAATTACGTAGTTGGTGAGATCCTCCACGATAGTTGAAACTAATGTGGGAAAGCAAGTCATCAGTTGAACCGGTTATTAATTGATGAAAAAATACTAAATCATTGTTAATTCGTCTCTGCGAGAGGGTTTGAAGATTTAACAAGCGAATACGATTTTCGTAAGGAGGAAGATTGAAAGGATCTTCCCAAGGAAGACCTTTGAGAGCGAAACGTATGAATCTGTGCTGTATTGCTTCGATTCGAGATTTATGAATATCATAAAATGGTGACCACACCTGAGACGCATATTCTAGATGCGGACGAACATAACAGTTATATAAAGAGAGGGTGACATAGGGGTCATTAAATTCCTTTGCCCATCGCTTAATAAAGCCAAGCATTGAATTTGATTTGTTAATAATGAGGTTGATGTGTTCATTAAACTCGAGGTTGGTACTAAATAGAACACCGAGGTCACGGAATCTAGAAACTTGAGATAGGGATTGTTGCGATATTGAATATTCTCCAATATTTGGCGATCTTTTGCGGGAGAAGGTCATACTTTGGCACTTGGAAGCGTTCAAACTAAGTCCGTTTTTAGAACACCATAGAACAAAACTGTCGATATCTTTTTGTAAGAAATCTCGATCTGAAGCATTTTTGATGGTTTTAAAAATCTTCATATCATCAGCAAAGATTAAAATGTCGCTATAGGAGTTGCAAGAAATTACATCATTAATTGCAACAATGAAAAGTAAGGGACCAAGATGACTACCTTGTTTGGTTTTGATAAAACGTTACGAAATTTGACTTCATAAGACCTATTTTTTAGGTAGGAGCTTATCCAAACAATAAATAATGGGGGATATAGTATAATATTATGAGACAGTTGGTCGAACGCTTTAGAGAAGTCAGTGTAAATGCAGTCAACCTCGTTCCCACATTCAAGGGCGTTGGAACATTTATGATGAAATGATAGAAGGTTGGTAACCGTCGATCTTCTTTGCATAAATCCATGCTGCTGATGGCAGATAACACGCCTTGCAAAGAAGGATAGGCTTTCGCAGACTACTTGTTCAAATAGCTTTGGTATGCATGAGAGCTTTGAAATTGGCCTGTAGTTTTTTATATCTATTTTTTCACCCTTCTTGAAAACAGGTGTTATAAAAGATTTTTTCCAAAGAGTGGGAAGTATTCCAGATTTTAAAGACAGCTTGAAAAGATATTCAAGTGGAAATGATAAACGTGAAGAACACTTTTTTAAAACAATTGGCGGAATCGAGTCCCGACCAGAAGAAACGTCATCTTTAAGAGAAGAAAGGTAGTAAGCAATTCTGTCTCTGTGAATAGGGATACTATTAAAAATCACTTGCGAGCAGTGAGTTAAATACTGAAAAAAATGTTCATCAATTTCTAAATTCGTACTACAAAAAGAACCACAAAAATGATTTGCAAAGGCATTGCAAATTTCAGGAGTATTTTTTAAAGAAGTGCTATTATAAACAAAGTTGAGTGGATAGTCGTCTGTCTGTTTTTTTTTAGAGTTTACAAAGGACCAAAAACTTTTTGGGTCATTTTTCAGAGAACTCGCCATTTGATTGACATATGCAGTTAGAGTATAGATTTTGAGAAAGTGTTTTGAAGTCTTCAAAAAAACTTATGAATAGTTGGTGGTCAGTTGGAGAGAGAGTAGTTAAATAGGTCTTCCAAGCTTTGTTTCTTTTGTTTCTTAGAGCCTTTAATTCCTTGGTAAACCACGGTTGACTGAAACTAGTATTTCTAAGCAACTTTTGGGGAATTGTTTTTTTCATGCTATTTTCTAAAATTGAGTAGAAGCAAGCGACTGCTACGTCAATATTTGCAATAGTTGATATATTTTCAATACCAGCAATGCATAATTCATTCGATAGCAAATCGAAATTCGCTTTTCGAAAGTCAAAAGTGTATACACAGTCATTTAAATTATTAATATCTCGAGAGACGTTGCTTAATTCTATGAAAATATCTAAAGGGGGATGGAGATCATCAATTCTAGTAATACCCGAATTTGATTGAAGAACTAACGTGCTAATAGCTTCGGATGAGAAAACTAAGTCTAACATACGATTTTGGAAATTTCTAATACAGCTTACATGCTGTAAGTCAGTAGATATAATATTATCTAAGCAAGAAAGCTCACGCTGCGGTGAAGTTAAAGAAGGTTTTTGGAAAGATCCATCGTCAGAGGGTAACCATTGAACGTATGGTAGATTAAAGTCACCAATTAAAAGAATTTGACTTTCTAAGTCAGACAATTCAAAAATATGATCCAAAATGAGGGCCATTTCAGAATAAGCTGAAGCTGAACTTTTTGGAACAATATACACATTCACAATAAAAATATTTTTTAACAGTGTACAGACTTTCACACAAACAACATCAATAGACAGTTCAAACGGAAAGAGTATACGAGACGACATATATGTGTTCCTGACCGAAATCAAAACACCACCCCCGACATCATCTGGTCTGTCTACGTGACGATCTTTACGGTAGACAGAGAATTCAGGGCTCAAGATTTCGGTGTTCAAGTGACTTGAGTTTAGCCAAGTTTCAGTCAGAGCAAATACGTCATGTTTAAAAACGTGGGAATTAACATACAAAGCAGCAGTTTTACTGCGAAGACCTCTTACGTTTTGATAAAAGAGGGAAAATCTAATTAGTTTTTTGGAGCAGTATTAATAACCAATTTGTTTTTAACTCTGCTGTTGATGGAAAATTCTTTAACAAGAGCACCACCAGGCCAAGAGTTACTGTCACAAATAGAGTCGAAAGACGAAGGCGGGACAATCAACTTGAACGAAGACACAAAGCTATCAGTTTTGCTTATCTTAGTACATTTAATAAAATTTTCGTTAGGAATTAACTTCTTTGATACTAGATAGCGCAAAACATCGTTTGAATTAATATCTGGCCTAAGCCGAGACACAAAAATTAACTTAGGTTTTGGAACTGCCTCCATTGGTGTAAAATATGTACCAGATTCAGGATCAGAACTAGAATTAGATGGCAATGATCTATTTTCAAAGTCTACAGCTTCAACTTCTGGTTCCATCGGAACAGAAGGAATATTGATTTTGACAGAGTTGCTTCTCAAAGTCTTGCGCTTTGAAGGAGGGCTCAAATTTTTGCTAGTCACTATGCCTTCACGATTTTTTTTAGTCCCTGTACCTGGAATCAAGGCAGAGCTTTTAGTTGCTGACGAAGTAGACTGAGCATTGAGCTCCTTGAAATCGAGAGCTTTGACAACTAGATCTTTTTCCAGTCTGTTTTTTCCATCTGAAAATCTATGTTCGAAAATCTGAAAAATCTAACTTTCAGCTAAATGTCAGCTGAAACTTCTGACACTTTTGACCAATCAGAGCGACGAAAACTGACAGTAGTAGTACGTTCGATAACTGTTTGTCGTAGTGAAAAAGTGAGGTTTGGGTCGAAATGCGGTTTTGATAGTAGAATGAATTTTTGTCTACAATTCTGTGAACTGAACACAGACGTGTGATATAATGGGCTCAGTAAACTCTATTCTCCTTCTCACTCTCTTAGTTGCAATAATTAGTGTGTCGCAGAAACCAGACGACGATAACATCCGTCGATAATGGTTTTTAAAAGTTTTAATGCATGGTCTTGGTCATTACTTATTTTGAGACCTTGGCAGAGTCTTAAAAGTATATTTGAATAGGATAGCACATTCTTGACGTTTCTTTTTATTTGAATGCAAATCCTTATTCGTCAGATTACAGCAATTGAAGATCAAGACATCAATGTTTTATTCCTCCAAAAACCTGACGTTATGCAGCAATTCTGTGACTGGATTTGAAAAAAAAAAGTGAATTTATTTATTTTTTATCTGTTTTTGTTTTTAAAAACAATGGAAAAAGAGAATCTAAGCTCCAAAGAAATTAAAAAGCCGTGATCGATTTCTGGGTATTTAATTGTTAAATTCTTGTTATAAAAAATCTATTTTCTTATTTTATTTCAAAAATGTAGTTTTGGCGTAAATGTACAAGACTATATTTTTTTATTTACCGAAATCGTTAGATCCGTTTTAGAAAAAAAAAATTGTAGATTTATAAGTATAATTAGGTTGTATGACAGCAGGTACCGTTATTTCAATACCTATAGATCCAATTCCGAAACCCCTTCGTAGACTGCCTTACACTAAAAGCAAATTTTGAAGAAAACCGGTACAATCGCCATCGCTATAATTGCAAGTAAAAATAAGAAAATTTTCTGTACTTAATTTAAATCACATCACTTGTTGTTCTTTCATGAATAAAAAGTATCGGCTTAGTTTACTTTATGAATTCGAAATCAAACGGGGAAATGTGAAATTCACAGTAAATCGGTAATTGGAAATTAATTTATTTTATTGTCAACAAAGATTGTTTTATTATTAATGAGTTTGTTGATAGAAGAATTAAAGATATGCATTCAAACCCGTTGTTCAGTTGATGTGATACCTGCCCCTGTCTTTGGTTGGCAAAAAAAGTAAAACAATCAAATTCCAGATCAGCAAATAGCAGCTTAGGTACTGAAATAGAATTTAAAAAAAGAAATATTTTTTCTTAAAATGCTTTATGAATTCTCATAAAATCTTACAATCAAATTTCGGTTATATTGAAAAACTCCATAGATGAACCATAACGCAGCGGCAACTGTTCCGCAGAGAGTTAAATTTATAGGAAGACTATTCTGTACGCCTTTGTAATAATTTATGATGCATTCTCCTACTCCCAACGCAACTGATCCATATAAACACGACCCAATACCGTACATTGGATCATATATGCTATTATAAAGATGAATTACTGCACTTAGAACACTAAGCCACGTAACTTTTTTTTGATATGCTTGACGTTTTTCCCGCGGACCGCCCCTGAAGAAAAGACTGCATGAGAAATGGATAAACATACCAAGTATGAATATAAATTCCATTTTGCTTCCATCCTCCTTCAGAACAGATTTTGTAATAACCCAACCAATTAAAGATCTGAAATTAAAGCACATATTATGAATGTACATATATAGGGTTTTTAAAAAAATTCGAATTTCGATAAATTTTGAGCTCTTATGTATTGAAACTTTTGACAAGCTTCAAGAAATAGATCTGATGGGTGCAAATTCCGCAACTTTTTTAGACGATTTTCGTTCAATCGATTGAATCGTCAAAAGATTGCTTCATGTAATCTCGCTTTCAATGGTCGTTATAAGACTAATTTACTATCGTATTGCAAGTTTTTTCTGACTTTACAAACGAACCTAATAAGCTCTACTTACATCTACAAACTATTCAACCTGTTCAAACTATTCTCTTTCAAGTATAGTTTTTCCTGACTTATGGAAAAGTTCCGTGATTTCACCTATCCATAAAAAAGACCCAAAAAGCCTTATTTCAAACTACAGACCCATAACTAAATTCTCTCATATCCCTAAGCTTCTCCAAAGCATTCTGCATGAAATACTTTCTTTCCAGTGAAATCAATGATAACCCCCAAGCCCCAAGCAGCATGGATTCTCTAAAGGGAGGTCTATAACCACTAATCTAGTTGATTTTTTTTTTTTGTTGACGTATCACTAGTGTCCAACCGAAGCTTCGGCTACAATCGGCCAAAATATGTCGAAGTTTTGGCCGGAGCCGAAGGTTTAGTTATTGGTTGTGGTAGGCAGTAGGCTGAAAAAAAATAATTTCGTTTTTCGTAGAGCGTAGAACCGTGTTGACTTATTTCTTGTTCCTTTCCATAATTTCAAGAAAATATTAAATATTGTTACTCATTTAATTTGTTATTATTTTTGAAAAGTTAATTTAATTTATCCCGTTAATTTGGGTACCGCATGCATACATTTGGTTCGTTCGTTGAACTTTTCCCGGAGTTGACACAAGTTTCCTTGACAACTCTATGAGTTGCCAAAAAACCTTGGTTTTCCAGTCCTTAAAAAACACTAAACCTCAAAAACGCCACACATCCCTGTCATTTGAATAAAAATACATGTCAATTTTATTCAATCTGAAAGGAAAATTCTTTAAGTTATTGAAGCTTCAGCCGAAGGTTGATGTTCAGCCGAATATTCGGCTTCAGCTTCAGCTAGAAATCGATATTCGGTCGGACACTAGTCATCAATACAGATTTTAGCAAGGCTTTCGACAAAATCTCTCACACTTTAATCCTCTTTAAACTTTCCTTCCACAGATTCAGTCCTATCCTATTCAAATAGATCTTTCATATCTAGACAACCACCAATATAGAGTTCGTTTCCGTTCTATTCTTTCAGTACCTTCTGTGGCAGCCTTCGGTATACCCCAAGGTATACCTCTACGACGTTAGAAACTTTCTCACCCTACTCCCTACCTACTTACCGCGAACGTCTCTCAATCATTAATCTCCACTCCCTAGAAATCCGAAGGAATGTCTTTGACATCATTTTCATTCACCAGCTTCTTTCGGGTAGGTTAGGTTAGGTTGAATGGGGGGTGCAGCCTCAAGTGGCAACACCTCACTCGGATCTCAAGGATCCATTGTGCTCCCCGGGAAATCAGAGGATGAGGAAATGGGAGGATTGGAAAGGTAAATGGTTATTGTGGTAGGGAACTCCCACTGAACCATTTGGAGCCCTGAGTAAATTTCAGGACGTTTGCTCAGTGGGAGATTTGAGATGTCGCCCAGTTCGTCGAAAAAGTATTCTCCGAGGGTTTTTTTTCCGAGTGTGAGCCAAGCTAGGACACTCACAGAGGAAGTGGAATGATCCCTCCTCTGCCTCCTCGTCTTGGCATCCTCTTCATAAGTCGGATGTGCTAATGCCCATTCTCATCATGTGGGTACCCAACGAGTTGTGTCCCGTGAGAATGCCAATCAACAGAGAGAGCCGAGGTCTGCTTAGCTGGAGTAGAAATTCTGTTTTTTTCTTGGAAATATCTGGCCAAAGGTTTCTAGAGACTCGGCATGTTTCTAAAGATGACCACCTGTCATTGGCGGTTTTTAGAAAATTGTGTTTGATTCTGTTTTTTTCTTGCTCAAGTGGCCTTAGAACTGAGGTGTTCGTTTCGCTGGATTCGAGTGCTGACCCGATTTTAGCCAGCTTATCCGCCATTTCATTACCAATTAATTAATTGTGTTTAATGACCTGCTCTAGATCGATCTAGAGCAGAAAAAAGCAGCTTTTTGGTGTTTAATGACAATTTTTCTACTCCGAGCAAGAACTTTTTGTGTTTAATGACCCTGCTCTAGAGCTTTTAAGAGCAGCATTTTCTGCACTTGCTTTTGAGTAAAGGCCCCGGCCCATAGAACGCGGTGCGTGCGGTAGAAGCGGCGCGGCAACTGATGCGGTGGGTTTTGCCGCGCGCAACTGATAGGGGTGACCCATAGAATCCGTTGCGGTGTTTTGACAGATAAATTTAGTCAAAATGGGGGCGTTCAAGAATCGCATCCGGATAGCTTGTTGTTGTTGTTTACGTGTGGGAAATCGAAAAAAATAAGTTATAATCGTCTAGCAATGATATTTTGAATGTTCTTCTGTTTTCAAAAGTCGAATTTTAATATTTCACAGCTGTTGTCTGTTGTCGATCGTTCAAAAAGGTATCTAGACACGGCTATCCAAGATAGGCTATCCGATAGGTTCTTGAACGCGCCCATTGTCATTTTTTCTAAATAAGAGAAAACTTCAAATTGGTTGTGACTGCGCATGTCTCTCTTCTGTCACCGCGTGAGAGCCGCGGCAAAATAGAAGTTCGGCTACTCGGCGCGTCAGGCGCGTTGCTCGCGGTGCTTATGGGTCACCTCTCATAAGAACGTGTGTATTTAATCGAGCTGTCAGTTGAAAGCGGTGCCGCACGCACGCACCGCGTTCTATAGAACGCGGTGCGTGCGGTAGAAGCGGCGCGGCAACTGATGCGGTTGGTTTTGCCGCGCGCAACTGATAGGGGTGACCCATAGAATCCGTTGCGGTGTTTTGACAGATAAATTTAGTCAAAATGGGGGCGTTCAAGAATCGCATCCGGATAGCTTGTTGTTGTTGTTTACGTGTGGGAAATCGAAAAAAATAAGTTATAATCGTCTAGCAATGATATTTTGAATGTTTTTCTGTTTTCAAAAGTCGAATTTTAATATTTCACAGCTGTTGTCTGTTGTCGATCGTTCAAAAAGGTATCTAGACACGGCTATCCAAGATAGGCTATCCGATAGGTTCTTGAACGCGCCCATTGTCATTTTTTCTAAATAAGAGAAAACTTCAAATTGGTTGTGACTGCGCATGTCTCTCTTCTGTCACCGCGTGAGAGCCGAGTCAAAATAGAAGTTCGGCTACTCGGCGCGTGCGGCGCGTTGCTCGCGGTGCTTATGGGTCACCTCTCATAAGAACGTGTGTATTTAATCGAGCTGTCAGTTGAAAGCGGTGCCGCACGCACGCACCGCGTTCTATGGGCCGGGGCCTTTAAGAGTAGAGTGGAGCAAAAGTGTCAAAATCAGCTGTTGACATTTGATTCAAATATTTTTGTTTATATTTTGCGTTTTGCAATCTATTTGAAATCGAATTTAACTTAAAACCAATTGAATTAACATCGCATGTTAGTTAAGTTTTGATTCCAATGTTTCCGAATATAGATTTTTATTATAATAGGATACCAAACATAATTTTGCAAACTAGCTAAGGTCACAAAATGGCTGCGTTCGAGAACGGTATCCGGATAGCTTGTTGTTGTTGTTTACGTGTTAAGCATTTAGCAAAGATGCAAACCATTTCTGTCAAATAGAGAAACCAAAGCTATCTGTGAATTTTCGGTATACCTCAGATACCTTAGCGAACAGCTGATACAAACATATAGAAAATTTATTTTTATTTATTTTCATGTTGATTTTTTGTTTTGGTGTGCATTTATTTCAGAATACGAGTCTTTTAAAATGCATGGGAAATCGAAAAAAATAAGTTATAATCGTCTAGCAATGATATTTTGAATGTTTTTCTGTTTTCAAAAGTCGAATTTTAATATTTCACAGCTGTTGTCTGCAGCTATCCGGAAAAAGATATCTGAATCGTTCAAAAAGGTATCCGAGATACGGCTATCCGAGATAGGCTATCCGATAGGTTCTCGAACGCGGCCAATGTTTGTTGCTTTCTTATCAGCTGACTTTTGACACCAGCTGTTCTGCTCTAAATTGCCTGACATTTATCTCATTTCTTGCTCTGCTCTGAGCTACGCTGCTCTGCTCTTTTTTTCATTAAACACGCCTTATGTCACGATGTCCTGGAACCCAGGTTAAACTAACTGTGTTTGTTTCGCTGAGCAGTCTTAGGTTACTGCGACAGCTGTCTACTAGTCTGGATTTTGTGATAATGGATGAGATAGCTTTAATGGCCGCTTGACTGTCTATAAAGAAGTCAATATTTTTGTTGATCAGGTTTTGCGTAGCTAAGTGCTTCGCGGCTTCGCACACTGCAAGTACTTCTGCCTGAAAGACACTGCAGAAGTCGGGAAGCTTTATTGATCTATTCATGGTGGGGTAGTCTGAGAAGATACCTGACCCTACCCCTTCGTCCGTTTTGGAACCATCTGTGAAGACGGAAATGTGATTTCCTTTTATAAGCCTGTTTTCCTCCCAGCTTTCTCTCGTCGGAAAGACTGTTAGGGCCACTGGATTGAAGTCAATACGCGGGGGGGTATAGTCTGTTTGAATGTCTATATCTGTATGGTACATGATGGTTCTATGGCTTCTTTCGGGTAATACTGACACTTCTCCCCTTTTAGATTTTATCTCCTTCAAGCTTCAACACTAATCCACGAAACGTTAAGATCATCCCTCCTTTTTTTTCTTCCTGTTCATCGTACATCCTATGGTTTCAACGAACCTACATATAACCGCATGTTGAGTAAGATTAATTCTGTTCCCTTTCTTTTCGACCTCAATCGTTCAAGTTCTTGTCTAAACTCCTCCTTTTAAACTGCGAACAGGTAGTGTTCTTTTTGTAAACAAGCCTAATTAGACCGGAAACCCTCGGTTGGTTTGAAATCAATTTAAAAAATCGAACGTGTTTTTGATATTTTTGAATTTGTAACATTCTAAAATGCTAGAAACTGCACTAAAAAATGCATTCGTGCATATCATGTATAATGAGACTCTTATGTCGTTTTCCATTGGTCGTTCGGAAGCCTTCTGAACGCTTCTCAAAATGTTCCATTGGCATCAAATTAAAGTTCCTCTCCTCGAAAAAAGAGAAATTTGATTCTTGATTTGAAGAAGGAAGCGAAGCCAGAAGCACTCACACACTGAAACACTGTTGACGTCAAAATTGAAAAAAATTTCATTTGACACCTCTAAAAATTGAAAAAAAGTGACCTGAAAACAATTATTGATTAGTTAATTTTGTGAGATGAGTTCTAAAAACATTTTAAGACATATTCCTGTGGTTTTAAGTGAATTATGAAAAAAATTAATTCACACCGATACACAATACAAGCAACGAAACATCAAAACAAATAAAAGTGTTACTTTGGCATCCCGGATCGGAGAGTTTTTTCGTATTACCAATGGAAAACGACATTAGAATCGACATATCTCAGCAATGATAACTCTTATGGCACTTTCCATTGGACGAAAAGAACCGTCCAGGAGCGTCCAAAAGCATTCTCAAACCGTTCCATTGATCGCTTCTCATAATTCTGAGGAGTGACAGCCGCTTCTCGATTTGAAATGAGAATCGACTCAAGAAGCACTAACACATGTTACTCAAATGTCAAAAAGAAAATTTTCTTCAAGGAATATTTTTTAAGAGCCATAGGTGTTTCACTCACGAAAAGGCAATTACGTTAAACTGAACAGAAATTATTTTGGGTGTGCCATTGGTTTTTAAAATGAGTGCTTCCCCGAGTGAAACCAATGGAAAGTGCCATTAGAAAAAGAAAAAAATCGGCTCTACTTTGCTTCTCCTGTACGGGAGTTGGGGGTTGAAACTTTTTTTACAGGTTGGGGGGCATCTAAATAGATTATATTTCAAATTATTATGTGTGAGTTAGCCCCCTGAACTATTTAATAAATTTTTTAATTTTTCGTTTTTAACCTCACTTTTGATTTTTTTTCTTCTTAAAATCATAAAAATTGAATGAAAACAAACACTACCGAATAAAACAACACTTCTTATATATACATTTCACTATTTTATTGCGGAGAAATCACTTAATTTAACATTTTTAATTATTTATAAATGTTTACTTTGACTTGCTTTGACATTACTTGTTTAAGTGATACCAGACGGTATTTTTAAGTGGGAAATTTTTAATTCATAAAAGGCAAGTGGGATTTTTGTCGTTAGAAAATGAAACTTTTTCTATGAATTTCTAACCACAAAAAGTTTAGTTTTCTAACCACAAAACTAATAATAGCTTAAAATTCGCGCGAATTTTAAGCTATTATTAGTTTTGTGGTTAGAAAATGAAGCTTTTTTATGAATTTCTAACCACAAAACTATAAAAAAGCTTCATTTTCTAACCACAAAACTAATAATAGCTTAAAATTCGCGCGAATTTTATGCTTTTATTAGTTTTGTGGTTAGAAAATGAAACTTTTTGTGGATAGAAGTTCATAAAAAAGTTTCATTTTCTAACCACAAAAATCCCACTTGCACTTTTATTAATTAAAAATTTCCCACACAAAAATACCGTCTGGTATCACTTAAACAAGTAATGTCAAAGCAAGTCAAAGTAAACATTTATAAATAATTAAAAATGTTAAATTAAGTGATTTCTCCGCAATAAAATAGTGAAATGTATATATAAGAAGTGTTGTTTTATTCGGTAGTGCTTGTTTTCATTCAATTTTTATGATTTTAAGGAGAAAAAAAATCAAAAGTGAGGTTAAAAACGAAAAATTAAAAAATTTATTTTACGATTTAGGGGGCGAACTCACAAGTAACTTTTGAAATTTATTCTATAGAAACGCCCCCCCAACCTCTAAAAAAAATTTCAACCCCCTAGTCCCGTACGGGAGAAGCAAAGTCGCCCAAAAAAATCTAAAAAACCTTAAACCTTGAACTTTGACTTTGAAAAACTTTTGTAGCACACAGAGGATCTATGGGAACTTTCAACACTTTGTTTCGGATGGTGAGCCCAAGCTCTCCTAGAAATTTTGGCTCTGTGGGCATTTTTGTTATTTGAACATTATTTTTTACGTCTAAATTGACCGAACTAAATTTTAATTGCAAAATAAAGAAATAGTAAACACAAACACTACTCAATTGATTGAAAACCCTACGCAAAGGCAAACATAGAAATCTTTCGATCGATTACCCATAATATTTGGACATCCAACCAAATCTATGGTTGCCCTTGAGACCTCTGACAAATTAAGATAACATGTAAACAGTGATAAGTTATGAATGCGGGTGAAAAACCAACTGTGCTGAAGACAAAAGTATCATTCATTTTTTAGGTTAGGTCACATAAGAAAGATATTTTGGCCGACATTTTTTTAAATTTTATTCCATTATTCAATAGCTGTTTTGTATCATTAATTTGTGGCACTACAGCCAATTTGTTTTGAGTACAAAGATATTAACATGGATAGATAGTTGAAAATCGTTTAGGCCGAAGCTAACATTAAGAAATGAATGATTTCATCGTCCCTAGTAGCTAAATACGGCAACTTTTGAGAAAAAAGTCTGCTTTCAAGCAAAGTATATTTAATTATTTACTTTTTTACGTAGTTCTTACATCAAAAGTCCTCCCCAGAATGGTGCTACCGAATCTTTATCGGGAATGATAAGTGATCCTCCATAAATAATTTGCCCGAAAGTTGCTATTACAGCGGGTATACGAATTAATTCCAAAATAAAATCCATTGATGTTTTTTAATTTGCTTACAAGTTATAAACTGTGTGTATATTTAGCTCTTCCAACAACCGCACTTTAAAGTTAAGTATGTACTGTACATCGAAACTGAATTTGAATTTGATCTTGCAAGCACGTAGTTCGTATACTTTGGGTTGTGGCAAATAACCTATCTCGAAATGGTGCATACTGCATAGTGTTTACGTTTACTGTTTATGTATGCAAAAATGATATCATTCTTGATATGACCAGTGACAAAAGACTTTGGAAGCATCTTTTCCCAGAGTGATGGGTGAAAATTCCCTTTTTCCTACACTGTTTGTATAAATATCCCGAAATTATCCCTCGAAATAATAAATTATAAAAAAATACACAAATTTATTACAATGTATTTTATTTAGTAGGAAAACATTAACGTAAAAGAAACTTAAATGTATTTGTGTATATTGAGTGAGCAATTGATTGGAATTGCAATAATCAGATTGAACGAGTTCAGATATTAAAAATAGTTTGTTTGATCATAACTGAAAAAAACTTATTAAATTTCTGAATAAAACAAGGAATGCAGGAAAAGACTTGAGTTTATCGTAAACCCCTTTTGCATTCACTCTGACGTTCGAAGAATCCCTTTATCCCTTTTAGCTTATTTTAGACTTGAAATTCCCACAAAAATGGAAATATCCCTCAATCTGGGTCACTGGATATGGATATGACAAAAAATTGCATATATAGGTACATATGTCGAATTCCTTTCAATAAAAAAATTGACTAGTCGACAGCAGTCAATTTTTTTCAAAGGAATTCACTTAAGAGAAAAAAAAATCGGCTGCAGTCGATCTCTTTTTTAATACGGATTTGCCATTGACATATTATATATATATATATTATATATATATATATAACTAGCTGACCCGCCCAGCGTAGCTCAGGCCCTAGGTTAATCGAATTGAGTAAGTTTAGTTAAGTAGTTTCCAAGTTTCCATTCTAGTGGGAGAACGGGAGTGAAATATAGTTTATGTTACTCAGGAACAGTTAAACACTCTAACGATGACATAGCTTTCGGAATTGGCCCAGTACTGTAAAAGTGAAATACGCATTGAAATCGTTAGAGTTATTTTTTTTTTTGATTCCCGTTCCTGTTCCTGTTTGGAAAATTGTGATGAAATATGGTTTAGATTGCTCTGGGACAATGGGGCATTCTATCAGTGAAAGAATTTTTGAAATCGGTTCAGTGCTTTCCAGTTTCTTGGTTATTTCGCCATTCCCTTTTCCGTTCCCGAAAGAATATGGGTAGGAAATCCAGTCTAAAATACTCAGGAGCAATGAAGCACTCTAACATTGAAAAATTTTTGGGAATTGGTCCAATATTTTCCAAGTTCCCGCTAATGTTGTTGTTCCCGTATCGTTGCTGAAGCTCTTGACACTTGTTGAGTACATCAAAGTGTCAGCATCTGCACCGTTCAACATTGTCACAGAGATCACCACGTGGTTTTACAATACCCTTAATGCGTCTGAGCTAAAATTATAATTTTCTTCGAGTCTTTATTACTTTATTCATTTCTTCTTGTCTACATAATAACCAAAGAACTTCCACTTCATTTGCATTCGAACCCAATGTCCCTTCGAGATCCTTATCTCTACCAAAGGCCTAGAAGACGCTGTCATAGCTTAGGTCAAAGTGTATAGTATCACTTTAAATCAATTCCTTTTGTTTTGCGAATATAGATCAAGTTCAATATGCGGTAATTTCATATGAAAAAGGAGCTTGAATTTTTGTAAAAGTAACACTTTAAACTAAAAAAAATTTAAATCTCTATTCTTGCCAGTCGAAAATCAAAAGAGTTCTTAAAAACAAACAATCCAATCATCTTACTATTTGTTATTTAATTAACTGAGCCGCCCGGCGTTGCTCGGGTCTGTAGTTTTAAGGCTTCCGTTTTCATTCCTGTTTCTATCCCCGTGGGATTATAGGGATGAAATCTACGCTAAGTTACTGAGGGATTATGTGGCATCCCAGTGCCGAAAGAATTTTTGAAATCTGTTCAGTAGTTTCAATGTTTCCATTTTTAACCATGTTCCTGTGGGAATTTTCCGTTCCCGTGGAAATATGTGAATGAAATATAAGTCTATGTCACTGAGGGATAATGTAACATCCTAGAGTTGAAAGAATTTTTGGAATCTGTCAAGTGACTTAAAGGTTCCCGTTCTCGTTCCTGTTTCTGTTCCCGTGGGACTATAGGGATAAAATAAAAGCATTTAAACCTTCCCTAGACCTACACGAACATTTCAATATCAAGATAAGATAAATCCGCTCAGCTGTTCTCGAGTTTTAGCCAGACTAACGAACAGCAACTTCAACTGCAGCGCCATCTGCCGGGCTGATTTGTGAATCTAAACCATCCAGGGCGCCACTCAAACGCATACAGAAAAATTCGTTTAAATCGGTCAAGCCGTTTAGGAGGAGTTCAATTACATACACACGTACAGCAGAATTATATATATAAAGATATGTCAATGGGATTTGCACACTGATTTTTACACACACAACAAATTTGACCAATCGAAAACAGCAAAAAACACATCAGCATATGAAAAAAATTAAAGGAAGCAGGACTGTTTTGTATTTAGTTGTGAATTTAGAAAACATTTGGGGAAACAAAATATAAAAATTGTGTGCTTAACAAAAAAATGGGCACGACTGGGTCGCACGAACTTGCGATTGTGTTCTAAATACGATATCAAAATCTAAAGGCTGAGTTAAAGGTTTTGGTATTAGCTCTTCATAATATATTTTGTGGTACAGGGTTGCCATCTACACATTAATTATGGAAATTGAATTAAATCACGCAAAATAATGAAAAAATTAAATTAAATATTCCAAAGGTTTCAAGCAAAAATCTAAAAACGCCATTCTTTTGCAAACGCTAATACACATGAATGATGAAAATTTAATCAAAATCGTTGGAGCAGTTTTTCCAAAAAACGGTTTTTTATTTTTCACTTTTTTTAAAAAACTGTTTTTTAAAAGTCGAGTATGCAAAGTTTTAGATCTTAATAAGAGTTATTTTGACAAAAAATTTGAAAAAAATCAAAGTTATAGTTTCGAAGTTACTTTCAAAAATCAAAATTTTTTAAAAAAATTTATAAAAATTTCCAAAACTAAGTTTTTTAAATATTGATATGCAGTCTTTCTTTAACAGCTTACGACTTCTTAAATCCAAAATTTCGTCAAGATCGTGTCAGCCATTAACGAGAAAGTCGGTTTTTAAAAAAACGGTACTATGGGAGGTACCGTTTTTAGGCCTTTTCCAAAAAATTTTTTTGCATCATAAGAAAAACAATCCTAAATTAGTCCTTCACACAAAATTTTATCGAAATCGTTGGAGCCGTTTTCGAGAAAAATAAGTATTATCATATCGGTTGTATGGCAGGTACCGTTATTTCAAGACCTAGAGACCCAATTCCAAAAACCCCTCTGTAGGATGCTCCACAGACCCTAACTGCAAATTTTGAAAGAAAACGGTTCATTGGTTCAGGCTGTAGATCCATATACAGACAGACAGACACACAGACACACAGACACACAGACAGACAGACAGACAGACAGAATTGCAGGACCCACTTTTTTCGTATTCTCTATCATCGTAATGTCATGTTTGATTGTTATCTCAAAATTTTTTTTCTGCACGATTGCAAGACTTGCCTTATAGTACCTATAATCGCAAGTAATGAACATAATTGTTTTGTTCTTTGGTGTTTGTTTTTCTACACCAGTCAGTTAAACACACACACATTCATAAAAAAAAAATCGCAACTTTTTTAACTTCCTAATGTCGTTTTCCAAAAACCAGATCGGGAGTGATTTGGAGACTTTATCTGTCAGATCTGACAGATAAATTCTCCAAATCACTCCCAAACATGTTCCAAAATGCGGTTTGGAGACACTTTTTGGAGTGAATTTTTCACTCCCGTTTCAGTTTGGGTGCAAGGGAGTGAACACCAACACATAAACAAACTGTCATCTGACTGCTTGTCAAAGCAAGCCGCAGTTTCTATTTATTTTTTGTCAGCTCACAAAGCACGCGATAGTTTATAAAATTATCTTCAGAAGACCATTAAATAATTTTTAAAATTAAAGTGAACGATTTTTAGTCTTGTTTTCTGCTTTAACATGAAAGATAAAATTTAGTAAGCTAACCACTACCAATGCAATCACTCCAAATCTGTCACTTCGGTTAAAACGATTTCCAAAATAAAACGAAGAAGGAGTGAAAGAGTGAATTTGTTTTTGGAAAACGACATAAATAAATAACCAAAAAAGAATCGAATTTAGTAGCGACTGCACTCGACTGCAAATGCGTGAAAGGAAATCGACAATAGACATTACTCGGGTGTCGGGTTCAATGTTTGTTGTCGAATTCTTTTCAACAAAAAAATTTACTGCAGTCGACTGCTGTAAATTTTTTTTAATAGAATTCATTTAGGAGGAAAAAAAATCGATTGCAGTCGATCTCTTTTTTGAGACGGATTTGCAAACTGATTTTCACACGAACAACCATTTTGAAAAATCGAAAAAGTCAAACAAAAACAAGGGACCCTACTCTGTATTTCGTGTCGAAAAGCAAGTCTATCCGAAAGTGATTTTCAATCCGATTATGAATTCGTACTCTGTATTTTGTTTTCGAATCGAAAAAAAGTACTTGTTAATATTTTCACTAACGGAATAGATTTGCAAAGTCTTGAAATATTTCTCAAGATATAATAACAAAAAAGTTAAAAAATCAATAAACGAAATAAAAAAAATCGTTTTCGGATTTGCCTTTCTATTCCTATTCTATTCCGAAAGTGGCAGATTCGAATCCGCTTTAAAAATAAAGAGTATACAAAATATTCGTGTTCGGAAATTTTTGCTTTCGAAACGAATTACAGAGTAGGGCCCAAGTTGTAAATTTGGAAAAAATTTGGTGAACAAAAATATAAAAATTGTGTGAAGAATAGAGAACTTTAAGAAATAAAGATTTCAATCTTAAGAGGAATAAAGAACAAAAGGTCAAGCCTCACACACACAGCTGCATCCGTCCACAAACTGGACTATACCAACATCACTTTATTTTCGGATTTCAAAATGGTTTTGAAATTCGAAAATGGTTTTAGTAAATTCACTGACACAGCTTTATATTCAGCTTAATACGTGGGCGATTTTCTAAACGCAAGCTTTGCCAAGCAAGTCTAATGCTAAGCAAAAATAATCCCAAATAAAATTTGCAATAATTAAAAGTATGCAAATGTTTTTTGATAGCTGCACAAATTCACTTACCTACAATTGCGGAAAAAAGCAATAGGCCCTTATTGCGAGTGTCGTTTAACATTCGATGCGACAAGGATCGAAAGCTTCGATAAATTTTCCATTTGGTATTGCGTATCTCTATCGACAAGGATTTCTGTTACTGTGAACAATGAAAGTAGTCATTATGAATAAATGCTATATTTTGACATTTGTATTAATTTCAGTGATAGTCGAACGCAAAAATACAGACGATAACGAACGAATTCAAAATTGAAAGTATCGAACAATAAGAATACACAATACCAAATTTCATTTTCGATGTTCGACTATCGACAACCGTCGTGTATCGACAGCCAAACGACACTCGCAATAAGGGCCATATACTACGTTTTGGGACATTCTGCTTTGAAGGAATTTTTTTGTAGGCATTTAGGAACTGATTGCTTTGCATAATTTGTGCAAGACTTGCGTTTAGGAATTCGCCCCGTGTACCACAGATGGATCTCGTGTTACAAAAGCAACAATGTGATCAAATGGAAGTTGCGGGGCCAGAGAAGTAATGGTTTTCCCTCTTGTTCTTTATTCCTCTAAGGTCCAAATCCTTTTCTTTTTATTTTGTTGCTTTTTTTCTTCTTGTTCATCGTATTCTATAATCACAAGATCTGCTACAAAGTCCGCCATGGCCAAAATTCTAAAGATAACCTGATCAGATCACTGATGTTTGACAAATGTAAACGCTTCAAATTTTCCTTCAAGCAAGTTTGTCAAGCATATTTGAAAATGTGCATTTGAAAAAAGGTTGAACTGCGTCTGGCAAGCAGAAGGCTGAAACCAAATCTTCTGGAAAACACTTTTCAGTAATCAGGGGAATTTTTCTGATTTTTTTAATTATCCCGAAAAAAAAATTACCATTTTCGAACGCCCACTCCCGCCCCGGCTGAAAAAAAGCCTACCAGACTGTTGAATTTGATATAATGGTGCGTATATCTACACCTACATGTGTATGATTTTTGGTTATCACTCCACTCCAAAAATTTGCTTCCAGCTCTTAGACTACTAGATTTAAAAAAAAATTTCATCACATCACAATTTCATTTCTTCGAATATTTGCCATCAAAATTTCTGTGGGCAGAAATCGTGCACAGCCAAAACAAATGCAACAGTCAAATAGACGTTTTTTCAGGCGTTGCTGTGAATATTTTGTTCAAGACGTTACTTTATTTTCAGACAATTACGCTCTTACAGTTTCTGACAGAATCTTGTTCTCACTCCTTGACATTTTTAAAGTGCTTTCGATTTCAACAAGAAAATACAACTCCAATTTAACCCTACAACTCATATAAAGCTATGTTAATGAAATCGTAAACACAGTTTTGTTTTCAAATTTTAGAAGACTTGTTCTAAAACATAAATCAGCTTGTGTAGAGATGCATTTGTGTGTTGTGTCATTGTATATAGAAACTATAGTAGGATTGTGTAGACTTTCGGATTGGTGACGAAACTATTTGGCCTTATCAATCGGAGCGGAATTCTCTATTTCCTACGAATCGGAGACGTTTTACTACGTGGTAGTTTCCAGATCGGTCAATCCGACGTCCTCCGATAAATTTTTGCTGCGGAAAGTTTTAATTTTGGGAATGCAAATAGGCCTTTCACTTAAACGGATGAAAAATGACAAAGCTCAAAACACGACGGTTTTTGTTTAAAAAAAATCAAGTTAAAAATTTTCTCTGCTCTTCATTGTCCTTACTTTTAGTTTAAAAATTATTCTACTTAAATGCCAAGGCATCTAGATTCTAGAGACTGCAGCATTATAATTTTACTAAAACGTCTATTGTATCAAAGATGATGAGGAGGATTAAGGCGCTAGGCAACGGGGCTACCTCCGAGCTTTTTATGCCCACCTTTATTCATTCCATTTTTCTTCTTAAATCTTAGTCAAATTCTAAAACACACATGAGAACAAGTACTTTTGTTTTCCAATTTATTCATCAGTTACAGATCTTAACATAATTTCTTGAATTTTCACATAGTCCTTCATTCCATTTTTTTTTTTTAATTTCCTTTCCTAATCGCCCGAAAAGTGGTGCAAACAATTTTATATTTTCAACATTGATGTTTTAACAAAAAAAAATTAAATTTTAGAATATCCTAAAATGACAATTGCTATACACAATTCGATCCAAAAATCATGGCAGAGAAACTAAAAACATCAAACAAGTTCTAAAGTTTTTGTTTTGTTTGTGTGTTGTTATTTTAGATACAAAATAATATAGAAAAAAATCACGAGGGAAAATTGAAAGAACTAAGCAAAATGTTTAAAGAAATATCTTGAGTCTTATGGCCAGCCAAAAAAGCATCATCATACATAAATGCCGACGTGTAGAATGTTGTTTCATCGAAATTTATTTATCTGTTGCTGTCTTCATTATTATCCAATGAACACCCTACATTATACATACATATACACAAATCTGTATATACTTTTAAAGAAAAATAGTAACACTAAAAAAAAACCAAAAGAACTAGTTAAATTAGAAAAAAAGTGATCTTCAGTTGGTTGTTCGCGATTTCAAAAAAGTATGATGTATATAAAAAATAAAATTATAGTTTAACAATAGTAAGCATAATAATCCTTGAACATTGGAGAAGACGAACGACGAACGACGAAGTCATCTTCCCTCTATCCTATATAGACTGCATGTGAAATTCTGCCGCTGCTATCTGAATGAATTATGCTGTTACAGGAGAAGGATTTGCAAATTCTCTGTATGCCTCCTCGAGGGCTTGCTTTAGTTCGGGTGTAAGAATGCTGACACAGGCTTGGAATACTTCGGGATTGGACTCGACCTGTTTAACAATACCAATCATACGGCTGCCTTCCTCGCTGAGCGGCTTTACGACTTCTGATTTAAATGCTTGTGCTATGATGGAGACGATACGCGGAAGATTGGAATTGTTTGCACCAAGTATAACTGGATGGTTAGCTTGAATAAGATCGCACAAGTAGCCGTAAATGTGGGGCGCTTCATCTTCGTCCTCGATAACCGGCAACCATGAGTACCTTGGAAAGAGAAAAAAAGGAAATTATGAAATCTAGGAACTTAAATTTATCGAAGGAAAAGCTGTAGGGGAAAAGAACCTCTCTTAAATCATGTTTTACAATATGAATTTGATAACTTTCATATTGAGATAATCAATCAATCAAAAACATTTATGAACTGAACTCGACTCCGTTTTTTATGACCTCAACGGGCAAGTTTTCAGGGGTCGGTTCGTCGATTTGGATCGTTTGATACGGGCGCCTGTACGGCAGCGATGTTTTCGATCAACCCGTTGAATCACTGACACTGTAACATAACACAACGAATATGTAGACTCAATTTTTTACACTAAATTTGTTATTGCCAGTCTATTAACGCAAGGAATAAGACCGGATTTGGAAGCTAACGCTTTAAAGTTGCGGTCTTGAGTCCGAATTCTGGATTTTTTTAAATAACAGACTTTGCCCTTTCGTGTATCTTACCATAATGAAAATGTTGAGTTTATTGAGTAAATTAACGTTGACAATTTCGGCGATAAGTGAAAGGGTGCGTTCACATAAAGTGTCTCCTTATAAAGTGCCTCTGGGTTAGGAAACCCCTTTTATAAGAAAATCAAAAAGATAAACTTTGTTCACAATCTTTAAACTCGTATGTAGTCAATCACTAAAGTTGAACTGGTAGTCGGTGTGAAAAAAAGTGTTGATGCATTGGTGTTCCATAGCATCCACGGCATAGGCGGAAACTTCTTACAGCTCTCAATGCATACTAGCCAGACTATCGGCAATGACTTATTTAAGTGTTCACTGAATGAGGCGGAAATGGACACAGTTGTTTTATGATATTGATGACAACATCAATCAAGAATTACAGCGTAAAATTTGATTATAAGCGAAATGGGCGCATTCTATACAATAATTTTTCATCTTATTGAAAATTCTGTCACAGTGTCAAATATCTTTGTGTGGCATCTTATGTTTCTCTATCTCCTTAACAATCGGCCAACAGATTTTTTTTTTTAATGGAGGTTATTACCAAGTTGAATTACTCAGACCAACTGACGGTCCATTACACAACTAGGATAACAGCCTTTCCGTTTTGTAGTGCTGTATGTAGAAGGTAAGGTGGTAATATTTTGACTTATAAACTAAAAGGCGGCGTCTAGGTCAACCTGGGAAACTACGAGGGGGGTCGATAAGCTCGTGACTTTTTGAATTTCCCACCTCTCAATTGAAATGGCAACACAGCTCCCGTCAACAGTCATCTATCACTACTCTTGTCTAAAATTGAACCAGCTGCGACATTTTGTTTGTTTTTGACAGTCGTTAATATCAGACTACCGGAAGACAGTTGTGCAATTTATATAACTCACAATAGATGTAAAAAAAAGAACAATGGACAATGAGATTAATTCAGCAATGGTAAATTCATTAGATTCTATTTCACGGTTTTGAATAAATAATTCAGAAGCTGCTCTCATCATTATCAATTCTTATTCAGGGCTCCAAATGGTTCAGTGGGGGCTCCCTACCCCAATTAACCAACCACCAGCCCAACCCTCAACCTCTCCAATCCTCCCACCTTCTCATCCTCTGTTTTCCCAAGGATCCTTGAGATGCGAGTGAGGTGCTGCCAGTTGTGGCTGCACCACCAATTCAATCTAACCTAACCTAAGTTCAACCGTCAACGTCTAACCGAACCTAAGTCAACCGTTGCTTCTTTGGGTTAAGAAGGCAATTGAGAAACAAAACCCTCTCTAGAAAAACCAAGGTGACCTTGTATAAGACCTTGAAAATCCCAGTCCTGCTTTACGGCACGGAAGCATGGACTTTATCGAAAGCAGATGAGGAAACCCTTGGTCGTTTCGAAAGAAAAATTCTCCGAATGATCTTTGGTCCCGTATGCGAAGACAATGTGTGGAGAAGAAGATACAACAACGAGCTGTATGAGCTGTACCGCGATATGGGCATAGCCAGAAGAGTACGCATCGCATGTAGAGCGGATGGACCCAAACGCTCCGGCTCGTCGGGTGTTCGAAAGCACATTGCAGGGAAATCGCGGAAGGGGAAGACCTTGTCTTAGGTGGCGCAATCAAGTGGATGAAGACCTCAAACGACTTGGAGTGCGAAACTGGAGAGAGCTCGCCCGAAATCGAAGTCGTTATAGAAGGATGTTGGTTGAGGCCCAAGTTCAACCCGAACTGTAATGCCCACCTAAGTAAGTAAGTAACCTAAGTTCCAATTAGAATATTTAACCAGCAACCTGTACAAATTCTCATAAGAACCATTAAACTGTTTATTTGGTATTTAGGACGTTCTACAAAGACCGGCTGAAGAGTTTGAAAACGATTGTGATGTCGAAAATAAATCAATGTGATTACGGATGACGATTTGAAGACCCCTAGAACAAAAAATCAAATGGAGAGCGTTTATAGAAAAATTCAACAAACTATGGAACTCTCCTAAGATCGGAATCTTAAAAGGAATTCTCCCCTGAAAACTCATTGATTGTTGTTCGTTTGCAATTCTTGGCCATTGAAATAGCAAGGAGCTGCGAAGATTATAATATAATGATATAGACTAAATAAATATTATGAAAGAATCATTTTTACGTAACTTGAAAATGGTGAGTAGTCCAGGCGTAATTGTTACAAAGATTATTGCCCCTTCCGAAGACTGGCAAGGACAGTGAAATACTTAAGTACTTTGGTCTCGAATTGCTTAAGTCAACTCGAAATCATCGAAAAAAAATTAGGTTCCCTTTTTCTCAATACCCAGTGACTTCGGGAACATCATAATAGCATCTGTTGGCAACAACCAATTCAGCCTGTTAGTTAAACAGAAGCCAACTGAAAGAAACGTTTGATACGTTTACTTAAGACAAAAAAAGTCAGCTCAAATTTGACGTTTAAATATGTGTAGGTTTTGTTCGAGTATTTTTATGTTCATTAATCGTTCTGAGAGATTTTACCCCCACTCCTTAAAATTTTGTTGACGGCCGATTTTTGTCACAAAGTATTCGAACGTAGCTATATTTTAAGAACTTGACGTTTGCTATCAAAAAAATTACTGTGGGGAATCGCACCAAGAAAAAAGAGGGAAAAGGAGAATTTCGAGGTCGGTGATGGGGACTTCTGCTCAAAGCGTCTGTCAACACTGGTCGATTAAGCCCAGCAGATATTATTATGTTTTTACTATTTCCCCCGACTGAAACCGTCCGAATATTGCTAACGATACGACAGGTTTACGGTAGTGAAATCCTTAAATTGCAGCTCTCTTACGCTGATCCAACATGGGCCGCCAATAAACCTGCTGATCAACCAGAGCTACTGCCTGTTTTGTGTGCCAACAAGGGGTCGTAATTATAAGCAGATCAACAATGGCTACTGTCTGTTGTTTCTCCGAGCCAACAAGGGTAAAACTGCAGATCACCAGAGCTACTGTCCTGTTTTGTGCGCCAACAGGTGTCATAAATAAACTTGTACTTCTCCGTTTGTTTCAGGTTATGGTATTACCCATTTTATCAACAGCAAGTTAGTGGGTTTTTACATTCAGACTTTCTGTTGCTGCGTGTTTCGTATATTTTCTCTCTTTTCTATTTCTTTCGTCTTTTCTTTCTCTTTCGCACTTATTTGCGTCTTCCTAAAAAACGTCTGAGTGTAATAACTCACTTATTACCGACCTGATAGAAGTACCAAGAGCCTATCGTACGGATTGTACGACATCGTAGTTTAGTTTTAAGTTTATTGATTATACCTATTAAGAGTTTTTGTTTGAGATTGAATTAAGAGTTTGTACATTTAAGAGGACCGTCTACCCTGAAATTTCGTGATTTCCTTTAGAAGGATCCCTGGCTAATCACAAATTGTTGGGGAGAGAGCTTACCCGAATTGGATACCAGGCTACCAGAAATTGAAATAAAATGTATGGAGATCACAGAAACAAAATCGTCAAATAATTCGTGTCTAGCCACGAACGGGTGGTGTCCGTCAAAAAAATAGTTAGCATAACTGACCTGTTACGTGGGAGTTCAAAATTCCGATCCCAGAAACACAAATTTGTATTTGCACGGGTATTGACTTCGCGAGGAACTGGCAAGTCCCCTACCGTATTCAAACCGGCTGTGAAAAGCGCTTTCAAAATTTGGCCGTTTGTAGTGCGCATACGCTCATTCCTGAAACGCATGAGGCTCGGAGCTCCTTGTTACGTGGGAGATCGGTGTTGTAATTTGCGAATATCTCATCTCGTGAGAAAATACCATGTAAGTAATATCATGCCATGAAATGTGCTCTTTCACAGATTAGTTTGGAATGTTCAGAAAGTCGTAGGTACCATCATTTCTCATTGATTCCCCGCAGAATGGTTGAGAGAAATTCACTTAGCACTGCTCCGTCCCGAGCTAGTAATTTTCATTTCTGTTTCTTTATTTATTAACGTTCAGTCAATTTAGGAGAATGAAAACATTCCCAGGGAGAGTGGCTGAACCATCAAAATTGGATGTTGACATTATAAAGAGATAGGGTTGGTAAACTAATCAGACCAAATGACACACAAAGAAAAGCTCTCCAAATGGAAGCTCAAGGAATTGAATTTCTACTTACCACGCATTGATAATCTCATCGATATTCGGTAATGCAGATGGATTGTATTTCAAGATTTTTGTTACAGCCGAAATGGCGTTCTCAGTTGGATTGACGTTCTCTGGATCGCGACTCTTTGGATCTTGGATCACTTGCACCAAAATTGGAATCGCTTGAGCACACGTTAAGGCGAATTGTTCACCAGCAAACTAAAAAAAAAAAACTCAATGAAATCACAAATCAGTAAGAAAAAAAACCAACTAACCTGTCCCAAAACACCACATCCGTAAGCGGCTGCTTGTCTGACCTCGGGACTCTTATCACAAATATACTGCAGGAGAGGTGCTGTAAATATCTGCTGGTATTGTATGCAACTTGGACCACAATATTCTAATGAAAAAGACAAAAAGATAATGACAAAACCTCAACAAAAGATAAAAAAAAAATTCTTTACCGATGACATCATCGAAAATGCAAAGACCCCATTGTCTGTCGGACCAAGACCTTGCTGGTTCAAGGAGCTTCACGAACTGCGCTACAACCGTATCGAAGTAGGGAAGGAAATTGGTTTTGTTGGTTAAGAACAACGAGTGAATAATATCAACAATTTTCGACAGCAAATAAGTATCGGCTTCGTCTTCATCGGCCAAGGCTTCTTCTACGCCATCATCGTAGTCCTCTTCATTTCGAGCAAGAATGCGCTTATCGGCACGTTCGAAATGCTCTCCCATGTATTTAGTGATGATCTCGAGCACTTGCTTCATGCATTCATCGGACAGACAATTCGGGCCCAATGTCTCGATACTCTTTGCCAACGACTGCAACAACTCTGACTGGACTTCTGCTTCGGGTTCTGTTCCGATTGCTTTAAGCAATTCTGGACAAATATACAACCACATGCCTTCCAAATACTGTGGACCCTTGATCTTAGCACAGTCCAACAAATAAGGGAGTGACTCAGCAGCGGCCGAGCGAACTCCATCGTGGAAATAGAACTTCAGCATTGGTACCATCAACCTAACGACTTCCTCAGCATAGTCAGCAAATCCGTCCTTCAATTCACGAGCGTAGCACACCAACATCTCACAGGCAGAAGCCTTGTCTTCCATACCAGCTGTTCGAATGGCAAAGTTTTGCTGTTCGCCGAGATTGATGAATGACCAATCGACATCCCCTTCAATATCCTCAACTTCATCGTTGTCCAACATGGCTACTTCAGGTTTCATAGCAGCCGTATGCATTACATGGCCCATGACCAATGGCAAATATTGCTCAAATTGCTTGCCCAAGATCTTGCACATGCGAGCCCAGGCCGAAATCAAGTAAGACGTCTGTGGATCGTCGTCGGGCAGATCACTCTCGGTGTGAGCCTTCAATAACATGTCCATGACTTCACTGGCATCGGTCAAAAACTTCTCACGTCCTACTGCTAGACCGATGAGACTCACGCACTCGATTGTCTTACCGCGCAACATGCGCAACTTTTCGTCATTAGCATTCTGAATGATGTACTTGAGGCACGGCATCAGACGATCGTAGTACGTGACGAACTCTTTCTCGCAAGTGTCAGCCACTGAGGCAATGGTCGTGACTACTTGTTCCAGAACCAACTTGTTGCCCTTCTCAACGAGTTCCTTGAATTTTGCATTCAAGATAGTCTCCAATTTGGACATGATGCCATCCAAATAGCCAGTCAAGATGTTCTTTGGACAGTCTTCGCTGAAATTCACCAGAGCTGCTCCAGCGTGTGCCTGAACTCGTGGGTTCTCAACATCATCCAACAAGCTCAACAGTCCGGGGATTACCTGGGCGTGGAATTTCTTTTCGAAGATGGGAGCAAAGTCTGTTGCCATCTGACCGACCGCGTTACAAGCTGCATGACGTACACGAGGATGGGGATCACGCAAGAAATTCAAAACTCCCGACATGATGTTGTCCAACATGGCTTCCATTTGCTTATGGCAACCTTCACCGATAGCGGAGATAGCCATTAGAGCACCATGCCTTTGCTTCCAGTCAGCGGAGCTCAACATAGCCGGAATTGCATTAATAACATGTGGCAACACTGTCTTCCCACCCAGTCCACAGGCCAATCGATCCAGCGATGATTCAGCAATGATATTGTTGTCACTATTGTCATTTTCGGTAACCTCATCGGATATAGCCCAATCTTCGTTGTCGTCCAAGTCATCCGTCATCATTTGTAATACCAGTGGAATCAATGCAACTACGTACTTCTCGGCACGCTTGCGGACCATGGCCGGAGCGTTCTCTGACATCGATACCATAACTTCAAGCACCAAATGCCTCCAGGCATCTTCAACATCCTGACTACTAAACACCTTCATGCACATTTCGAAGATGACTTCCAATTGAGGGCGTAAGAACTTTGGGCAGTTCTCCGTCAAATCGATAAGTAATTTTAACAAACTCTGATCGTCCTGCTGTTCAATACTCTCGACGGTTATCATAATCATTCGTGGCAATAGATCGTTGAAATGCTTCAGAACAGCTGTGTCCTTGTCGTGGTGCAGAATGAAAGCACCGATGGCGCGTACTGCTTGAAAACGTACCTCTGAATCAGCTGATGGTTCAAGACTCTTTTGCAACATCTGTTTAATCAAATCCAAGTACTGGGTTTCCTGGTTGCCAAAGATTGCTGGCACAGACGCAAATATTCTCAAAGCAGACTCTTGTAGTTGAACGTTGGGTGAGTTAGCGCATTGGAACAAGAATTGTAGAAAATCGGGCCATTGGTTGTTACCATCATCGTCAATCAAGTTTCGAGCAGCTTCTGCAACTACTTCACAGATCTTGCGGCGAAGATTTGCAGTCACGTCCTGTTGAACTGCCAGAAGTATTTGTTGCAACAATTGTCCTTGAGCTTCTTGTGGTAGCTAAAAATTACAAATTCAAACAGCATAAAATTTGTGAACTTAAATTGAAACATATAAAAACTATATTTTCTTTATGTGTAAGCGATTAACTTGGGAGCTAGTTGACGTTGTCGTTGAACGAATATTCTTAGAATGTTAACGAAATTTCTTAATCATGAAAAAGATCTGGGCTTTGTGTGTTAGATAATAAATAAAAATAAATAAACAAGTAACGCATTTCTCACAACCATTGCCTCTGTGAAATGCTAACCATGACGGCACAGGTACCAAGGGTATAAGATAATACGTTCTTAAATTAATCGTTTTACATTTATTAAACAAGCCATATTAGTTTTACAGCCCGATTCTGACCGACATCACTGATCCTTAAAGTCATAAGAAGAGCTTAAATTTATTTTGTGACCTTTTTGTTTATATGTTAA
This sequence comes from Melanostoma scalare, assembly GCA_949752695.1. Lineage (NCBI taxonomy): Eukaryota > Metazoa > Arthropoda > Insecta > Diptera > Syrphidae > Melanostoma > Melanostoma scalare. The sequence continues at coordinate 155,026,373 of OX456986.1, forward strand.
TGACTTAAATTATCAAACAATTTAAAATAAATCTTCTTCAAGGAAACAGAAACATTCATAAAATTCTGAAAAGGAACGCCGCTTAGACAAAAAGTTATGAGTAAGAAGATTTGTTAGCATTTCGTCGTAGACTTCTTATTGTTCATTTCGGCTTCACATCATCACTTCATAGTCACAAAAGGGCTTACATAACTCCAAAATGATATTTTTTCTTTGCGCTAAAAAGATTTACTCTCACATTCTGTCATCTTTTAAGCAGTAGGGGTAAAATTCTCTCATAAAGAGACATACGAGGGTGGGTCAATAAGTTCGTGACTTTTTGAGTTATCCGCCTCTTAATTGAAATGGCAACAATGCTCCCGTCAACAGTCATCTGTCAGCGATCTTATGTAGCTCAAGAACGCCATAATATGACAACAAGAGGGCCAAGGATGATAAAATGCCGTTTCAAGTGACAGGTCCAGTGTTAGAATTGGGGGATGATATAGGAGTCTCCGTTTAAGATTGTTTTAAGGATTTTGACACCTTGCCAATCGCTTTGACTATGACAGATTAAAATACACCGCCAGAAGCAGCTAATTCTTTCCAAAATTGCATGGAGTTGAAATCTCGTTGAATTTGTGAACCTTGCGCTTATGAATCGCAATCACAAGTTGAGTTGCCTGCAATAAGTAAAAATAACGTGGAATTACCAGTGACTCCGATTCCTGGTCAGATGCAGTCTTTCCCTAGCAGAAATGTGACAAATGCTTCCAATCGTACAGAACTACATGCGTTGGAGATATACCATAAAGACGTTAGTTTTAGTCACCAAGTGTGATTATTGCTGCACACAATGCATTGGCTTGGTGCTGCAAAATGTAATTCGCGACTATTAGTTTCTGAGCAGATGGCAGTGCCACATTTAACCTATGTCGCAGTGCAGGAAAGCGGCTTTTTTAGTACACCGTAATGCCGTTCAAAAACATTGCGTGTGTTTATAAGCGAAACTTGATACCGACGTTTGATAGCATCCATAGCCAATCCGGGGTGATTTGCTGTGTATGGGATACCCAAATATGTACTGTGTGTTCTGTTTCTTGATGACTGTTTTTGTATGATACAACAATGTTATATAATCGAATCGGTATAGTTTGTGTGTTGGCGCTTCACTGTGTATTTTAATAGCCTGAATACCCCACCATGATGTGCTTGCCAAAATGGCCGGTGTCCAAACGAAGCTTCAAATTGGATGCAGAAAATATTTTGGAAAAAAAAGTTTTGATGAAAATAACACAAAAAGGCTTCAAAAATAGTTTTGAAGTCTTTTAAACTTGATATTTCCAGTTTCATGAATTTGCAGTCTTATCAAAAACTTTTTTTTAAGATTTCGAGTTTTATGTATCATTTTGTATTTGAATAATTCTGATTTTTTAAAAAGTCAAAACTCGAAAACTCTTGAAAACTTTATTTTCTTAAAAACTATTGTTAGTGGATTTAAATTTCTTTTTTTAGAATTTTGAGTATTTCTTTTTTTTTTTTTTATATAAAACTGCCCCCCCCCCCCCCCCCCCCCCCTCTTCATATGACTTTTCTTTTCTAGTCTTGACCCAACAAATGAGGTTTTTGACTTTGCTTGAGGCTTTTTCGTCGTTTTAATGAGGTAGGCAGATATTTTTAGCAATTGGGGTAAGGTAAATTAGATTGCATTTATGTAAGTTTTGTTGCAGTTTTTGAGTCCTAACTTTGCCAGTAACCCCTCGCAACTTAACATTTGATACTCCACAAATTTTCACCCAAGCTGCATGTTCTTCTACTGCGTCCTGCAATATACCAAACAAGTCTTCTTACAAGCTTTCTCATTGCAGTTCTCTTGAAAATCTTGCCACGGATTTGACCAGAAACTTAATTACAGATTATTCTCTAAAAAGTGTAGATTTATCCGCTATCATCCCTCCTTCCGAATTCTTTTCACTACGATACCATTCGTATTTACTTCGTAATGAGGATTCAAGCAATCCCATATCTGCGGCTTAATACGTTGGAGCCCCAAACGGAGAAAATTTCTCGAGGATGTTCGGCAATTCGACTGGGATATGTAAAAATGCTAAATGACGACGACTGTCAATTTCAAGGGATCTTTCAAGTGTGTTTCAAATTCAGAAAGGCTACATTTATAAAAAAAAAAATGAATAACGTGTTTCGACAATTTAAATAAGAACCAATTATGGGTGCCTATTGATTCGCACATTTTATTACGCATTCCATTACTTTGTTTTTGACACAATTATTTTTGTTTACTTCCAATTGCCTGTTTTGTTTTTCTGTTACTTAGATTTTCAATCATTTCGCTGCACACTTACTTTGCATTTCTTATCTTGCTTACCATTTTTTTCGCATTTCCATTTAACTTACAAATGATTATTTAGAACTTTATTTATCTCGATAACTGTTTTTTCGCATTTCGTCTCGCCGGCAATCTATTGTTTCGGCATTCAATTACTTCGCTCATTATCAGATTGTTATTGCTTGTGAAATCACGCATTATAGATATGTTCAGTTTTGGTGTTCAAATGAATGTCTTTGTTAATAAAACAATGTACCCAATATTTCGAAATTTGATATTATTTCTGACTAATTGGTTCAGAAAATGCTTCTAAAATATGATATATCTTTGATGGTTCTAATCAATTTTCAATCAAATTTGATGAGAAGCTAAGCAAACTGTTAAAATACAAAAATAACCGGTACAGTTCAATTTTTGATTATTCCGCAATCGTTTGATTGGCATTTTGCTTTTTGTGGATGAAAAAAGAGACTAGAGGTGTAAATTTATGGATCAAAATGTAAATAAACAAAAGCGAACTAATCGAAAAACGAAACAATAGAAAACGAAACGAGCCGATTATAAAGTAATCAAAGCCCAAATGATCTTTAAACGAAACGAATGCAAAGCGAAATTTAAAATTTAACACTAAAATTAAAAGAATTGAAGATGAATTGACAAGCAGACAGAAGAAGAAAAAAAGATAAAGGGCAGAGCTCGAAAGTTATTTGTTATTCTACTAAAAATTTGAAAAAATCGAGATTTTTTTTTTTTTTCATAATTCCATATTCAAATATATCTCCCAAAAAGAATTTTTCAAAATTCAAATTATTTTCGAAGTTATAGCCGTCTATTGACGTGGAGACTGATTACGATTTCAACTTTACGCGAAACCATTGTATATAAATTCTATAGTACTATTACTTTGACCCGTTCCGGTGACAAAATGGAAATTGAATGGACACCACAAAAGTTGGAATGTATTCCACAAGACTGTATTTGAAGAGGAAGAGAATTATATGCGTAAGAGCAGGAAACAAATATATATAAATATATATTTTTTTCATTCTTACGCACGCTAAAAATAAACATTCCACATCAGCTGATTCGCGCTTCTCCACGCGATGTTGCGCCACCTAACGATCAATGAAGGAGATGAAAAAAGGTGTCCAGTAAAATTACTATAGTTTAGATATACAAGGGCGAAACTTTAAATGCGTTTTTCTCAGAACGTACCTTTTCAATATCATACCCACGATTTCTCAAGTTCCACAGGACCGATTCACTTGAAATTTTCAGAGAATCTTCTTTATAGACCTCTCTGGACCAGCCTCATTTCCACTTTTTACTATTTTTTTTTAAATTCGTACAAAAAAAGGTAAAAAAATGTCGTTTTTTTTAAACAGTCGCCATTTTGTCAAAAAAAAGTTTCTTTTACTTATCGCTGTTTCATGCGATAGCGACATTATTGGAGATTAATAATCTTTTTTTTTTAATTCTGATGACTAGGAAGGTTGAAATCATGGGTATGGTCACGTTTTAATTTTTTGAGATTCCCCACTTCATCACCTGCTAGAATTCAAAAATTTTAACTTTTTTTTTTTTTTTTAATTTTTATTTATTTTATTTTATGCACATTAATAAATAACTGACAACAAATTTATAGTAAAAATATTGATTGTCTGTTTTTTACGACACTTTAAAAATTACTAAAAATTCATGTCTCTAGGGTAGAATACCCCCTCCTAAAGTAACTCTTATTTGTTGTGATTTATTTAAAAGCTCTCTCAATAACCGGTGCCGGGGCACAGGGACATACCAGGCAACTGTATGGCAGACGACCTAGCCAAAAAGAGCACGACCACTTCCCTACGATCACAATGGAACAACATAGGTGTACCTATCGCTACATGTATTCTCCTACTTAGACAAGACGCTTTAAGGATAACAAACACTAGATGGACTGAAAGCAAAAACTGCCTTGCAACCAGAAAAGTTTGGCCGTGTGTAGACTCAAAACGCTCGAATAGTTTGTTAGCCCTGAACCGCATGTATCTAGGTTCTACCATAGGTGTTCTTACGGGACACTGTCTAATAGGAAGACACGCCAGAAGACTTGGTGTGCTTTCCAATGATTTCTGCAGAAGCTGCATGGACGAGGAGGAGGAAGAAACCGTTCAACACCTTCTTTGTTCAGCCCTGCACTACTTCATAAGAGGAAAACTCATCTCGGTGAATTCTTCTTCGATGATACTAGCGACTTAGCTTACATAGACCCTAAAAGTCTTTCGAAATACATTAAAAGTTCCGCGTGGTTCGACTAGCAGGTGATTAACCGGCTAGTCCCGTAATGGAAGATAAATAGGTTATCAACTCGTTAATCTTACATCGGGTTTCTGAGATCAGTAGGTGATTACTGATTAACTTGCTGATCTCTGTGGTATCACAATGGGCCCTTGCGGCCTAAGTGTGTCAGACAATCTACGTAGGCATTACTCATTGGCTGACAACCACTTCCACCTAACCTAATGATGAATTTTATTTCTTTTTGTTTCTTTCTGAGATATTCGTTCATTTCTGTCATTTTTAATATTTGGTCAAACAATGAGATTTATGTCGAATTCCTTTCAAAAAAAAATCGACTGCAGTAAATTTTTTTTTGAAAGGAATTCATTTAAGAAGAAAAAAATCGACTTGCCGTCGATCTCTTTTTTGAGACGGATTTGCACACAGATTTTCACACACACAACAATTTTGACAGATCGAAAACGGCAAACAACAACATCAGCATATGAAAAAAATTAAAGGAAGCAGAATTGTTTTGTATTTAGTTGTGAATTTGGAAAACATTTGGTGAAAAAAAATATAAAAATTGTGTGCTTAACAATATGAATGAAATTGTTTTGTTCCATGGTGCTTGTTTTTCTACATTAGCCAGTTGGACACACACACATTCATAAAAAAAAATCGCTACTTTTTTAATTTCCTAAATACCCAAAAAAGAATCGAATTTAGTAGCGACTGCAATCGACTGCAAATTGGTGAAAGGAAATCGACATTAATTTTGGGAGAAAAAAATAATCACATTCTTTATTTTAAATTTTTGGTGTTCGTAATTTTATCGTATGTTGTTTTTGTTAAAATTTTACTTGTTAGAAAACTATTTTGTTACTTTGTCCATAATTCAATCTAGTTTGCTGTTTGTATGTACTGTTGCGGTCAAATAAATAGTAGTTTGAGTAAAAGCATTGCACAGATTGGTATTTTTCCACTTTGTATTGCGTTGATAGTGAAAACCCGTTATACTTTAATTGTTTTATATGGTGGAAAAGGATCTCGTCAATATGTAAGAAGACCTCCAAACACCGAATATAATCCACACTTTACAATCATAATGGTATGGGCATGTTTTTTCTTCTACGGAGTTGGACCCATAAAACGGATTGAAGGCATTGCGGATCAGCATCTCTATCTATGTTAGGATAATGTAGGAAGTAATGCTACCGTATACTGAAGATGAAATGCCACTGAAATTGTCGTTCAGTAAGAAGCAATGGTTCCAGGAAAGTAAAGTAGATGTGAAAGAGTAGCCCGTTCAGTCTTCGAACCTTAATCCCATCGAAAACCTATGGAGCGCTGTAAAAAAATATGCTTCTAGATTTAAACCAAGCAACACCACCATGGGAAGCGTTACAGCAATAATGGAGTTCGATAAGCACAGGAAGGTGTGGAAACCTGATAAACTCTATTTAACGTCTTTGTACTACTGTTATAGCTAACAAGGGACATGCAAGATGCAACTAAATATTAATTAAAGGTACGAACATTCTAGGTGTAGTTGAAGAATCTGATTCCTCTTCGGCTTCTTTTGGTCACTAGATAACGCAATGAAATGGAACTTATTTCATTTACTTTCCCGACGTTTCGACAGGGTTTGCTGTCTTCTTCAGGGGATCTTTATTATGAGAACATAAAATAGTTTTGTTGAACAAATTTCGGAATTTACATTAAATTAGGTAAACAAGACTTACTTTTAGGAAATTAAAAGACGTTATTTTTAACAATTGACAACAAGAATAAATATAAAAGAAAGAACTTTATACTTTTTTAAAAAGAAAGGAAAAAAAGAAAAAAAGAATTTAAACACTTCCTTTGTTGAAGTTTAGTCTTAATATGAGTCATTAAAAGCGGGGTCTGCAAAATATTAAAACAAAAACAAAACTTAAAATTTCTTTGCAGCGACGAGAGAGCAATATATGGCTGATATGTTCTTTGTGTCCTGTTTTCTATTCATACTATTGTGATTTCCTAAAATGTGAAGGGTTTCCAGATTCTTCAACTACACCTATAATTTCCAAACTTGGTCAAAACTTATCAATTCTACTGGTACGAACATTCAGCCACATATTGTAATAAAAAATTTTGACCTAATTTTTCGATTTCGTAACATTTCAAGGTAGATTTTCCTATCACTACAATTTTTTTGAACGCTGAATTTCAACATCTGTTCAATAAACTTGCAACTATCGGATAATAATATTAAATTGATGTTTTTTTTTTTTTTTTGTAAATAAAAGCTTAAACACCACCTTGAAAACCACGTTATTGGTTTTTTAAATTAGAATTGACGGATAAGTTTTTTTCAATTTTGTTGTTTCTTAAGCTCTATACTACTATTATTTTGACCGCAGCTGTATATACAGTAGGTGGCCAAATTATTAGGGACAGTACTGAGATTTTAGAATTTTCTAGTCTACATAATTGGATTTTTTCTATAAATTATCGGTTGGTAAGTCTCTTTTTAATTTTTATCTGTATTCTATTGGGTCCATAAAAATTACAAAAAAAAATTACAAAACTATTTTATATTTTTCTTATGTGTAATATAAATATTATTGGTAAAAATTATTTTTAAAATTCAATATTTAGTTATTCCTCCCTTTGCTGCAAATAGAGCTTCTATGCTCTCAATACATGTTTTTGCATTTTTTTGGAGTGTGGAGTTGTGATTCCATTCTCTGGTGAGAGTTTCAATCAACTGGCGCTTGGTGGTAACCAGTTCTTTTACCATCGCCCGTTTGGTGAGTTCCACCATGTGTTCGATGGGGTTCATGTCTGGTGAATTCCCTGGCCAAGGCAAAACAGTAACATTTTTTTCAGCCAAGAATGCAGTAACACTTCTGGCTTTGTGGCATGTTGCAGAGTCATGCATAAAACCACTCATTAGCCTACACTATAAATTAAATTAAATTAAATTAACTATAAATTACATAAAAATTAACATTGTCCCTAATAATTTGGCCACCCGCTGTACATAGTTCCTTCCTTATAATAGTTATAGTTAATTCCTTACTTTTTATTTTCATTCGTCGTTTTAACTTCCAAATATATCATTACTTATTTATTAAATCAGTTTTCATTTCATTTATGATAAAATTCCAATAATTCTTCTTGCTCTTGTACCAGAAGCGATGACGAAATTTTTCAGACAAGGGCTGGGACCTAATATTGACGAGGGCACTGAGAACTGAGAGTGCCCGATGTAGCCAGCAGCTCTCTTTCGGGCGAGCTGCGAGCTCTCTCCATTTTCGCACTAAAAGTCGGTTGAGGTCTTCTTCCACTTGATTGTGACACCTAAGACGAAGTCTTCCATTTTCTCTATTTCCATTACAATGTGCTTTCGAAAATCAGTCGATCCGGAGCGCTGATGTCCATCCACTCTAGATGGCCCAACCATTTTAGCCTCGCCATGCGTACTCTTCTAGCTATGTCAACAATTTCGGAATACGAATGCCAGAAAGGAAGCAACATAGACGCCCTCAAAGTAAATGTTTTGAAATTTGTCACTGTTGATAGAACTATTCACCCTTATATGGCGTTTTAATAAAACGCCAATAAGATGACTTATCTCTAGGTGCCACAATTGCCGTTTAAATAAAATAAATTTTGAGGCAATGGTAAGAGCAATGAGGAACAGATAGAGGGCTAAACTTATATTTTTATGAAAACAAAAATTATCGCGTCTGGAGCTGTGTCATTTTTCAGGTATTTTAGTGAAACGCCTATCGCAATAAGGGTGATTAACAAATTTTAAATATTTGTTCAAAAGCGTGCAATCCGAAGATGTTTCTAGTGCGTTCTACGCAGCATTCGTAGTCCGAAGTATTCACGAAGGAATCTAAATTCTCGCATTTGTCCGCTTCAAAATAGTGAGCCACTGTCATAGCAAACCTAAAAATTTGCTGGATGAAAGTTTTCCACGCAATGATTTTTCATTCACACGAAAAAACAATCGCAGAGGTCAAGGTCAATTCACCTTAATGCGCCCTATAATAGCCGCCTTCGTTGTCAAGATAACAGCCATGCCTTGAAGCTGAAAACAATGAAGAAGAAACTACTACTGATAGTTTAGCAACTCAACTGCGGCTCCAAAGTATGAAATTACCTCAGCACAAACTTCACAATAAAAATCAATCTAAAGTCGAAAACAAAATAAAACTTACTTCTTGGAAATTGAAATTCATGCCATGCCCAAACAGTATGACTCCAACGTCTGTATCCATTCAAGATGAGTCATGCCCAATAATTTGCTTCATTTCGATGTGTTCTCATTGATGATGAACACTGGGTTGCCAATTAGTCGGCAGTTTGCCGACGAAGTCAATTAAAATAAGAAAAACTATGCCTAGATGCCTATGCTTACCTATACCCAACCGTAAACTAATCTTATTTTATTCTTTTAGTTTTTTAATTCCTTCTCCGCACACTTTCTCCGCAATGACAATCCAATGTACAAGGTCACACACGCGAATTCTATCGAATGCAAAAAAAAAAAAAAAACAGAAGAAAAAAGGAAATTGCGATAGGCACGGGTATGACTGGTGCTTCCTTTTGCACATTCAAATAAAAAAAAAAAAAGTATGTGTGCTACTCGCTTATACCAAAAATAGTTCTTTCGATTAAATAAAACAAAAACAACAAAGCCATAAGCTAAAAATAACATTCAAACAAGTGTGACAACGACAACGGCCACTTATTGCTCTCCTGATAAGCGCGTAGGTATGGCTTTTCCAGATAATCAATCAAATTCTAAAAATGCAATGCAAATGTGTGTCGGTACTTACTTCTTTGTAGAATTCAAGGAAATCCGATGTAAAAAGCCTTCGCAGAACAACAGCGGCCATGAGCCGTGACTCCTCAGCCATTTGTCCATTGTGTAGAGCGGCCAAAAGGTGTGTCACTTTTACATTTCTCGGCAGACTGTTATATGCTTCCTAAATTTCATACAAATAAAGAAAATAAAAAAAAGACAAAGAAACAATTTTAGTAAATCATATTCCAAGCCAAACTCCGAGTGCATTTGGAGGGAAACAAATATCAAGGACCTCACTTGTTCTTTCTCTGAAGAAAGTAGGTTGAAGGGTGAGGATGGAAGATGAGAAAAAAAAATGAAAAACACCCCAACAAACCCACAAAAAAATAAAAAGAATAATGTAATGAAAATTCATAATTTCATTTGAACTCAATCGATTCCGAGGACAAGTAAAGAATTTTTGGGATAAACACTTTGAAAAATTATCCTTAAAGTCCTACGATTGAAATTAATTTTGACAGACGAACCAAGAAAACACGTTGTTGTGCGTAATGCTAGGCGAAAAAATGCTTTCGTCTTTTTTCAAAACACATTTTGACGACTAATTGTGATAGGATTTTGATGGAAAATATATAAATTGGAAAGCTGAATTATTGTTTAACATTTATAAATACCTCTGCTTGTTGTCGGACATCATTATCTGTAGATAAAAGTGAATTTAATAGCTGTTGGAATTGAACTTGATCGGCAGCCATTGTATCGTTTTTTAAAAAGACACCGCACAAGATTTTTGCAACGCAGCACAGGCTATGAGCACACGAGCTAAAAAGAGAAAAAACTATGTTGCGCTCGAATGTGTTTTTGAGGGAATTGGTGGCTTCTCCATGTTGGTATAACTGCTGTAATCGAATTTTGGTGTTGGAGATTTTTTGATATGTCACAGTTTTGTGCGGGCAGGTTTGTCGACTTGAAATTTAAGGCGGAAATGTACTTTTGGGAAAGTGTGGTTTTTAAATAAAAATTTTATTTAATGGAATTTGAAAGGAAGTGAAGGAAAATTATTGCGAAGGATCAGAAGATGACCCCTTCCCCAATGGTGAACCTTCCCCAATTTTTTCTTTTTACAGCTTTCGCACAGTCAATTATGGTGGATTTGCATGCATCTGCAAGTATATGTAGATAAAAAACGGAAAAGGACACAAGATGTAAAATTCATACTTGTCTGATAGAGAGGGAACACACCATCTGCACTTCCTTAGTTATGGCTGCAGATGAAAAATTATGGTTGCAGATGAACATGTTCATCTGCACCCATAATCCCTCATCCGCAGCCATAATCCTTGTCTCTCTTTTTAACTTTTGTGTTTTATAATCTTCATCCGACCCGCTTTACTTTTCTGCACTTCTGCAGTTGCAGTTGCATGTAAACCCAGCATTATAGGTCCGTTCGTTGAACTTTCCCCAGGGTTGGCCCAGGTTTTCTTGACAACCCAATGAGTTGTCAAAAAACCTGGGTTTTCCAGTCCTCAAAAAACGCTAAGCCACAAATCACCACACATCCCTGTCATTAAAAAAAAAATTAACGCCATTTGACAGCCCTCAAATCGCCACAGCAAAAAGCTAGGACGAGTTTGGGGAAAACCTATGGCAAACCTATGGCTCAAAAAACACTCAATTTGACATTCAGGGCGGCTTAGGGGTTTCTCAAAAAAAGCTTTGTGGCGAACCCAGGGCAACCCTAGGGATCCAACGAACAAACATTGTCGGCCCTATCGAGGTAACCGTCGGAGCGGAGTTTTCTCCGCAACGCATCTTTTTCCGGAGATTCAATTTTGCTTCGAAGTAGTTGTCGTCGTAAGAAATTTTTGACACTTGACAGCCTTGTTCATTACTTAAACGCGCCACAGCAAATACCTAGGGCGAGTTGAGAGCAAACCCAGGTCTCAAAAACACACAATTTGGCATTTGGTGCCACTTTAGGTTTCTCAAAAAAGCTTTGTGGTGACCCCAGGGCAACTCCAGGGCTTCAACGAACAAACCAATTAAAAAAAATTTGACCGTTGCGCAGTGCTAAGCGGGTCTGCCTTGTTGCGTGTGAGGTTAGGTTAGAATAAAATGGCTTTCAGGAAAACAACTGACACGCTTAGACCAAAATTAGGTCCATTGTGATACCATAAGAATTTTGCGAGGGAGTACCTCACCATTTGGAGCTTTTGATAAAGCGAAAGAGATGCAGGGTATCTGTGTTCGCCAGTCGCTTTTCGCTTAGATCATCATCAAGGAAATATTTTCCTAGATGCAGTTTTCTTTTAAAGGAGAGTGCAGGACATGAACAGAGGAGGTGTGGGATTGTCTCCTCCTTCTTCTCATCTAAGCAAATTCTGCAGAAGTCATTAGAGGAAACGCCGAGTCTTAATGGCGTGTTTTTCTATCAGACAATATCCGGTGATGACATTGATTACGGAGCTAACGTGCAATCTGGTTATGGATAACAAATGATTTGTGCGTTTTTGATCTAGTCCTGGCCATATCTGTTTTGTTGCCACACACGTAGTGATATTGTTTGCGTGTGAGGTTAGAATCCCAGAAACATTAATCACTGCGCAAATCAGCGCGGCCGCGATTTCGATTTGATCGCAAAACGGCTTCTCGATAAGCTGTTCGCAATCGGCAAAAATTGTAGGTCGCTTTCCATTCTCAAGGTATGGTTGAAAGGAATGTGCTTTATGCCCTGGCCTCTGGGGCTCCCTGCAGCTGTTAAATTTTTTTTTCTTACAAATGAGTGAGTGAGTAAAATGTTTGGTTTTATGTAGCAAGACGGGCGCCTTGCAGCATATCCAATGAATTATTTTGGTATCCGTATGCTGACTGTAACAAGTAAGGGCAGCTTTACTTTGCGGCTCCGTGTTTTTGTGAAACACTTTGAAAGACTACACAAAAAGGAAAGCCGCTTTTAAAAACTATTCTGCGAAAACTACAAAAAAATTCGAAAAAACTTTTGCTTTTTCAAATTTAATTCAAACCAACTGACAAAAAAAAAAAAAAAAAATGGCGACCAATCGGGTTCCCGCTCTACAAAATGGCATTACTTAAGCCGAAGCTGGGACCGGATCCTGTACGGTTTTAGACGACTATCGCCTGAACTTTTTACAGTAAAAAAAAAAACGGGTTTAAGATCCTGAGAAAGTTGCCAAACTTTGTAAGACGAGTTTTACACCAGAACCACTTAAAGCAAAATTATACGAAACATTCTTTGGCGACGCAATCTACGATAGAAGATTGAACGATAATCATCTGAAACTTACGGAATCGTGCCCCTGTTCTGTAACTATCGCCTCGATAAAAGCAGGCGATAAACGGTGGAAAATGAAACGAAATTCTATGAATTTAGTAGGATTTCGTTCCATTTTTACCGTTTATCGCCTGCTTTTATCGAGGCGATAGTTACAGAACAGGGGCACTGCGCCCTGACTAATACGATAATGGGTAGGTTTTCAATTACTGCTAATATGCATTATTATTTACTGAATTATTACTTCCTGTTCCTGCCAGCAGTTTTAAATTTATTAGCTTCGTTCTTCTTCCTTTTTGATGTCTCAGAGCGATCAAAGCTCTCCCCCTTAGTAATCGGCTAGTGGGATACACCGCGTTGTCCTCAGAATGCCTCCCGGTTTTGGATGATCTAAGGCCATCAACCAAAAGCAGACTTCATTGCATTTGTCTGTGCCAGAAAGCTATGTATCTTTCTGCCACCGTACTAACATTTACTTGTAAGAGCGTGGAATTTAAATCAACAAAAATGATTTAAACGCTTTTCTAGACTTGTGCCGGCGCTAACAGCCCGATTCTGTCCAAAGTCACTGATGACTTTCAAATCGCAACTTTCCAGAATAGTCACAATTTTCCACAAAAATTGTGATGTGGTTCTCAACAGGTCACTACGTTGTGACTTGTGACTTTTTGACAGAATCGGGCTGTAAGGCTCTTTTTAAAGACTCTCCCAAGTCAAAGCTGTTTTGTAGTTGCTGCAGCGGCAACTTCAGTTGTCAAATTATTTTCACATAGCGATAAATGAGAATGCCTTCACTGAAGCGACAAAATCGATGCCGCGCTTTCATACATTTGCAGTTGATGCGACGATATACACAGAAGACATGTCAACTGAAAAGTCGCATTGGTTTCTGACAACAGATTCGGGTTATTCACCCTTATTGCGATGGGCGTTTCACTAAAACGTCTAAAAAATGACAGAGCTCCAGCCGCGATAATTTTTGTTTTCATAAAAATATAAGTTCACCCCCATATCTGTTCCTCATTGCTCTTACCATTCCTTCAAGTTATTTTATTTAAACAACAATTGTGGCCGCTATTTGTAGTAAGGGTTAGGTTCAAGTTCGTTTTAACTGCAAAATTCGACGTTCTTTTAACATTTTAAAATATTCCTACATAGAAACTTTCTTTTTTACATTTGAGTTTCTTGGATTAGGGCTTCTTGAGTGGAGCTTTAAATCAAAAAGTGGCTGTCACTTCTCAGAATCATGAGAAGCGATCTTCTTGCAAATGGAACGCTTCGATAATGGTCCTGGACGCCCCTTTTCTTAAAATAGAAAGCGACAACAGACACTTACGAGCATCGTGATCGTGATCGTGAGCTCTCCCACTTAACTGCTTCACTCTGGGCTACGCCCTACGCCATTTGTTTATTTATATAGTTTTTATTCAATCTTAACATCTTCCAACAAGTGCTTTACATTCTTCAAAATATCTTCATAAGCTCTTATCTTCACTAATAGAGCTACTTTTTCGCCAATATAATCCTCCTTCGGCATTTGAATGTACTCTTCTCCTTTATAAATGAACGATCTAAGCTCTCTCGACTCATGCAGGATTTCATCGTGAATTTCTTTCTCTGATGAATACTTTACCTCAGTATGTTGTTGAGTTACATTCATAGTTGAAGTAGGAGTACTTGGCGCTGCTAGGTGTCTTTTTGATGGCCCAGGCTGTTGGACTTGAACTAGTGTGGTGGTAAGCGTAGGCTTAGCAGACACAAAACCAATCTTGGCTACTTTTTTCGGTGGTTCTACGTCAATCGAAAAGGTTTCAGGGACTTCGGACTCTTCTTCATCTTGATATTCGTAACTTTCAAATCCTTGATTTGGAACAGGATGATTATTAGGGAGGGGTATGCCATAACAAAGTTTTTATCTTACCTTCAATGGTGTGAGAAATGCAATTGATTTCATTCGAGACCTCAACAGAAATATCTTCTTCTTCGTGAAGCTTGTCGTGGTCGTCACTTGTTACATATTCTTCGTCTTCAATATCGTGCACACTCGAAACAACGCACTGAAACTCATTTTCACTGTCGATAATCTTTACCGGGTGTGAAGGTTGCTTGGGGTGAGTTTCTTCATATGGAAATGGAATTGCTGTACTGAGGAGCTGCTTACGCCTCTGATTAATTGCAACGTATTTTGATTCATCAAAATGCCGCGAACAAAAGTATCTGCACGAAAATGGAACTTCGTCGGGGCATTTGCCCATTTTTTTCCATAATCTGCAGCGCTCGGGATCTTTGGGGAAAGAGTAAAATGTCTCTGTACGTGGATTTGATGGGTTGTCGAAAAGTCCGCAGCCTTTATAGGAACATTTTTTTGTAGTCATTGTTCTTTAAATACTTAAAGTTATTTGTAGATTTTGTAAAATTTAATTTTTCAGTATTTGTTTTGTCAACAATTTTTCAATCCAAAGCGTCAAGGTGTGAAAACAAAAATAAGGAAAATGTCAAACCGAAAAAGTACAGTACGTACTGAATTTAAGTGTGTTTAATTCACAATGACGGAAAAGTACTTGTTTTATTTTTATTAAAATTTTTATTATTAAAAGGAATCAATGAAAAGTGCTCTATTTTGTAATTTTATGTGAAATTATTCATTAGAGCGGTGCCAACTAAACACAAATTTGCTCTTTCATAAATGAGAGTGCAATACCTGAATCAATTAAAGCGATTCCTGATTTGCATATGTAAAAGAAATACTTAGTTGTACCTAGAATTCTTTATTATATTTGATTATAGCGTGTTTTTAAATGTAATTAATGAATTGTCATAGAAACAGTATTGTTATTTTTTCACTCGATGAGATAATTGTTTTGCTAATAGAAAAGATTAATTTTGATTTGTTTAATACAAAAAGATCGACAAATTAACTTTAAATGTCGTTTCTTTGTTTTACAGGTAATGTTTATACCTTTTCAATAGATAGTAAGTGTTAATGATGTACAAGCCAAAATAAAAAAATCTTTGTTTTACAGAGCAACGCATGGTTTAATTTGTGGTCACAGAAAAAGATAAAAAAGTAGATTTATTGTCTTATAAAACGACATTTTTAGTGAAGAAAAATGGAAAAGTTACGATTCACATTTGAATTGTTAGCAGCATCAGATGGAAAAACTAATGTGATTTGCATAACTTCAATCGAGACATCCGATGGACAGGTATTTGAGATTCCTGAAGATTTGAAATTAGCAACCAAACATACCGCCATAATCAGTAAAGATGTTTTTGCGAAAGTCAAGAATTCTTTAAAGAGAAGACATCAAACACGAAAAATATGGATTCCCATGACTGAAGATTTAAAAAAAATTTATTTAGATGAAGGTGAGAATGTGCAATTTGATAACCAATACTTAGATAAAATTACACATGAAACGGAACTTTCTGATAGTAGTACTAGCAAAGGCACTAAAAATAAAAATCTAGGAAAAATAGCAGAAAGATTTTTACTTGAGAAGTTTGCAAACGACGCGACGAAACAAATACTGCCAACAGCGTTTCTGCCGTTGCTGCAACCGTAGAATCGCTTTGATTCGGGAAAACTATGGCCGAGTTACCGCAACAGTGATCGAATGAGTGAGTAATACACTGAAAATTCGATCTATGTTATACAACATCAATCTGCTAATCATTCGTCTCAATTTCATTCAAATTAATCTGAAAGCCTTTCAAATTGTGGTAACAAGGCGCTTGATAACGTGAGAAGTAATGCCAAAAATACATAATTCAGTCACGCATTACTCGATCACGTGTGCGGTAATTCTGCCCCTGTTAAAGATCGAATATCTTTTCATTAATTCACTAAAAACTGCTGAGTTTCAATTGTGTAACTTTGTAAACTTAAAAAAGCAAAACTTTTCAAAAAATTCAAAAAAATTTTTAAAAAACCACTGCCATATTGAAAACGAATAGTACTCGAAAGAAATTTGAACTTAAAAAGGATAATAAAATTTTTCTATTGTGACCTTCGCATAGTTTAACGAAGATTGTCTTTCGTCCATTTTTTTCGTTTTTCTCTTCTTATCTGTATGCAAACTGTCAAAATTTGTTTGACGGCCACAAAAATTTGCCGCATTCTTCCGAAGATTTGTTTATTTTTTTCACAATCTCACGCAATTTTTCCTTTTTCTTTGCTTCTAATTTCAAAATCCATTTGCTCTGAAAAAGCCATTCAATGTTCTACCATGTAAGATACAGGACAATGCTACTGAATATCCTAAATACTAGTTCCTACTTCAGATATCACTGGAACACGAGATCCTCCTGCATCCACGATACTTTGGCCCGCAACTCTTGGAAACAGTGAAACAAAAATTATATACAGAAGTTGAGGGGACATGTACGGGCAAATATGGATTTGTGATTGCAGTCACAACAATCGATCAGATCGGCTCTGGTGTAATTCAGCCGGGACAAGGATTTGTCGTTTATCCGGTAAAATACAAAGCTATTGTGTTTCGTCCTTTTAAAGGCGAAGTTCTAGATGCGGTTGTAAAGCAAATCAATAAGGTGAGTCTGTTGGCAGAGTTAGTTAATTGTATTGAGTCATTTTGTGCTTCTTCTCAGGTTGGTATGTTCGCCGAAATTGGTCCACTCTCCTGCTTCATATCACATCATGTAAGTTGCCTCGACAGTATTCGAGTGAATTCTATTTTGAGAGTAATTTTCTCTTTTTGTGTAGTCCATTCCGGCTGACATGCAATTCTGTCCGAACGGCAATCCTCCGTGTTACAAATCGAAAGACGAAGACGTCGTCATATCGGGGGAGGATAAAATTCGACTGAAAATAGTTGGTACTCGGGTTGATGCAACAGGAATTGTAAGAGAGAGGAAGTGAATTGTAAGATCTATTGAATCTAATGGTTGACCTTCTTTTCAGTTCGCTATTGGCACTCTGATGGACGATTACCTTGGCCTAGTGTGCAGCTAAATGGGGGTTTCAGTGTTTTTTGGTTTTTTTTACTTTTAGACAATTGAGTGGGAATAAATGAAATAAAGTTCAAGTGGTGACACATGGAACCATTTTGTCAACTTTCAATTGAATTAGACGTCTTGGAGCCAGAGCTTTCCACATGGCCGAAAAGGTTAAGCTTCTGCCCGAAGGACTTCTCATCATTCATACGGACTGTTTTCAAATTCGCAGAACTGTGATACTCTTCAGTTTTCCCCAGTCCAAGGCCAAATAAATCATGGCACATGAGGCAAAATAAGGGCAAACGATGTCCTGTGCTGCAAAAAGCTGAATTGTTTCCGCCCGGGATCGAACCGGGGGCCTTCCGCGTGTTAGGCGGATGTGATAACCACTACACCACGGAAACACTTAGCATTTTGCCCTGCCTTTGCTCTGATTTCAATCGAATTATGTAATCGAGTCCAATCACTGAATGAAATTTAAAACAATGAAGTCGAGTTGCTGCTAGCTATCGAACCTGGAATATAGGCCCCGATTGCGGTTGTCGATTGACTAATCGATACTCGACTTTAGTCGATTTCGATCGACATCTTTCGTTCATAATTTTCTGGTCGACTGTTGTCGACTGTTGCGTTAGGAAATCATTTTGTGGGAAAATGTAAGTATTTTATTGAACAAATTCATATTTTGATATAATACTCGTATTATATACTCGTATTATATCAAAATATGAGCATTTGTTCAATAAAATACTTACATTTTTCCATAAAATAATTTCCTAACGCAACAGTCGACAACAGTCGACCAGAAAATTATGAACGAAAGATGTCGATCGAAATCGACAAAAGTCGAGTATCGATTAGTCAATCGACAACCGCAATCGGGGCCATAGTTCAGTAAGGTACTGCGTCAAACACAATTCATGTGTTTCCGTGGTGTAGTGGTTATCACATCCGCCTAACACGCGGAAGGCCCCCGGTTCGATCCCGGGCGGAAACAATTAATTTTTTTTGCACTTTTGGTCGGGAATTAGTTTCTAGCTGCAACTGCATCGTGACAATAGATCAACTATGCTTTTCCATGCAAGAAAATCAGAAATTCCAAGGAAAATCTAGCAAAAGAGAAAGAGAAAGATATGATTGTACTTTCGAATTGGGTTCTTATTCTTACTTTTTCGCCGTACCGAGCATTGTGATCTCGAAAGGATCACAGTCCTTCCACTTAACTGCTTCAAACTAGTGTATTGCTAGTGGGATACGCCGCGTTGACCTCAGAATGCTTCGTCAAACGTACTGCTATTGGATTGTTTCATGTCTCAGCCCAACCGAATTTCGATGAACAACTTAATACACCAAGAGCTGGAAGCAAATTTTTGGAGTGGAGTGATAACCAAAAATTATGCACATGTATGTGTAGATACACGCACCATTATATCAGATTCAACCGTCTGGCAGGTTTCTTTTTCAGCCGGGGGCGGGGGTGGGCGTTCGAAAATGGTAATTTTTCAGATTTTGAGGTCGAACTGATAACCACATAAATTATACATCAAAAAATCAGAAAAATTCCCCTGATTACAAAAAACTCGCCAGACGCATTTTAGCTTAAGGTCCGTATTATGAGTAGCGAATCGAACGTTCGACTGGAAGCGAATGTTTTGAGAAACTCATTTATTGGATTATTATCATTAAACTTACAGCCCTATTATGGTTGTCAACTATCAATCAATTGATACACGATAAGTGCTATCAATTAATTGACAAATCGGTATTATGCATGCCAATTGATAAATTTTCTTCCATTGTGAACAGTGTGCTCGTACTAAGCGTTGACACACCCCACATCTAGGTACAAAGCGACCATTTTAATTTCCTGCATTCAATGAACACTAAACACATTTAATTTCAAAATTCAATTTGGAATGAATTTTTGCTATACGGCACAGAAAAAAACACTTCACGATATAGCCCTTATACTAGTCAACCACGTACTTGTGTTTTGGCTACACATTTCCAGTAAAATAAACCAAAAAAATGTTCATCAACGACGAATTTGCGATTGACTGACAAATTGATAGATATCAAAAATATTGATAACCATAATACCAAACAAGCAACCAGAGACGTTCACAATAGATCGCAAAAAAGCATTTCATTCACAATTGATCAAAAGTTTCGATGGTTGTTATCCGTAATACCACTTAACCAAATTTATTGATAAACGAACAAATTTATCAAGTATCGTGTTGATATTTGATAGCCATAATAGGGCTGTTAGTCCATTCTCTTATCTGACTTGCCTTAAACGTCGAAAAAAAAAGTTTTCTTCAAAGTTTTTGTTTCTACTACCTATAATACCGCTATAAAAGAAGCTCGCAAAAACATTCGCTTCCAATCGAACGTTCGATTCGCTACTCATAATAGGGACCTAAGTATGTTTATCAAATTGAATGAAAACTAAAAATTTCATTTAAACGAAATACTACAAGCAATTATTCATTTAATTTGATAAACATGCTTAAGCTAAAATGCGTCTGGCAAGCAGAAGGCTGAAACCAGATCCTTTTGGACATCCTTTTTTGTAGTCGGGGAAACTTTTGTGATTTTTTGGCGTACCGCGTACCATTTTCTTGGTTACATGTGATAAGAAAAAAGTTATTAGTACTTTAAGCTGAAAAATGCACTTGAAAAGTGTTAAAATGCGTCTGGCAAGCAGTAGGCTGAAACCAAATCGTCTGGGACCGAGTTTTTTGTAATCAGAAGAATTTTTTTGATTTTTTGATGTATCATTTATGTGGTTATCCCTTCGGCCTCAAAATCTGAAAAATTACCATTTTCGAACGCCCACCCCCGCCCCTGGCTGAAAAAGAAACATGCCAGACGGTTGAATCTGTTGAATTACAGAGGGATAAGCCTCCTTAACGTCGCTTATAAGATCTTGTCTGCTGTAATATGTGAACGTCTGAAACCCCACGTCAACAACTTGATAGGTCCTTATCAATGTGGTTTTAGACCAGAGAAGTCCACAATAGACCAAATTTTCACATTACGGCAGATCTTGGAAAAAACCCGAGAACATAATATCGATATTCACCACCTCTTTATCGATTTTAAGGCCGCGTATGACAGTATTTACAGAGACGAGCTGTACAGATCCATGTCTAGTTTCGGCATCCCTGCAAAGCTCGTACGACTATGCAGGATGACTTTGGAGAATTCACGCTGCTCCGTCAAGGTCGGAAAAGAACTCACCGAGACCTTTGATGTCGAAAAAGGCTTTAGGCAAGGCGACAAACTGTCATGCGATTTCTTCAACATCATACTTGAATAGATTGTAAGAAACTCAAACGTCAACACCAGAGGAACAATCTTTCAAAAGTCTGTACAATTACTCGCCTATGCAGACGATATTGACGTAATGGGAAGAAAAAAGCGTGATGTCATAGGTGCTTTTGCGAGTATTGAAACAGAAGCGGCAAAAATGGGTTTGATGGTTAATGAGGGCAAAACGAAGTATATGCTGTCATCAAACAAGGACACAGAACATCGACGAATTGGACAAAACGTCACAATAGACAGACATAACTTCGAGGTAGTACAGGACTTCGTCTACCTAGGATCCGCTGTAGACACGGAAAACAACATCAGTGCGGAGATCAAACGGAGAATAACTCTTGCCAACCGTTGCTTCTTTGGGTTAAGAAGGCAATTGAGAAACAAAACCCTCTCTAGAAAAACCAAGGTGACCTTGTATAAGACCTTAATCATCCCAGTCCTGCTGTACGGCGCGAAAGCATGGACCTTATCGAAAGCGGATGAGGAAACTCTTGGTCGTTTCGAAAGAAAAATTCTCCGAATGATCTTTGGTCCCGTATGCGAAGACAATGTGTGGAGAAGAAGATACAACAACGAGCTGTATGAGCTGTACCGCGACATGGGCATAGCCAGAAGAGTACGCATCGTGAGGCTACGATGGTTGGGCCATGTAGAGCGGATGGACCCAAACGCTCCGGCTCGTCGGGTTTTCGAAAGCACATTGCAGGGAAATCGCGGAAGGGGAAGACCTCGTCTTAGGTGGCGCAATCAAGTGGATGAAGACCTCAACCGACTTGGAGTGCGAAACTGGAGAGAGCTCGCCCGAGATCAAATCGTTATAGAAGGATGTTGGTTGAGGCCCAGGTTCACCCCGAACTGTAATGCCCACCTAAGTAAGTAAGTAAGACGGTTGAATCTGATATAATGAAGTGTGTATTTACACATACATGTGCATTATTTTTGGTTATCACTCCACTCCAAAAATTTGCCTCCAGCTCTTAAGACTATAAGCTCATTCAAAAGCAACAAAACAAATTTCAGTGTAAAAGAAAAAAAAAAATCAGTCGAATAAATTGTTAAACAGCCGGTCTTTGGCTTGCGCTGTGAAGAGCTAGCATGTTAAATCACCATCTTCATCTAAACAAACTTTATCTAGGACATTTTCGGATGAATGTTTGGAAGAAAAATGTCTGAAGATAAGACCGGCAAATGTTGGGCTGCCCCTGACGTCGTTGGAATACCTCGCTACCTTTTCCGGTAGCTCCAAAAACTAATTCACTGAACATGATGGCTCTGTCTTTGAATAGCTTGCATACTCGTAGTTCACTGAAAGGTAACAATTAAGTTTTCCAGTATTAAAAAAGGGATAAAATGGACTGATTAGCTTATTGTTCTCTATTTTGTTGTTGTGGTTGAAAAATCTTCTGAAGCTTTGGCAAGGCACTGGGTCTTACTTTTGTTGTCAACCTGGGCTGGTGAAAACATGTATCCGTGTTCGTTCATTTTGACTGAAATGAATTCAGCAAGCTTCTTTTCGGTTTTTGAATTGAATGAGTGCCCCACATTGTTTTTGGGTTCTCTTAATAGGTTCTTTCGTTGAGCTTTTCCCAGGATTGACCCAGGTTTCCTTGGCAGCCCTATGAGTTGTCAAAAAAAACCAGGTTTTCCAGTCCTCAAAAAAGCCACAAATCACCACACATCCCTGTCATTAAATAGACAGTTTAGGTTTTTCAAAAAACGCTTTGTGGTGACCACAGGGCGACACCAGGGCTTCAACGAACGAACTTTATGTATTGTAAATAAAAACATGCAAATTAAAAAAAATTATAGCTCTTGATTTTTCGTTTAATAATTTCGTGCTTCAATACGCAAGTGCTGCAGTATTATTTCATCTCGTGCTGAATTTTTGATTCTGTTCAATCAATTTTTGCGTTGCAGTGCATTTCTCCCGTTCTTGGTTTAAGTCTTTTGTTTTTGGTTTTCAGTCTATGGGATTCGCATGGATGTCGCGTCGCGTCTGTATTGTCGTTCAACCGTTATTCCTTTTGTTGTGCTCCTACCTGCGTGTGACCTTCTATCGGTATTCAGTTCTTTAAATTCGTTGGTTCGCTGGGAAGCCAAGCATTTCAGTTTATTTTCGGCATTTAATATGGATGATCTCAAAGTCCGCGTTTTTCTCGGAATGGTGTTTTTCAAAACGTTGTCCGCTAACAAGGGATAAGTTTTCAAGCTATCGATTTCAAATTTTAACAGAACATTCTTCTTGTCATCCTCTATCGAAACACGGAAGCTTTTTTTGTTTTTTCTTTGTTCAAAAAACTTCCTATTTTTTCTTGAAAAATTGTCGAAAAACAGGCCAAATTCACTATTTTTTTTTTTAAATCGCCGGCGTTTTGTCAAAAAAGCCATAAGACAATAAGTCTGTTCGTTGAACTTTCCCCAGGGTTGACCCAGGTTTTCTTGACAACCCCATGAGTTGTCAAAAAAACCAGGGTTTTCCAGTCCTCAAAAAACGCTAAACCACAAATCGCCACACATCCCTGTCATTTAAATAAAAACACATGCCATTTGACAGCCCTCAAATCGCCACAGCAAAAAGCTAGGGCGAGTTTGGGGAAAACCTATGGCTCAAAAAACACTCAATTTGACATTCAGGGCGAATTTAGGTTTCTCAAAAAACGCTTTGTGGCGACCCTAGGGCAACCCCAGGGCTTCAACGAACAAACCTAATTGACGTACCTACTCTGCATTGTTTGTCACGATCACACATTTCGATGTTTTCTTTATAAATACTCCAATCAATTGCCACTTACTTGTTGAATGACTCATACAAATGCATTTTCCATTAGTAGCCGGTTATGTAGTTATCTCAAGAGTCACTCCTTACAAGCAAATTCAATCTTTGTTCCTTACATTGTGTACCTTACCTAAGCCTCTGTTAACCTGTTCCCCAAAAAACCATAAAACCGCAATGAACTGCCCTAACTTTACGTACGTATGCTCTTTTTAAACACATCGTCACATTCAAACTTTGCAGCTTCAGGCAAAACAAGTTCCTCTCTTTCCTGTTATTGTTAATATCAATTAAAAACGTGCGGCTTGCTTAAGATGTTGGTTTTTCTGTTTTCTCAACAACTCCCCCACAAGCCAAATTTAACAATTTACCACTTAACTGACTAACACAGTATATTTTCTTTGACACCGAAAACATGCAAAATTACCCAAAAAACATGTATACAAAACCTGTCTAGTGCGAAAAGTGCTGGTTAATTTGAATGCCAAGCCTCGTCACGTACACTTGCGTCGTCGCGCCATCATCAGGGTCAAGAGAACCGCATCTGTATCTCTCGGACGTCGGACCCACATACCTACATCTTTCAATCGAATCGTAAATCTCTCAATCTCAGCTTCTCTCGAATATTAAGAAGACTCATACCTGCCCCTGCCTTTTACCGCCGTCGACTCGGATTACTCTCAATCTTAGCACAGTCTTATTCATTCGTTAAGTAACCACCGACAAGATCAGACTTAAGGTCTTCTTTTCTCTGCCTCCTATCACAGGCTAGTCATTATAATTTATAATCCCCATTAAGTAAGAGCTAAGAAGATAGTTTTTGGGTAGGAGCAAATTCCCCGACGAGTGTGATTTATTGTGCTTCAGAAATCATTAAAAATCGATCTTGTCACTCAATATAATTACCTAACCAAGAAGATTGTTTCTTGTTAAAATCCAACGGCCGATTCATTGACGTCGTAACACCCGCCACCGCCATACACACAACAAGCTGACCAGTGTGAGTATTTAATTTTCAATCATATCTCGAACTTGTTTTTGTTTTGTTTGCGACTGTGTGAATCCCATGTCTTTTCTAACCCGAGTCACATAAGTCATATCGATAAGCTTTGAGTTGTTTAGATTGTGACCCACGAGTATTTCATTAGATTGTGACATATTCTCCGGTTTATTTCCTTACAGGTTGTCAGAATACCAATGAAGATCTTCTTGATTTCGATTGCACTATGGTGCTGTGCTGTCTATGCACAGGACCTACCCCCAAACATCGCCGGAGTAATCGCTGATATTTTTAATGCAAACGGATCGACTACTGTTCGCCCAACTCGACGTCCAGGCTTTGGTGACGTTGTTACATCAGAGCCGATCGCTCCGACATTGGAACCACAAATTCTTAAAACAGACGATGGTGTGAAGTGCACATGCGTGCCTTATTATCTCTGTCGGCCAGGAGACAATACACTGCGTGACGATGGAGAAATCGACGGCTTTGGCAAGATCGACATCCGTTTCGATCCATACAGCTGTCAACATTATCTGGACATTTGTTGTATTGACAACCGTACAGTGTCTGAACCGATCAATCCTACACCAGTTGTCGAGAGACCCAATCAACCAACGGGCTGTGGCATCCGTAACACTAAAGTCGATTTCGAGATAACCGGAAATAACGACAACGAAGCAAACTTTGGCGAACTTCCATGGACTATTGCACTTTTAAAGACCGACACCGAGGAGTACTTCTGTGCGGGTTCTTTGATCCATCCACAAGTGGTCTTGACTGCCGCTCATTGTGTGAGAAAATACGGCCCAAACGAGTTCAAGGCCCGCGCAGGGGAATGGGATTCCCAAACGACAAGAGAACGACTTCCGTATCAAGAACGTAATGCAATTCAGATTGTCATGCACCCGAGTTTCAATCCAGCTAATGTAGCCAATGACTACGCTCTGGTTGTATTATCCGAACCGATCGTTCTATCAGACCACATCAATGTTGTGTGCCTTCCAAAACCGAGTACAACACCAGCACCAGGTGAAACATGCTTGTCCAGTGGTTGGGGACGTGACAAATTCGGAAGTGCTGGAAAGTACAGTGTGATTATGAAACGAGTTCCATTACCCGTGGTAGCCTTCGATCAGTGTCAGGCGACATTCCGACAATCCAGATTGGGTAAATACTTCATTTTGGATCCATCATTCATTTGTGCTGGTGGCCAGCAAGGTGTGGACACTTGCACTGGTGATGGAGGTGGCCCGCTGGCCTGTTTGGCCAACGCTTCACAAAACCGATACTACCTGAGTGGTATAGTGGCCTGGGGTCTGGGATGCAATGATCCGATTCCAGCGGCATATGCCAGTGTTGCTCTGGCACGAAATTGGATCGATAGCCAGATGATGGAGCTTGGATTTGGAACTATTTCTTATGTCTACTGAAATTGTTTTTGCTATGAGTGTGATATACGAATTGAAATTAAAGTGAAACCAATTAAAAAAGATAAAATAACTGTCTTCGTCGTTCTTAATTAGTATCAGTGCGGCTTTAATTGCATTGGAATTGGATGTGAATGATTATCGCTCATCAGAAGCTAGTCATTCGGGTTTTTATTTTGTTTAGTTTTTGTTTGTGCGTTGAATTTCTTGGAAACAAAATTTAAATTTTGTTGTTGATCATATTATGACTTCATCATCTGTTGAATCTACACGTTTTGACCTTAAAAGCGACAAGCTTTAAGTGGCCCATGATTTGTGTATAAAATTTAGCAGCTCTTTTGATACTGTGACCGGTTGGGAGTGTGATTAATGCTGAGATTTTAAAGTCAAATCATGCTAATCAATATGGAGCCGTCTCGCACATGCTCATCAAATTGTTAATAAGTTTAAAAGTGAAAACAGTACAGTACAACTCGGTTATAACTATTGAGCTTTTTTGATGGAGTTGAAAGCCGTGTTTTATTGGGAATCTATATTCACTTTAGCAATACATCGCACATGGGAAAACAACAACGATTAGTGAACAAAAATAAGTAATTTTCAAAAGTGAACAACAGGGATGATTGGTAAATTGAGTTTATGAAATAAAAGCCGTGTTTTATTGGGAATTTTTATATTCACTTCACTTAGGTGCTCAATAAAACGCTCTACTCACTTACACAACTTTATTTCATAAATGCTATTTACCAGCCATCCCTGTTGTTCACTTCTGCAAGTGAGTTATTTTTTTCCACTTGCGTTGTTCACTTTAGAGTTGTTGTTTTCCCATGAGCGATGTTTTGCGATGTTTTGCTGAAGTGAATATAAATTCTCACTGAAACACGGCTAAAGTTGCATTAGTGAGTATAGCGTTTTATTGAGCGAATTAGTAAAGATTACTACAAAATTTCCAATAAAACGCGGCTGAAGATGGATCGAGTGTGGTTTAAGTCGCTTTGTTCGATACCTATACAGAAGCGGTTGTATATTGGGCGCGTTCAACAACGTATAGGAAAGGCTATACCTGTATCTAGGATACTTTTTTGAACTAGTCACGGTATCTGAATTTAGATTTCTGTCACAAACAGCTGCAAGTTATAAAAGTTCTTCTTAGCAAAACTATACAGAAAAACTTACAAAACTTACTTACATCGTTGCAAAAGGATGGAAATGTTGTCATTGCGATATGTGGAACGTAGAGAATACGTTTGTATGTTCCGCAGGTCGCATAGGTGTGCGCTACTTCATAAGGTTACATGAATACATGTGTGTCTCATTTTGACAGCGATCGCATCGCTAACGCATGCCGCCCTGTTTTGAGCAGGGTTTTATTTTACTCAATTTTATTTGCAGTGGAAAGGCTCACCCCAAGCAAAGCGATTTCGCAGTTGCGGCTGCTATAAATTCAGCTGTCAACTTTATACACACATGAATTTTTTAAAAATGCATCTCAAAGTTTTGTTATCCAACTGGTGACGCTTTTTAACAGAATTCTCACGAATGCGGAAGTGCCATCTTCTTTCAAAAAAGCTGTTATCTTCCCGATACATAAAAAAGGTGCTCTGAATGACGTTGCCAATTACAGAGGTATATCTTTTATGAATATTGTAGCTAAGATATTTTGTGGAGTTCTTGTTCGACGATTGGAAAAGTGGGTAGAAGACAAAAATGTACTTTCCGATTTCCAGGCTGGATTTAGGAAGAACTATTCCACAGTTGACCAAATCTTCACTCTATCATCAATCGTCAAAGCATTTAATGCTAGGAATAAAAAGGTGTATGCGTTGTTTGTAGACTTCAAAGCAGCGTTTGATTTGGTAAATCGTAATGCACTTATATACAAACTTTCTCAGATTGGTATCTCAACTAGATTTCTACATGTCATCAAAAATATGTATACAGATACAGAAGCTAAAGTTTGGGATGGTTCAAATTTTTCAGAAACTTTTAGAACTGATACAGGAGTCAAACAGGGATGTCCGCTTAGTGCACTTTTATTTGCACTGTTTATAAATGACATTGTTTCCCATCTTCCCGGAGGAATAAGAATGGCTGGAACTTTAATCAATGTATTGCTATATGCTGACGACTTGGTAATTTTATCAGAATCGAAAGAAAATTTACAGTTGATGATAAACCGGCTGTCCACATACTGTGACAAATGGGGACTTGAAATCAATATCGATAAGTCAAAAATAATGATTTTTTCTCATTCAAATCGGGCTATAGTTGGAAGCAATTGGAGGTACAATGGAACAAGCTTAGAAGTGACAAAAGAATACAAATATCTTGGAGTAAACCTTAACCCAACGCTGAATTTTAGTAAACACCTCGTCGAAAAAGCAAAAGCCTCTCAAAGCCTCATAAATCTAACGTGGAGAAAGATTTTTTCCAACAAGTATATAAATTTGTCGACCAAATACCAAATCTTCAACTCAGTTGTTAAGTCAACCCTGTGTTATGCAGCTCAAGTTTGGGGAATGGATGAGTACGAGGAAACTGAGAAACTTCAGAGGAGCTTCATCAAAAAAATTTTCAATCTCCCAACCAACACACCGAATTATGCGATTTACTTAGAAACCGGCTTACCAAAGATATTTACCCACACTCTGAAACTACAAGCTGATTATCTAATTAAAGTCTTAGGTTTTCGAGATGTAAGATTGAGCAAAATCATGCTGCTGTACGAAGTAAGGAACAAGGACTGGTGGTATGCTAAATGGCAAAGGATCGCCGCTTCAGTTGGTGAAGATATCCAAGTTGATCCTATCAACATTCCGTTTGTAAAGGAAAAACTTTATAGAATTATTCAACTAAATGAAGACTCGATTCGAAATTTACTTATAAAAACAGCTACTGAATCAGAAAGCCGAATATTATACAGCCAGTTGACATTTAATCTGAAGAATAACTATTTCCATGATTCTCTATCCCCCAATGAAATTTCTCTAATTTTCAATGCAAGATGTGAAGTATTGTGTCTCAACGGTCGACCATACAATGGGAGTTTCAACCAGTTCTGCTCTCTATGCAACACTAGAGCCAAAGAAGATTGCTTCCACTTTATAAGCACATGCCCAATTTTTAGACATAAGAGATTCGCCTATTTTGGAAAATTCTTTCTCTCAATGCAGGAGACAATACAAATATTAGATGGTCCAAACTGGTCAAAACTTGGCAACTATATGAAAGAAATTACCAGATTTAGAAAACTTCTTATAACGAAATATGAATAACCTTCGTAAAAAAAAAAAAAAAATAAAAATAAAAAAAATTTTTTAAATCAAAATTATCAAATGAAAACTTAAAATTAAAATAATCATGTATGTAAATATATTTAAAAATAATTAAAAAATTAATTTGCTAGTCGAGCTGACGGTAAAGCCAAAGCTTATAAATTCAAAAACAAATGTAAATGTATATTGAAAATAGTAAATAAATGAATGAATTACTTACTTACTTACTTACACACAGTTGTCGCAAATGTATGAAAACCCGTTGGAACGTATACAAATAAGAATACGTTCCACATATTGCAAACGCAATTCGCGTAGGTTAGCGCAAGGGTTAAAGTCTAGCGTCCTGTCTATATTAGGGAATTTGTTGTTTTCAGCGAAAACATCGAGATTTTCTCAAAATATGCAATCATTGAACGCCGTAATTTTCATTATATGTGATGTCTCTGTCTATACTACTTACATGTTTGCAACAGGCATTGTGGTTGTCTTTGAAAATCACATCCACATACTTTTTGTTTCTTGAGAATTAGTCTTAAGCAAATTAAGGGCAAACCCATGGCAGGTAACAAAAATGGGCTTGACTTTCAGGGGGCGTGTTCTGGTTTATGATTAAAAAAGAGAACACAGAAGAGACCCAGAGCCGAATGAACCTAATTAGCTCTAATCCTTAATTACCTAAAATGCGATCACAACGTTCTATTGATCTTCTATTTTATGACGATGTCCTTCTTAAGAGAGATACCTGCGACACACAGTAACACGATTGTATTGTAAACATTGTGAAGGCTATTTTTTTTTTTAAAGAGGTACAGACTACAGAGCTTCGAATTGAAATAAAACACAAGAAAATTGTTTTAATGTCCATCAATTTGGGGTTTTTGGAAGTATAATTTTATGTCATTATTGTTTAAATATAATTTCGAGCATATGACAAAACGAATGATGCCATGTTCAGGTGGTCCAATTTTCAACGACTTTTTCGAGCATTTGAGACCGTATGTCGGCAATAACACCACGAATGTTGGCTTTCAGGCTCAATAATGTTTCTGGTTTGTTGACGTAGACGAGCACATATCCCCAAAAATATTCCAATGGTGTCAAATCACACGATCTTGGTGGCCGATTGACAGGTCCATTCCGCGAAATTATGCGCTAATCGAATGGTTCCTTCAATAAATCGATTGGGACGTGCGCTGTGTGGAATGTAGCGCCGTCTTGTTGGAACCACACATAATCCACATTGATGCCATCCGATTCGGAAACAAAATAATCGGTTATCATGGCTCTGTACCGGTCTCCATTAACCGTAACTGGCTCGCCAGCATCATTTCGGAAGAAGTATGGCCTAATAACTCCACCATTTGTGGATGTAATGGCGTCTCAGGTTACTCATGTGGATTATCTTCACTCCAAATGTTTGCTTGTTGACGTAACCATTCAACTAAAAATGAACCTCATCACTGAACAAAATTTTGCGATGAAAATCAGCATCGAGATCAATCTCATTATCGTCAAATACACCAAAATCACGACGCATTGGATGGTCTCGTGGCTTCAATTCTTGCACAAGCTGGATCTTGTAACAATTTTCAGATGTCTCTGAGCTCTGAGGGAGATGTCAAATCAGTTCAACATTCACCTTTCATGGGTGCCAGGGCACAGGGACATACCAGGCAACTGTATGACAGACGAACTAGCCAAAAAGAACACGACCACTTCCCTACGCTCAGAATGGAACAACATAGGTGTACCTATCGCTACATGTAAACTCCTACTTAGACAAGACGCTTCGAGGATAACAAACACTAGATGGACTGAGAGTAACAACTGCCTTGCAACCAAAAAAGTTTGGCCGTGTGTAGACTCAAAACGCTCTAAGAGTTTGTTAGCCCTGAACCGCCTGTATCGGTGTTCTTACGGGACACTGTCTAATAGGGAGACACGCCAAAAGACTTGGTGTGTTTTCCAATGATTTCTGCAGAAGCTGCATGGACGAGGAGGAGGAAGAAACCGTTCAACACCTTCTTTGCTCATGCCCTGCACTACTTCATAGGA
The DNA here is from genome assembly GCA_949752695.1 of Melanostoma scalare. Classification (NCBI taxonomy): domain Eukaryota; kingdom Metazoa; phylum Arthropoda; class Insecta; order Diptera; family Syrphidae; genus Melanostoma; species Melanostoma scalare. Next base: position 155,057,888 of record OX456986.1, read on the forward strand.
GGAAAACTCATCTCGGTGAGTTCTTCTTCGATGATACTAGCGACTTATCTTACATAGACCCTAAAAGTCTTTCGAAATACATTCAAAGTGATCAACTCGTTAATCTTACATCGGATTTCTGAGATCAGTAAGTGATTAACTTGCTGATCTCTGTCGTATCACAATGGGCCCTTGCGGCCTAAGTGTGTCAGGCAATGTATTCATTGGCTGACAGCCACTTCCACCTAACCTAACCTGGATCTTGTAAGGTCGAAAGCCAAGATCTTTGCACAAAATCTTCCATTAAGTTGGTGGACAAAGCTCCAACTGCTGTACACGGTAGCGAATCGATTCATTTGGGTCCTCTTCAACACTTTGCTCTATAACGGCAATTGTTTCTTCGGTGCGCACTGTTCGAAGTCTCTGCGGTTGGGTTGGGTAGCATCACATAAAGTAAAAGTAGTGCGAAAACGATCCATGGTTAACCGAATTAATTGCTCTGATAGACGATTATATCGATCATAAAATGGACGGAGCTTGCGGTAAATTTCGCGAACTGAATCATTACTTTCGAAATAAATTTGAACGAGTTGCATTTTTGCAAGCGTTGTTCTTTTGTCAACCTCTTCATGATGAAATGGAAAACCAAACTGAAATAAATGACTTACGAAAAGGCCGATTAAACCACAAGATGTTAGTTTTATTTCTTCTTAAAAAAACAACCTCTAAAAAAACACCCGATGCAAGCCAATATCTTGGACTTATTATTGCAATTCGAAAGATTCATGTCGCTTTCCAATAGCATCATTGGTGTAAAAAGTTTGTTACTGATGATTCGGAGAAGGGGTCATATTTCTATAACAGAAGATGGCGGAATTATCTCACAACTTTATCCACCCTAAGCTCGATGATTGATGTCGATCATTGATCTCAGATATTTAAACTATTCACCTTTGGAAATCACATTTCCATTCAAATAAATGTCTCAAATGGGCATGTCTTGGTCAGCAAATAAGCAACACAAGTCTCAGTCTTTTTGAACTAATACGGTACGCACAACGAACTACCTTAAAGTTTTACTCATAAATTAAGTGCTTTTTGCAGGGAAGGATCCTAACTTCACTTATGAATGGCTGCTTTTTACAAAATATTAGGTTCGCATCAGGATCCGGGGCAGAAACTTCTTCCAGTTCCCGATACATGCCTTTTGTTTTCTTGGCTTTTTGGGCACCCTTCTTCTTTGCTTGTTTCTTCTACCTCTGTGATTCCTTCCGAGGCGAGACTTTTCAACTTTTTCATTTGAGGGGTACTTTGACCATGGTTTGCAAACTGTTTTCTTCATAGATTTCACTGCTTTAGCTTCATTATTCCACCATCCTGTTTCTTTTTAATTGTTGATAAGTGTTCCTTCCAAGCGCCTAGACTGATTTGGCTCTCTCATTTCTCAATGGAAGTTAAATGTAGGCTACCGACAACACTATATAGCGACATTGTGTTCCACAATTACTGTTTGCTCTTACTAATAAAGTCATGAATCATAATAAATGGAAGAAACCTAATTTTGATCATTTTATTGCATTAAGAAAAAAAAAATTGCTCTTGACTCACCCTTTACAATGGTAAAGCGATTGCAGTCCAGTTCGATATATTTAAATCTCATTACATATTTTTAGGATGTACGAGTAAAGTCTGATATTATTTCGTTGAAAGTGTGACCAGCGTGAGATAAAATTGTTTCAACGTAAATATTTAAATAATACGTTCTGTTGGGTTATCAAAATCATGGGTTTCTGTGTAAATAGTTAAGATACCGAAGTGCAATAAGTTAAGGTGGAACTATAATCAATGGAACAGCACGAATGGAGCCAGAAACTATGCGAGAAACTGTATTCCATAGTCCCTGTCCATACGTGTTATGCCCATAACGTTATATCGGTCGTTTCTGGGCAAAAGGGACTCGATGCGCAAAATGAAATCTGATTTATCTGCCTAAGCAGTACACTTTGCGTGTCCAGACGGGTTATGCTCATAACGTTATGCTTTTTTCAATACAGTTTCCAACACAAAATGGAGAATTTGTGCGAGGAATTATAACAACGTCTGGACACTAGGTGTTATCAGCATAACGTTAACAGCATAACCCGTCTGGACAGGCTCAATAGTATTGTTAACGGACGTTAAGAAGAAAAATCGATTTGCTCAAGGCTGGTGGTGAGTATTTTACTACGTTTTTACCAACAACTTTTCTTGTAAAAGGTATTTTTTAAAGTTTACTTCTTAAATTAGCAGCTCTGTTTCATTTGAATGAATTCGACGAATTGGACAAAACTCCACATAATTTTGATGTAGTACAGGACTTCGTCTACCAAGGACTTGCTATGTACACGGAAAAGAGCATCAGTACGCAGATCAAACGGAGAATTACTCTTGCCAATCGCTGCTTCGTTGCGCTTAGAAAGCAAGAAAAAGAAAAATACTCCGAGTGATCTTTAGACTTGAAGACAATACGTGGAGAAGAAGATTCAACAACGATCTGTATGACCAGTTAAGCTTCATTTGCACAACAAGAAAGGTACGCATCGCAAGACTACGACGGCTGGGACATAAAGAGCGCATGGGCATCCACGCTCCGACTCCGACTCTTCCAAAGCACATTGCGGGAAAATCGCGGATGGGAAGAAATCGTATTAGGTGGCGCAATCAAGTGAAAGAGGATCTCAAATCATTTAGAGTTCAAAACCGGAGAGGGCTTAATCTAAACTATTGAAAGATGTTGGTTGAGACCCAGGCTCACTTCTTTGGGGCATTACGCCCACTTTAGTAAGTAAGGTTGCGCTTAAGGAAGTGCGAGTAAGCAATGCGATGCGAGAAGCGTTTGAATGCGAGAAAAAATCTTACATGCAGTTTTATTCACGTGTGTGAGGTTAAGCTTTATTTGATGCGATACTTGCGAGACTGCCGCAAGGTTCTCGCAAGCTTATCTCACAAAAACTCTTCTGATTACTTTTCAATCGATTTTGTGCGAGAACAGTAAACAGCAGCACAAAATCGTCTCTACTGTGCACTTTTTCTCGAATCGCTTTTAGCATCGCATCGCTTCTCGCACTACTGTACGTGCAGCCTTGGTTTGGTTAAGGCTTTACATACATGAATAGTAAAATCAACATCACTGAGAACGGAGGAAAAAATAGGTTCTTGACGTTTGTACGATTGTCGAAGGCACTTCTCTCTATTAAATTTTGATAAGTTGGTACGACTGCTGACTCTCATGAATTTTAAAATAAAATGAAAAGGATTCAAAGCCATAGATTAATCGTAGTGGAAGATTTTTTCCTCTTAAATTTTCTTCTGTTCCTGTTCACATTTTTCTCTCTGTCGCTGTTAAGTTTACTAAATTTCTATGGTGTATTTGTCCGGTCTTCACTTACATACATAAAAAGGGTGGCCCAACAGAGCGAGGAGCCCCATGGCCTAGTGCATTTCTCACAAGCAATGTGAGGGAATGGAGGGGACCTACAGATTTCAGCCGATTCCGAACGGCTAATCGAGAAGGCGCTTTTCATGGCAATAAATTTACTATTAGAGGACTTGCCAATTCCTCGCAAAAGGCGGTACCCGTTTATAAACATTTTTGGCTTCTGTTGGGATTCGAACCACGAACCACCCGCGAAACACGAAACAGGCAAGCATGCTAACGCCTAATGTGCTGAATAGATCTAAAAAACTGTCACTTTCATTTAGACCTATTCACAATTTATAAAAATGATTAGACTACAAATCCTAAATTGAAATAAGTTTAATTAAATCCTAATTTAAAGGACCCAACCTTGAACACAATTTGTAACTACTCACCGCATAACTTACAGATTATTTAGAATTATTTAGAACCTGGCAAGAATGTGTATACCAACGTTGTTTTATTAGTAAAAGAGCTGAATAAAAATGAATAACATTAAAAACATTACAAAAGTCTATAATATTTATTTAATAACCCACATACATTCACATTTTTGATCTTAACAACTAATTAATCAAGATGCATTTCGTCCAGACTTGAGGGCGAAAAGATTCTCACATATGACCATTTAATTCCATACTTCACGAACGCACCCAAAGGTAAATAATACATCGCAAACTGAATGAGCCACACCCTTAAATTCAGATACCACCTGACAATAGTGTACTGATGCAGATATGTCACCAGAAATAGTCCATAGCTAACTAGAAAACGATCCAACCAACCCAGATCATAGTAATATTGCTTCTGATTTGGAATGCGGACTCCATTGGGATAATCTGCATCATAAATTTCATAACCCTTACAATAAGCCAGTCGTTTTGTGAAGAAAATAAATGATCCCGGTGTAAGCATCATATTCACAGGCTGGAGTCCATCCAAAAGGGCTGTGGTCATTTTATAAAAATCTGTGGAAGGGTTATCGAGAGCTGGTTGATATACTTTACGCATGGCAATATCGAGGCGTATCTTCGTCGCTTCCCAGTTTTCTCCACAAATGTTATATTCATCCTTGATCCCAAGCAAATAGCCAATGACTCGCCACATGTGTGAAGTGCCCTCGAGAAAGTCCTGATCGTAGAGGCTTATTCTGTGTGCACCCAGGGTGATGAAGCCGATAAAACCAAACTGAGTTAGAGCCATGTCTTTTTGAGTTATACCTCCTGCTTTCAGTTTTCCACAAGCCCGGCTTGAACGTAAGTGAGCTTTACGTACCATATGTAGGCTCTCCCAGAACTTGGAGCCTTTCTTGAGTGGATAGTCATACCAGGCTAGGACGTGGAAAATTGTGCGCACATAACGACGATAGGCGGTCGCAGTTGTTGATGATTGACGGGTACACATGAGAACTTTTAAGATCGAAGGAACTGCTAAAACAGCCACGAGTCCACTTAACATGCCGGAAAAAATTACGAAGTGGTATTTCTTCATGTAAGTTTGTCCTCTGAAAAGAGAAAGTGAAATTCCTTTTAAAACATTCAAATTTCTTTCAGTGAATTTAAGACTATAACTATTTGCATTTGGGCAATCCACACCTACAAATTTTGCCCGTTCCGAACACCCTAGTGAGAAAGCCCTTTTCATGATATTGAAACTACTCTCGGAGGACTTACCAAATTCTGTCGAAAAACTCTACACGTGAAAAAATATTGAAAAAATAGTGATGTTTCAGATATTTGAACCACCAAAAACGGTCTAATGGTAAGCACATACTATCGTTTACCCCTCACCACTTTTTAAATGCTTTGATGATTTTTACATATACCTTCGATTATGTAGTTTGGGTACACTAAGCGATCAATATTGGATTTTTGGGTTTGCCCTACCCATGTTTGCTTACGATCAGTGTGACTCCATTTTAGGAGATTAATTATGTCATTTATTAACGAACTCAAAAAAGGTGAGTTTTTTGTTATTGCAGGAATCGGTGAATGGGCTAGGTTCAAGGAAAAAACAGCGAGGTGCTACTAAATTAGAGGGTGTAGATCGGTGATAGGGGTAAAAAAAACCCTTTTTGCAATATATCTTTTCTTTCCCTTCCCAAACATTCTAATAAATCCATTCGTTCAGAACCTGGGGTCTACAAAACATTTTTAAAAACCTCAACTCATGCTTAATATCAAACTGCACGTTTTTGGAGCCCTGAGTTTTCCCTGAAATTACCCTAGGATTTTGTTGGGGCGAGTTCAGGGCCGAGGTTCCGTAACTTTTTAGACGATTATCGTTCAATCATCTATCGTAGGTTGCGTCGTCAGAAGATTCCTTCATATAATTTTGCAGTCAGTGGTAGATGGAAAGCTATTTTAATATCGTCTTACGAATTTTGGCAACTTTTGTCAGGTCTTAAACACGTTTTTTTACTGCCTAAAATTCAGACGATAGTCGTCTAAAACGTTACAGAATCCGGCATCAGGTAACACACAGGGCTGTCACATGGCATGTACATTAAGGTGGAGTGAAAATTTAGTTTCATTTGTATTATTAATAATTTTTGACCCATGGTCAGTAGAATTGATTAAGTTTGACCAAGTTGGAGTTCAGAAGAATAATCTGACACCTCTTCGGTTTTTTTCGGGTTGCGTTACGTGAATAAGTAAATAAAGAGTGAAGAACTTTCTGTCAATTTCGAACGGCAAATCAAGAAAGCGATTTTCATGGCAATGAATTTACTGTCGGAGGACTTAATTTAATTTATTAATTTATTATTAAAGTAATTTTCAATTAATCGCGTTACGTTGACAGGGCATTTAATTTTGTGATGCAATATAATAAACAAAAGCCGAAGAGGAATCAGATTTTTTTAAAACGTGTAGCTGCCGAACGACGTGTAACACGAGCTTTAAAGTACTCATAAAAAACGCTTTTTAAAACGGTAAAAAAAAATCCATTAGTCTTTTATTAATCAACTAGCTGTGCCCGCGACTTCTCTGACGTGGAAAAGTGACTTTGAGCATCATCTTCACCTTAGGCTAATTTTAGGCTAAAGTGAAAACACATACATGTGTTTAAATAATCTATTATTGTGCCAAAATTATACCGGTACCGAAAAACACGAATGAGTTCAGACCGATTGCTATACTGCCATTCCTCTCCAAAGTTCTTGAAAAATTAATGAGTTCACAGATACACAGATTTTTGCAAAACAATAAACTCTTGTGTGACAATCAGTCTGGTTTTCGACCAAAGCATAGCTGCATTACTGCTTTGTTAAATGTGTCTGAAGACATTAGGCAAGCCGTAGACAAGGATGAAATAACCTTCCTTGTCTTGCTTGATTTTTCAAAAGCATTTGACACTGTAAACCACAATGTTCTTTGTAGCAAATTACGAAACCAATTCAATTTTTCTCTTTCGTCTACTAATCTTGTAGCCTCTTACCTAAATTGCAGATCCCAAGCAGTTGTTGTAAGCAACTCAATTTCAGATTTTCTCCCACTTAACTCAGGTGTTCCACAAGGCTCGATTCTTGGACCAATTTTCTTTACAATGTATATTAATGACTTACCTAAATGTATTTCGAGATCTTCAGTTGACATGTATGCAGATGACGTTCAAATGCGGAAGAGTTTCAAATTGGGCCTTTTGGAAAACGCCGCTTATGAAGTAAATGAAGATCTCGTCAGAATTTTACATTGGTCTAGCGCTAATGGTCTCCACCTCAACCCATCCAAATCAAAGTGTTTGGTTATCTCCAAGAAGCTGGTTGATATCTCATATTTTTCAAGCTTATACAATATACATGAATAACAGTCGTATTGAGTTTGTTGATTCTGCAAAAAACCTTGGTATAGTGTTCAATAGAACACTTTCTTGGAACAATCACATCAGGTTCTCCTTAGGTAAAGTATATGCAGGTCTCCGCACACTTTGGGCCACACACAGAGTTACACCCTTAAAAGCTAGACTAGTCCTAGCGAAGACGCTAATTATACCAATAAAGCAAAAGCTCAAAGTGGCATATAACAGCATAGCGCGATATATTTTTGGACTAAGAAGGTATGACCACATCTCCGCGTTTTCAAAATCAATATTTGGACTCACTTTGCAAGATCTATTTAATCTGAAAACACTGACATTACTTCACAACACAATCCAAACACGTCAACCAGAATACCTATATAACAGGATATGCTTCACTCAGTCAATTAGAACTCTTAATCTCATTCCAATGCGATATAATTATTTGATTTCTCAACGAAAGTTCTTTATCCACGCGATACGCCTATGGAATCTCCTCCCCCGACCCATTAGGTTAATAACTAGCACAGCCTTGTTTAAAGATAAATTGAGAAAATGCCAGAAAACAGATTTCCACTTCACTTATAACGCCTGGAAGCACTTCGCTGATGATTCGATATTTTTTCTTATTTTTTCTTTCTTTCTATTAAGTTTTCTTCTCAACTTTTCCCCTTCTTATTATCCTATTTCTTTCCTTTTCCTTATCCTCTCCTTCCTATTTCCCCCCTTTTCTTTTCTTTCTTTTTTCTTGTTTCGCTTCCTTCAAAAGCTGATGTTTTTTTTTTTCTTTTTTTTTATTTAAGAAACAAAGTGAATTTTGTATTTATATTCATATACATATATCTACATTAGGTTTTCTTGGAAATATTAAAATTTTGTAAATGTAACACATACACTGAATATGTTATATAATTTTGAAGCTTGCACTTTTAAATGAGATACTGTATCTTACTGTGTGAGTTATAAATAAAGTTATTTGAATAGTGATGTATTATTTTAAGTACATTTTTGCATACGACGTTCTTAGTTTTTTCATCTATTGCCAAATATAAAGGTTTTGCGGGTTTGATACACGTGACCATGAGTTGCCATGGCATTTTTCTTCTCTATATGAACACCTGCAACTATATGCGTCTATTCTTGAGCTTTATTTGTGCTGATATCAGATACTGGTTTCAGAGAAAACTGCACTCTTTTAAGCTAAAATGGCAAATCAGTCAGAATTGTAGGGAAATCAAAATGTTTTCTCCCTTTGCTATTTTAGTCATGATTATTAAAGCTTTTATAGTGCTACTTTCCAGATGTGTAATTTGTAACCGTGTACAATTACGTGGCTTTGGCGCGTCAAGATTTCTCGTTATTATATTAGGATTGGAGCACCAACCTGCAGTCTCAACTTACGGGAAGGTATAATCGTGATAATTCTAAAGAATTGGAAACTCTGAAGGATATGATGTGACAGTGTCCTGAATATTGTCTATTGGTATATATTCGAAAGCATCCCCCTCTACGTCTGATATAATTAGTTGGTTTATATCTTCAACTATCTTATTTTGTCGACAATTTGATAGAAATCAAGACAGAACTTTGCAATTGGTCTAGTAGTTTCTAGATTCCCGTTTGCGTTTCCGGTTCCCATCCCAATACAGGGACAAAATATATAGCCTATGTCCATTCTCAGGTTCTAGACTATCTCTGTACCAAAATTCATACAAATAGTTTCAAAAGTTTCGGCGACACACGGTAACAAAGAAAATTAGACATACAGAGCTAATTTCGGATTTATAGTTTTAGTAAAGACTCCGTTCCCGTAGAAATATGGGGATGAGTTAAAGCTTATGTTACTCTGAAATAGTGTGAATATGAATAGTGAAAGAATTTTTGAAATCAATGCAGTAGTTTCTAAGTTCCCGTTAACGTTCTCGTGGAAACATAGGGATAAAATATATAGCCAATATCCTTACTCAGGTTCTAGACTATCTCTGTAAAAAAACTTCAATTTAATCGGTTCTTTAGTAAGGACCGGTTGTCGTGGGAATATTCTAATGAAATGAAACCTGTGCTCTTCTTCAGGTTCTAGATCATCTCGGTATGAAATTTCATTTCAATCGGTTCAGTAGTACCATAGGAATATGTTTTCCCGTTTCCGTAGGAATATGGGGATGAGTTAAGGTTTATGTTACCTGGTGATAGTGTAGCATTCTCACGGTGTGGAAGAATTTTTAAAATCGGTGCAGTAGTTTCTAAGTTCCCGTTCCCGTAGGAATACAGGGATTAAATAGTCAGTCAAACTTTCAACTCTTTTCATCAGTGCAAAGTCATAAAAACTACTTAAAACAATCAATTCTTGGAAAACTACTCCCTTTGCGAGTTGTTGCAATAAAAATCCGTAAAAAACCCACAATTAGATTTTTTATCTGTTTTAGTTTTTTCCAAGTATCATAAAATGTATGGGTTTTTGAGTGTACTTATTATTTAGTTTTTTTCTTATTATTGTTTTGTTCATCTGAAAAAAATAATGAAACTCTATGTTTAACAGGTATTTTCTGCAAAAAATTAACCTCAAATTCAAAACTTTGTTTTGGGAAGAAAATTTGAACACCACTTAAAATTGAAAATCTGGCAACCCTAAGTCTATGGAAGCTTAACTTAATTACAGTCTCAAAGGTTGTTATTTCTACAAAAATTAGGTCTCTATCATCAGTATTGACAGAGATATCGAATTTAACACATGTCAGGGTAAACCAAAGTTAGCCTTTTTTTTAAATTGTAAAAAGTGATGTCAAAGTTGAGAATCGAGCTTTACTGTAAAACAATTTTTTTCTTAGAATATGACCAAGAATCACACCCCGAAGGATAATACACGAAGTACGTAACACGATAAAATATATGTCCTTCCTCAGGCTCTAGACTATCTCCGTACAAAATTTCATTTAAATTGGTTCAGTAGTTTCACATTTATGATATTAGTTAGGATATAAGGTTCGTGCGTTGAAGCCCTAGGGTTGACCAGTGGTCACCACAAAGCGTTTTTGAAAAGCCTAAACTCGCCATGAATGGCAAACTGAGTGTTTTTGGGCCCTGAGTTTGCCCTGGGTTTTCCCACTACTCGCCCTAGGTTTAAGCTGGGGCGAGTTTAGGTAATGAACAGGGCTGTCAAATGACACGTATTTTTGTTCAAGTGACAGAGATGTGTGGTGATTTTGTAGTTAAGCGTCTTTTGAGGACTAGAAAAACCATATGGTTCTCAAAGAAACCTAAAGTAATTTTACCATAATTTTTTTTTATAAGGAATGAAACTCAAAATAATTTTTTTCTGGATTTATAATTAAATATTTATTGTAACAATTTTCACAAATTATTTATGTTTTAAATGTGGCGACGCGTTTCGCACTTAGTCCAACGCCGGGCAAACTTGGAGTACTCACGAAATATACGAAGATCGAATGAGTCCGAAACGCGTAGTAGACCAACAGCTTCATCTAGCAACCCTTCACGGACTTTTTGACGCTCTCGTCTGATTTTACTGCAATCTATTACCTTAGATGAATTTTTAATTCTAATGACATTCAACTCCATCCTAGCTGCTGTTCTATCTGAAACCTCAGCTCTAATATCACAAGCTGCAACCAAATTCTTAGAATGTGTTGCTCATTTGGATATTTTTTTTTTTTTGCAGGGTTTGATCATTGAGGGGCTTAATTCATCGACTTCAGTTTCAGTAGAAGTATATTGTCAGGAAAATATTCCACAGGAAAAGAAGAAGAGCTTGGAGTATTAGCTGCAACTTTAAAAAATATCTGGTGTTTTCGTTTTCTGAGCATTTGAACATTTTACGTGCATTCCGTTGATCTTTCACAAAGGCTTCTTCTGCAATTGGTATCACATTTACTCAAGCCTCTTGAAATTTATTTACAAGTTGCGATATTTTATTAAGTACAAAAATATTTTATAGACAACGAATTACAACGCATAAAGGTGATACCCGTGGAAAAACACTTTTTGTTTTCTTGGGATTCAAACTCTTAACTCCCGCGTAACGGGCAGACATGGCATCTATTTTTTTTTCAAATGAAAAGGATCTCATTCCAGATTTGTTCGAAAACTCATAGGGTTGGAAAGGAAACCATCCTCAGGCCTTAGCCATGTATATAAAGTTCAAAGAACGAACCTTATAATTCACTATACTATATATACTACTATTGTGGTTTCGATGAAATGCATCCTGTGTTCATAAAAATAATTTTGCCACACATACTATCCTGTGTTACATACATTTTCAACACCGTTATAATGACGTCAACCTTTCCTTATAAATGAAAAGATGCTAAGGTAATTCCTATTCCTAAGAAACAAAACACTCGATCTTCCCCTGAGTATAGGCCTATTTCCATTCTACCTTTTTTATCTAAAGTTTTAGAAAAGATACTACATATACAAATCTTATCCTTCCTAAAACAAAACAATCTTTTATGTATTAACCAATCTGGCTATAGAAACAACCATAGTTGCGTGTCTGCTTTACTCAAAGTTGCTGATGATCTGCGGTGCGCTATTGATGAGGACTATGTATCCTTCTTGGGATTAGTTGACTTCTCGAAAGCTTTTGATACGGTGAACCACAAAATACTAATATCTAAACTAAAACAATTTTTTAATTTTTCACCTTAGGCAGCTGAGCTCATATTTTCATACCTCTGTAGTTGTGGGCAATAGAGTTTCAAGTTTTGTAAACCTTTTCACAGGAGTCCCCCAAGAATCGATTATTGGCCCATTACTATTTTCGATGTACATTAATGATTTGCCCTCTCAAGTCGAGCATAGTTCTATTGACTTATATGCTGACGATGTACAGATTCGATTAAGTTGCAAGTTAGGATTATTTGAAAATGGTGCTGAATTACTTAACAGCGATCTTAGTAAAATCATGTCTTGGTCGGAAAAAAACTGTTTAAAACTGAACCCATCCAAATCTAAATGTCTAATTATGTATTTATAAACATGAACTCGATTTTAGTTATTTCCCTTCTATACGCATCGGTTGTACAAATATTGAATACGTAAATAGAGTAAAAAAACTGGGGATCTGGTTCAATTCGACATTAAGCTGGGATTACCACATCCAAAGTATTATTGGTAAAATATACGGTTGCCTTAGGAGTTTGTCGTATTCGAAACAATTTACTCCACAGAACATAAGATTTCGGCTAGTAAAAACTCTGACATACGGTGCTCAAATTTTCTGTTGCCTAAGCTCTGAAAAGAAAAGAAGCTTAAACGTCGCTTTTAACAACTGCATACGTTACGTTTACCATCTCAAACGTTTTGACCATGTTTCTGGATATAAGGAAAATTTACTAGGATGTACTCTGAACGCATACTTGAATTACATTGCCTTAAAATCTCTTAATAATGTAGTGACTAAAAAAGACCCGCTTTACTTAACAAGTCGATTTTCTCTTATTCAAATAGAACGTTTACTTTTATGCAACCAACATATACATACATGTTTAGCCACTAAACGCCAGTTCTTTGTATATACTGTCAGACTATGGAATTCTCTACCATTAGACATTAAAAAACTACGAGGTACTTTAAATTTTGATACAATACTTTTTAGGTATTTGGCTAACAATCCTGATTACTATTAATTTAATTATAGTTAAATAATTGAATTCATTTCCATTTATGTAAATTAGATTACTGCAAGATTATATTAGTTTGTTTATAGTTAAAATAACTTTTTAATTATTATACATAAACTTTTGTTTTTAAAGGACTTAAGTCTATTGTAAAAGATACTGAAATAAAATAAAAATAAATAAATAAAAATAAATAAATAAAACAGACTTTCCTTCTCTCAGTCATTGCGATAGCAACAATGCATTAGTCTTTATATCATACATGAAAAGATATGTATAAGATAAAATGAAAAATTAGTTTTTCTTATGTCTATAACAACATTGCGCACTTAAACTAAGTTTTCGAGAAGACAGTTGCAATTTCAAATGTATTCATTTAATAACTGCAATGGAAACGAGTAGCTCTCCCCAGTGCCCACAGTAGCATGTTTAATTGTCTGAATTGAATTTCATGTCTGAATGAGCAGCTGCAGTAGCGTGACTTCCGCCATAAAGCAGCGGTAGTATCTTATATTGTAAATTGTATAGTAATTTTTAGCCAATACAAGGCTGTTCAATTTGTACTGTTAAATGAAATCCCAGGATATTCGACCTTTTTACCACTAATGATACCTCTGATTTTATTAACATGATGTTAAAATGATCACACATCGTAATGAACCCATATCAATGCTATTCAACATAATTTGTTTTTTTTTTTCAATCCCGTGTGGCGTCATCGAAGCAGGGGGCTATATCCATTTCACGGAATATTACCCACTCAAGAGATGGATTAGTTTTTGCTTTGGTGTAAAAATAGTTTCACCGGCACGCCATTCAGCTTTGCATATTAATTTCCAATTTCCGAGTGAATGAAATGCACGAATGATCAGAATAATTATACAACTGGCAATCTGCCAAAAATTGTGTACACCCGATTTCTTGAGTCTCATATCTGATTAAAATTTGACTCTAATTGCAGGCTTCGGTAACAAATGTAATCAAATCAAAAACCGTCACGAAGAAATGCGAAAATCCATGGTTTCGAAAATAAAAAGACAAACAAAATTTCTATAATCCCGCCATTTAGAATCAATATTTGGAATTACCAAAACCAAGTCAATTTGAATAAGACTTTGACTTGTTTAAAATGACAAAAGATAATTAATTCACGAAATATTCTACGTGATTCAAAACAAACAAACTTTTTGCTTAGGTCAGGTTTAACCTGCGAAAAAAATGCAGCCAGTAGATAATTTTTGTCACGGTTAGTTGGCTTAAACTGCGCCATTTTCTTAAGTTTTGGTAAAAGCAAATGTTTAGAGCAATGAAATTAACTACTTAAATGTAAAAAACGTGTATTTTAAAATTTCTAGATACTAAAAGCTGTTTAATGTCTCTGCAATAAAATGTAGTTTAACCTGTTCAATGGGAATAAAAGTTGTTGATGTTTACTTTACTGTTTTTGTTTTTATGGCCGACAATCAGTAGAATAATTATGGTCTTGATTGCAAATACTCGAAGTATAGCTTTCTTGGTCATTTTATTGCTCGCTTATAGAAAGTGAGAAAAAAATAGGAGCTTAGATTAGATTAAATTTGACTGTGAATTGAAGTAAATTTTGTACTGGAGGTGATTTGTTGTTATTTTATACATAATTTATTTAAAGAAACGCCAAATAAAACAGCTGCAAGAGTAGAACAAAGAAGAAGTGCACCCAACAATATATATCGGAAGCTAGAATGAATAAAGGCTATACCATAACCATCTTAAAAATTAAAGTTTAGAAAAGGCGAAATGCTTGGTAGATTTGCTCGCCGAAGTTTAGTAACGACGCTTTTGTGAGTTTTGATAAAATTCTGCTCAGATGGCGACTTTATTGCGATGATCAGGGGCGTAGCGTGTGGGGGGTGTAGCACCCCCTACGATTTTCCCGAGTCGGCAAATCGAGGAAGGAAAACAAAGTAGATTTGTCGAGTTAAGTCAACTCAACCAAATAGTCACGAATGGAAGTGTTTGCGATAGTCGATTTGCTGCCCAAAAACAAATAACAAGTCGGCAAATTAAGGTAGAAAAACAAAGTAGATTTGTAAACTGCCGAGTCAAGTCATCTCAACCAAAAAGACACGAATGGAAGCGTTTTTGTCTCAACTCAGCAATTCAGGGGCCTGTTTCACAGTTAATACAACACTACACTTCATACATCACATACAATTTTTCACATGGTATTCTGATTATTCTTTTTTTGGAATACAGTCCTTACAAAGATGCTGCATTTTGCTTTGCGTGCATTTTATTCTCAGAAGAAATTCAAAGACAATTTGCTAATCCGGAATGGGTATCAGTGGGTGATCTTCAGTGGCATTAAATGAAGAGTCGGGGTACACAAAAAGAAGGAAAATTGGTTCAACATTTCACTTCTGAATCACATAAGGCGGCTTTACTTGATTATTGCCATTTTGTTAATGGAAGAGCTCATGTCAGCATTTTGCTGGACAAAGCTGAGAGACAACAAAGCATTCAGAAGACCAATCATTTAAATCATTTAAAAGTGCTGCTAATTTTGGCCGATGTTGCAAGAACTTTCGGAAGGAAGGGATCACCTTTTCGTGGTCATAATAAGTCCGATGAGGACGATAGAAATTTTCGACAAATCACTTTACTGATTTCACGACATTGGCCATCAATGAAAAAAATGTTGGACGGGTCTTCAAAAAGGCCGCGAGATGTAACGTATCTTAGTCCGACTACAGAAAATGAATTTATTAATCTCTAGGGTACTAAAACTCAAAAAATCATAGTGAATGAGATCAATAAAGCAGGTATTTTTTCTATAATGGTTGACACAACTCCTGACTCATCGCATGAAAATCGACTTGCTGTCAACAATTCAACATTCGATACTTAGCCCAACTTAGAGAAACCTGTCCCTATTGAACGCCTTTTGGAAATGGATGTGGTTCTAACAAAAAAAACTGGAAAAGGGTTGGCCAAAAAAATCATATCTACACTTCAATCAATAGGTATTGCTGAGAAGAATATTGTATTCCAATCCTATGACTTTGGCAAAAATATGTCCGGGAAGTATAGTGGTACCCAGAGAAAATTGTCAGAAAAATGAGTTAAGAAAACCACTTACATTCCATGTCATCGTATAAATATTTTCGTCGAAACAGCATGCAGTTCAAGCGTGCTGATCAAAGAGTTTTTTTAATACTTTGGAAGCATTGTTTGTTCTTTTCCATGGTAGTACAAAACGTTTTCAATGTATGCAAGAAAAATTTAAAAAGATTGGAAACTCCTTGCAATTGAAAAATTTGTCAAAAACTCGATGGACTGCTAGAGCTGAAACAGTAAAAGCTGCGTGGATATCTTTTGAAGGCATTGTAATTGCTTTAGAAGGAATAAAAACCGATGCCACGATGACGATTCTTTTGATAACAAAGAGGTATTCAAATTAAGAGATGTATTTCCCTTAGCCTTGAAACTAGTTTGCTACATGTTAACTGCTCCTATGTCGTCGGCTTCTTGTGAGCAGTCATTTAGTAAATTTAAGATAGTTCTTAATTATTTGCGTACGACGATGGGTAGTGATAGGCTAAATTCATTCATGCTTCTTTATTCCTCAAAGGATAATGTTGATCATATTCAACCAAGTGAGGTCGTCGATAAATGGGCATTTTTAAAACACCGGAGAAATGGAGTTTAAATTCCAATTGATAAACTTTTTTTTTAACTAATAATAAAATTTTGAAAGTCTAAAATCAAAGAATGTGTGCTCTTTCTCATTCCAAATACTATAATATAATATTATTTCTTATAAATACTTTTAATTTGATTGTTTTGTTGTTATAGCGTTATATTGCTTTTATAAATTGAATTTTTGTTTTGTAAATTGAAATTTTGTTTTTTTAAATTACTTTTAGTTTTATTTATTTACTAGCTGAGCCGCCGGCGGGCGTTGCTCGGGTCTATAGTTTTAAGATTCCCTTTCTCGTTCTTCCGCTTCCGTGGATATGGGGATGAAATATAATTTTTTTTACTGTGGGATTATGTGACATCTCAATGGCAAAAGAAATTTTGAAATCTTTCCAGTAGTTTCTAGGTCTCCGTTCCAACCTGGTTCCTGTGGGAATATGAAGATCAAATCTCTGGACTAAACTATGTCTACCCTGAAAATTTCATCAAAATCCGTTGGATGGTTTAGGAGTCTATACCGGACATACAAACATAATGCAGTCGGCAAATTCTTAAGACTATTCGGCATTTCATAAAAACTCACCCCCTCCCATGGCTTGGACCCTCGCTACGAACCTGGCGATGATCTTTTAATCGAGCAGTTTCTTAAAGATCAATGATCATGAATGATCGACGGATCATTCATGATGGACGGTGATCATGAATGCCGTCCTCCCGACCTAGAAACTTAGCATATTTAAGCTCAAATCTAATAAATTTGTAGCAATCAGAGGGTGCCGTGACATTGTGACAACAGACATTATGCCAAATGTAGAAATTTGGCACAATGACGCTTTAGCAATGTGACATTGGGCCAAACATTAGGGTTGGGTATAATGACGCTTTGTAGAAGTGTTTAAGGGCCAAATAGAACTAACAATGTTGCTCGAAACTGTACAGATACACACATTCGTTTGGTAACAAGGTGCGTGTTTTTTTTGTCACCTTTCTTTTGCGGCAAATGACTAAAGAGATTATTGGTTTAATGACATCTAAGAAACTCCCACGCTTATCATTCATAGTGTGAAGGTCTGATGTATTCAAATGTTTTGTTTTTGATCATAATATAAAGTAATAGTAAGAAACTCGCCTGTGTGTGTAAAAGATGTGTTCTTACTCAGTTCAATTTTAAGATATAAGTGATGAACTTAAAAAAAAAAATCTGCACGCCGCCTAAAGTACAGAAAAGGAAGCTAATATCGAAACGGAAAAAAATTTTGCACGGGGAGTATGGGTTTGTGTTCTGAAAATTAGATTTATTCGTGCTAATTCTTTCTGGCTAATGGCTTCGTCAAGAATTGGACAAAACGTCACAGTGGACAGAAATAAATTTGAGGCAGAGAAGGAATTTATTCGAGCCAGCCAGCCGTGGCAGCCACGCGCCCAAAATCGTTTTAAAAACATTATAATTTTGTTCGTTGAAGCCCTGGCGCGGCGTTGCGTCGCTCTGGGGCCACAGAGCGTTTTTCGAAAAAGCTAAACTTGCCCTGATTTTTTTGTGAGAACTGTGTTTGCCCTCAACTCGCCCTCAACTCGCCCAATGTTTTTGCGAGCGAGTTTAGGTAGTGAACTGGGCTGTCGTTTGGCATGAATTCAAATGACAGGGATGTGTAGTGATTTTGTTTTTTTAGCGCTTTTTGACAAATGGTGTGATGGATAGCATGTCCGCCTGTTAATCCAGAGGTTCGAGTTCGAATCCCAACAGAGGCAAAAATGTTTTTTCCACGGGTATCGCCTTTCGCGAGGAATTGGCAATTCCTCCGTTAGTATTCATCGCCATGAAAAGCGCTATCTCGATTAGCCGTTCGGAACCGGCAGAAAATTGTAGGTCCCCTCCATTTCCTCACAAGGCATGGTTGTGAGAAATGCGCTAGGCCCAAGGGCTACTCGCTCTGTTGCGCCACCCTATTTATTTATTTTAACCTGGTTCAACCCTGAGTAAAGTTCAACGAACTAACCTAATGGCAATCCCTTATCCCTTATCCCTTATATCTTTATCAAAATCAATAGCTGATCGTTAATCTGGCTAAAAATCGAGAATGTCTGAACGGATTTATCTTATCTTGGTATTGAAATGTTCGTGGAGGTCTAGGGAAGGTTTAAAAGGTAAGTAAATATGAAAAACGGACAAGAAGGGCGGTCGTGGTGCAGTGGTAGAGTGTTCAGTAGGTAAACCGGACGCGTGGGTTCGAATCCCGCTTTGGGCATCTACTTTTCTTTCAGCCTCCCAGTTTCATCTGGATGCCGTCCTTGAGGTTATATACGAAATTACATCCACCTTATTTCAAACTACTAAGCCACAAAAAAGGGAAGGCTGCTACCCTGGTAGTACAATGGACCGGTAATTAGGTCTGAGTGCCCCAGATTAGCATAAGCCTCCTCTTAAAAAAAAAAAAAAAAATATGAAAAAAATAGAATTGGAATATAGTAAAAGTAACAGTTTCATTATTCTCAACTGTAATGAATTAAAAATTAAATTCAAACAATGCTTTTATTTTTTTTTTTCAACTGTTTTTGACAACAAAAGAAAAAACAAATTATAAGATTATTGGATTGTTTGTTTTTAAGAATTCTTTTAATTTAATTTTGACTGGTTAAATTTAGTTTTTTTTAATTTAAAGCGTTGACTTACAATAATTCTATCTTTTCTTCATATACTGCCTGGACTTCAGCAAATAATTAAAAATCACAATTTATTAATAGGCATACAAATTCTAGAGTTTTAGCAAGGCTAGCAATGCCAAGGAAAAAAAGATCTGACCTAGGTCGTCGAAGTAAATCAAATTTGCGAAGATAAACATTTTGTGCTAACCGCTCCGATGACCAGCGAGAAACATGTATAACAAAAACAGACGTTTAAGTATGTCAGAAACACGTTCCACAGTGTGTGGAAATGCAGTGATTAGGTACATACATAACCTCAAAACTACTCGGGAAGAGGCACCAAAACTATTGATCCCATTTGAATGATGCCTATTTGGAACACAAAAATGGTCTTGAACCTGAGAAATAACATTGGCTAGATTTCCTTTCCATATTCCCTGGGGAACGGAAACATAATTGGGAGCTTGAAAAATACTACTGATTCTTAAAATTCTTTCATCATTGGAGTGCTTCATTGCCCCTGAGTACCATGGACTATATTTCATTTCCAAATTCTCACAGGAAAGGGAATGGGAACAGGAATTCAAAAACCACTGGAACGATATCAAATTTTTGACGCTATATATATAATACGACCAATAATACCAAAATAGTTTAAACAATACTTTATCTCCAAAGTCCCGGGAACTTGGAAAGTTCTGAACCGATTTCAAAAATTCTTTCACTGTTAGAGTGCTTTATTGTCCCTGAACGGAATGGGAACGAATTTAAAAACCGCTGTACCGATTTCAATACGGTTTTCACTATTACAATACGGTATTATTCCCAAGTTAAATAGACAATATTTCATCCCCATACGAAAACGGAATGGGAGCTGGAACACATCCGTGAACTTAGAAAATACTGGACCTATTCCAAAACCTCTGTCATCGTTAGAGTGCTTAATTGCCCCTGAGTAGCATAGACCATATTTCATCCCACTCTGACACTAGAATGAAAGCTTGGAGACTGTTTTACTTAACTTTCAGTTTGATAAAAGTAGGGCCTGAGCTACGCCAGGCGGGTCAGCTAGTCTTTATAATAAAACTATAAGATTTCAGCCATAACATAGAACCACACGTCTGGACAAAGCACCCTTTAAAAGCCTTCATTGCTCAGCAAATTATTTATTCCATACAGGGTTTGAACCTCAGTCATGAAATTTAGGAGCAAGCTTAGAAAAAAGTGGAGTAAATGCACAATTTTCGGAGTAGATTTGGAACAAAGAGAAAATATTTACTTAAGGTTTGTTTAAGTAAGGAACACGCCATCTAATGGTTTTATTTGACATTATAGTATTTTGAACTGACATCATTTCCGTTATGAGCTTTGTCATAAGCTCATAACGGAAAATAAATAACTCAGCGGGACGAAATAAGTTGCTATATGGTTGAACAAAGTTAATGAGGTTAACCAACTTTTTCAGTGAGACTAATGACATGAACGTAGAGACGACCTCAGGTTCAAGCAGGATGTCGGCCATATCACACCTATGCCGAAATCAATCTCCAAACAGCCAAATCGTGTCATAAATTATCGGTGTCAATTAGTCACCCCGGAGCTGCACTCTGATACCTACTTTTCTACTATTTTTGTTTTATTTTTTCCTCAAAAATGGAGCAAATTTGCTCCGATTGAAGCAAGCTTTGAACGCCGATCCCATATAACAAAGAGCAAGCGATCAATTTTCTAAAATAGTTTTTTCGAGTATACGGTGTCTTAAGCATTTGCAAATACGACTTCACGATTTCAACTACCTAGCAAATTGGTAAGCCTATTAAACTTTGTAACGTATTGGAATTTCAAAAATGAAGGCGTGGTATGTTTAGTTTTCCGCTTATTGACAACAATTTACTCTTAACACAATCTGTTTCATCATCAAATGTCACTTTCCATCAGGCCGATCATATAGGTGTAGCTATGTAGTTCTATTTGTCAATAGGTATGCGTGATCAACCGACTTCGCTAGGTGTCTTTTCGGTTTTACACAATCTACATACCTAAGTGCAAACAGATTCAAGGTCTATCTATGTGCCTATCTACATTCAAAAATGTTAAAATATTAATATTTGTCTCAAGAAGCTGTTTTTACTGTCGTATGAGTTCAACAAACAATAATCGATAACACATGTCATGCTTTCAATTATTGATTTCTTTTTTAAATTTGTTAATTTGTTAATTTGTTAATTTTTTATTTTTTTTCAAGCGCCAAACTATTTTCTACACATTTAACAGACCGTTAATTGCTTGACAATTGAAAAAAATTCTTTCCTGACACGTTCAGTAGGGCCACTCAAGCTATAAAATGACAAGCAAAATTTTACTTCTGGTCTCTGCATGATAAAAATTTTTATTGCAAAATTAAAAGCAAATCTGCCCCTAAACTACTTCTGTCACAACTGTCATATCAATCAGTGAATTGGTGAAGAGATTAAACGAATAAAGTGCACTTAACAGACTCTCGATTGTGCGGTGATAAAATGAAAATATTACGCTATAAACAGTAATGCGGGAATGCTCTTATGTATACAATTAGTGTGATGAGCATAATGCTAATCATAAAAGTCAAGTCACACACAGGCACACACACACAGCTCTGTCACAAAAAGGCAAAAAAAAAAAAAAAACACTCACCGCTTAAACAACGCTTCATCATACCACGGTGGTAATTCCAAATCACGACCATCGTCTTCCTCCAAAGCACCGTCTTTAAGCAAATGATCCAAATACTTAACAGCTTCTGGATTTTCTTTTTCAACCGTTGTCACTACCTCCGAAGCTGAATTGTTTGCTAATGGAAAAATACAAACAAAAACACAGATAAGAAGAAGAAACATAAACAAAAACAAAATAAGTAAGAGTAGACGAGCCCATGGTGAAAGTTCACCACTTTCATCATTTTGACAGAGTTAGACTTTTTTCTTTTGCTTTGATTTGACCCACTAAATTGCACTTTTGTAGTCCTATTACACGTGTGTGGACGAGCTTTTGCTGTTGCATAAACGAATGACCTTCACTGTACCTTTTAAGGAAGTCTTCGATTCCTTGCTATCTGCCATGCTGACTATAGAACTTTAGGTGGTATTGTACTGAGAAAATTCTTTGAATTGTATCGAAGAAAACACGATAATTGGATTACATAAAAAACTTGTATCTGATAGTTGGTGTCTAATCAATTGGGGTATTTTTATGAGTCCCCGCTTCTGGAGCACATTGCAAAACAAAACACGATTAACGCGCACACTCTCCAACAGCCAAATCCGACGACTGGCAAACGCAAAATGACGGTGGTGAAACCACGTCTGGTGTGAGTCGATGCTGGCGATGTTTTTACATCGAGACTGTGAGAAACATCGACAAGTGTTTGGTGGACTGTTTTTTATGAGCTTTCGGGTAATACAAAATGCTCCATTGAAGATGGTGGGGAATGAATGTTGGAGAAACTGGGGAAAGGCAAATCAGAGAAATGGGCTTTGTAGAGTTGACAATTTTGTTTATTTTGAGTAGGCAGAGGTACTTTTTAGTGCTGAATGCTACATCAATGGGCTTTGGTTATGCAGAGAAAACATGATTGACAATCGGACCCTATCACAATGCCCTTCGCCACAATTTTAAACCACGAGTGTCAAATAGAATGGAATAAAAACGTGTTGGTAGAGAGTGTTTTGCAGTAGATAATTAGAGCTTTTCGAAAGTTACACATTTCATAGCAAAATATTCAATACGAAGGAGTCTTTGATACTTTCCTTGTGACATTCGTAGTCCGAAATTGTTACGACGGACCATGTGATAGAGGCCAATGTAAAGTTAATAATTTGAATAAATTCAGGCGTGTTTATAAGGAAGTTTTAAGGATGATTATGAATAACTTTTAAATAACAGAAGCAAAACGCCGATACCTACACAACTTTTTCTGAAACACCCTCAATTTTTTCTGATGTGAAATAAAAGAGAGCGTCTTATTTAAATTAAAGGCTGTATCCGACTGAAAATTAATTTAATTCTTCCCACTTCTTTTAATGTGGTTTTTATTTTAAAGGCAAATAATGTTTATTACGGCAGTTTTGTCAACATTCTCCACTGTGTCAAATCCAAAACTATCGAAAAGCGTTCACTTTTTGAATTGGCAAAAAATGGCCTAGAGGGTTCCCGGTCGAGGGTTCCTAGCCAAATTTAGCTCAAGTAAAATGGCAGTTGACTCTCTGGTTCTACTCTGTGGAAGTGTCTTATAAAGGTTTTTTGTTAAACAAATATAGAACCTTGAATTGGCAGCACAGTTTTTATTGGCAGTTATTTTATTTTTTGACATGTGATTTATCAATAGTTTGGTTTGGCACTTTGGACTGCAAGATTTAAAACCGCACGATCACTTAGCACAACATAATCTCAGATTGCTGTTGATCCCGATTAATATGAAATATCTTTTTGAACCTGTTGCAGTCCAAATCGTTAAGTCGTGCTATTCAGCACCGCTAGAGGCTAGACTATATTTCCTGTGGAGGTAAATATGTGACGTCGCTATTTTACACCGACTAGCAGAGTTGTAAAGACTACAGTCTTTTTGGTACTGCAGTTAAGTCACGAATAACATTAGTTTTTTTAGTCTTTTAACTTTGATAAGTACTTTAACTGAAAAAAGCAGACTTGCTGACTAAAAATTTTACTACACCAGTACAAAAGAATTTCTACTGACTAAAAAGACAGAAAAGATCAGTTAAATGTACTGCAGTTGATTAACTTTTAGTCAATTAACTGCACTGATTACACAGTCAAAAAGTTAGTACTAACTGCTTTATTGCAATGCATCACTTAAGAGTAGAGTTTTGAGGAGGTCAGAAATGTAGGAATTAAGTTTTTATTTTAGAAGTAACTGATGGGACCACCATGGCTATTTTGGGTGTTGGTTATAATCCTAACAGAAGTTACTACCCTGAACCCTTTTTTTCTGCACTCCAACTGTTCTCTGCTTCATATGAACTCATTGTTGTTTGTGGTGACTTCAATGCAGATCTTCTGTTACTAGACAGTCGGGCAAAACAATTAATGGATGAAATTGCGGCTAATGGACTTCATGTCTCAAACTCCTTTGCTACGCGTTTTTGCCCTAACTCTAATCCGGGTCTCCTTGACCTGATGATTGTTTCTGACATTTCGAACGTTGTCCAACAAGATCAATTATCTCTGGATGGTATATCTGACCATGACCTGATTTTTTGTACATACGACATACATTTTTCCCGTGTGTTAATCCTTTTGTCCTTTCAGTTCAGAGACTATAAGGCTATAAATAATGTTGCACTACAAGCCGATGCAATGATTTTCCCCTGGCATTTATTTTGTTTTTTTTTCTTCTTTTTTTTTTTTCGTTTTTTACTCGCAGAGCTAAGAAATGCTTTTTTATGTAGAAATTGGATGCAAACCAGTCCTCTCGTAAGCTGTGGAGTAATTTACGCTCTATTGGAATAGGTAAGAAGGAGACTTTCAACTTCCTTGATCTCAATGAACTGAACAACACCTTTGTTATGAATGAGTGATGTCCAAGAACTTTACTTTGTCCCCTCCAACGAAATGTTGTTTGAACCTTCAACGATATTCGAGTTTGAAGTGGTATCAGAATATGATATTCTCGAAAGCATTCGTTCTATCAAATCTGACGCTTGCGGAGAAGATGGTATTCCAATTAATTTTTTAAAAAGAATTCTGCCACATGTATCCAGTGCTTTGACACACTTGGTTAATTTTTGTATCGCTTCTTCGTCGTTTCCTGAGAGCTGGAAAAAAGCTAAGGTCATCCCTGTTGCTAAGAAACCGAATGCTTGCTCTAGCTTAGACTTTCGACCCATTAGTATTCTTCCGTGTTTGTCAAAGGTTTTTGAGAAAATTCTAGCGTCGCAGATTTCTAATTACCTTCAAAGGTTTAATTTACTGTCTCCAGTGCAATCTGGTTTCCGTGAACAGCATAGCTGTGAGACTGTTATATGATAAAGGTCCTCGACGATATTAGGGTTCAATATTATTTATACAATGTGACTATTATCTGCTTACTGGAAATCTCGAAAGCTTTTGACAGAGTAAACCATAATCTATGATGCACTTTGCAAAAAGCTGAAATACTACTTCGGCTTTCACGAGAGAGCAGTGCTGCTTCTTAATAAAATAGGTGTTCCTATAGGTTCTATTATAGGACCAATATTGCTTTGCATTTATATCAATGATCTTCCTAGTGTCTGTTCGATGGTGCTCCTTCATCTTTATGCAGACGATTTTCAGCTGTATATGCTTGCAAGAGGATTTGGCGTGTAGACTGAATGAGGATCTCACTGCAATTTCCAGTTGGTCCCTTGAAAATGGTCTCACACTTAATCCGTCAAAGTCTCAACTCATTGCAATTTCCAAAAAGAATATTGATACTTCTTCTTTGCCTCCAATTTTTCTCTCCGAAACCCAGCTTAGTTTTGTGGACACTGTAACCAGTTTTGGTATTAAAATAAATAAATCGCTTTCTGCCGTAAATCATGCCAACTATATAGTCGGAAGAACTGTTTTACTGTTCTTATTCTATATTTCTGTTCTATGTATGTTCTATTCTATATTCTATTCTTTTCTAAAAAACCATTATGTATTATATTTTATAATTAGGTAATTTTGTAAACTAAGTGAAACTGTTATTTACTACCCAATGTTATATAAAAAGTATAATTTATTTTATTAAAGTACTATAAAAGACTAAGTCTTATTTGTACATTTGAATTGTTAATAAATTGAATTGAAATTGAATTGCTGACTGCTTTTTTGCAGTTAGTGCACTGGTCACAGTATATTAACTGGATTCAAAAGATAAGTTATTTAACTGCGACTGCACAAGTACTAGTAACAAAAAGACTGCAGTCCTTACAACTCTGCCGACTAGTCAGTCTATTGACGACTTGGAAGACAAATGAAGCCACGCTATTTCCGATTTCTGATCCCAAATACTGCAGATAGTGGTCGAAGATTGCACCTCATGGTTCGATAGCCGTGGGGGTCATATGTCGGGAATCATATTCAAACAAAAATGGCAAGAACCATCTCACTTACCCGTATGAGTTTAGCATACAATTATTATAGGCTCATGAAATGCGCTAAACCCCCATATTCTCCGAGTTTTGTTGCGCTCACTTTTGCTTTATTTATTTATTAGCTGTGCCCACGACTTTGTCCGCGTTGAATAGTAACTTTTACGTTCCTGTACTCGTGAGAGTATATGGATAACATACAGTGGTGGCCAAAATAATAAGAGTGAAAGCAATTTTTTCCATTAGCTCTTCAATGGCTCTCCTTCTAACATAAGTTCTGCCATCAGAACCAAATAAATTTATCTTGGCTTCATCACTAAAAAAAACACTTTGCCAATTTCTGTAAGCCGATTGTGAAAGATATACTTTTGCAAATCGTATACGCTGCTTTATATTCTTAGAACTAAGTAACGGAACCTTCGTCGCAATTCGACCAAGTAAATTTTTATCCTGCAAACGTCTGCGGATCGTGCATAAGCTGATATCCAATGATAGATTTGCTTTTTTACCGCTAGATGTTGCAAAAAGATTTTTAAGCACCTCTCCTGCAATCCTTTTGTCCAGCAAAGTTCTTTTTTTTTTTGGGCGTCGTCTTTTTTCGGTGAAATTTGTTGGTAGACTACGCTGCTTTGCATCATAGGAACAACACATTGAGATCGGTGAAGGGCATCTTGAATAAAGCTGAACGTTTTGCCTCGATCTCTTAGTTGGAGGATATAACGGCGTTTTTCCTCAGAGCAATGCTTTCCGCGTCCTATTATTTAAAAAATTTATGCGTTTTAAACACTTAAACACAAGTCTAACGGTAAATACAATAATTAAATTGCGTTCGGAAGTGAAAAAGACCAGAAATAATGGTATTCTACACAGCACTCTAATATTTTTGACCATTGCAAATCTAATATTTCTAAGTAAAACTAACGGTACATTGCAAGTGTCCATCATTAATGTTTGGTAGCACAGGAAATGTTTAATGGTCAGTTCAAAGAAAATTCGTATATATAATTTGCTCCAATTAAAAAGGTTTAAGGCATAGATTCTATTGTGACAAGAAAACAAAATAATCCACTTTTATTATTTTGGCCACCAACTGTATATAACCTATGTCCATCCTCAAGTAGAATATAAAATATTTAGCCTGCGTTCTTCCTCTAATTCTACACTTCCTCTTTACAAAATTTCATTTTAATCGGTTCAGTAGTTTGGGCGGGAGATGGTAAAATAGAAAGACGGACAGATCAACTTTCACACTTACAATATTAGTAAGGAATCCCGTTCCCGAAGGATTATGGGGATCAGTTAACATTTTTATATATGCTATTAAAAACACATTTAACAACATTTTGTTTTCTGGAAAAAAGTACCATCCGTTATAAGGCACAATTTTGTAAAAAAAAAACTATTTAAAAAAATTTTTTTTTTTTTTAATTTTGACTTTGAGGCTTGATTTTTGAAACTCTATTCATTTTGTAGTTTATTAGCATTAACTCAAAAATATAGTGTGTGATGATAAGTGGTTTAGCCGATTTTTAATAATTTAAAAAAAAATTAGGCAGTATTTAAAAAACTGCCCCTCCCACCTACACGGAGGGATATAGACCCCCCTCCCATACAAATTTGTCTTGTCTTAACCCAACCTATCTATCCAGAGGCTTTGACAAACCGTATGTTATGTTTTCTAATTTATTCAGGAAAATTAAAACAACTTCTTCCATTGAATGAATATTTTATAATAATCTCTTCTTTTCTTATTTGACAAAATAAATCATAGTTTCGATTTCAAATGATGATATGCCATTCCCACTGGATTATGCATTCATTATATTATATTGTGGTGCATTGCAACTTGACTCATCAGGATTTTTGGTCTCGACGATGTCTTATGACCATAATTAGTTGCAAATAGGATAGGAGCAGATGACTTATGTAACTCCTCCATGCAGATTAAAATGAATGGTATGTGCATTGTGCACTGTGGCGTATGTGAACTCTTTTTACTTTGTTTTTTTTTTCGACTGAACATTTTTTTATTTTCAACTGAATATTTGCTTGTGTCTCGCATAAAATTGAACACAATACAATACATAAATAATAGAGAATTTTAAAAGTTAATAATTAATTATAAAAATAGTTAAAAAATTGAGGGCGGTGAAATTTTTTTTTACTTCTTTTTATACGCTATTTAAAACACATTTCTGTAAATTGCATGAAAATCCATGGCCATTTTTATGTCTAACGGCACTCCACAATAGAGTTAGAAATGAGAGGTAGAGTCTTTTCTTGTTTTCTTTGTTTTGCGTGGAAAAGTTTTGGCTAGCCGATGTTTGAATACACTTGGTTTTGAAGCATACAATATCAAAATGGGAAGCTTAGATAAAGTTGCAAAAAGCTTTCTCCACATTCAAGTGACTAAAGGCCCCGGCCCATAGAACGCGTTGCGCGCGGTAGGAGCGGCGCGGCAACTGATGCGGTGGGTTTTGCCGCACGCAACTGATAGGGGTGACCCATAGAATCCGTTGCGGTGTCTCAACTCAACAAGGCCACTCATGTTTACAGAAGAGAAAATTTCAAATTGGTTCTTACTGCGCATGTCATCAGAGAGAAAATTTCAAATTGGTTCTGTCACCGCGTGAGAGCCGCGGCAAAATAGAAGTTTGGCTACTCGGCGCGTGCGGCGCGTTGCTCGCGTTGCTTATGGGTCACCTCTCATAAGAACGTGTGTATTTAATCGAGCTGTCAGTTGAAAGCGGTGCCGCACGCACGCACCGCGTTCTATGGGCCGGGGCCTTAATGCTTACAAATCCAAATAAAGACTGAGCTGCAATATACAAAAATGACTTTATTATTGCGACATTGGTGAGATTGTAATCGAACAAACTATGACCGAATCAAAGAGTTGGTGCTTTGGTATTATTCGATAAAGTTCGTCGAGCTCATTGAAAACTTTCCCAATTTCCAGGTAAACAAGAACATCGTCTTCTTCAAAGAGCGAACTAAATGAATGTATCAACAAACAGAAGTGTAAGCGGTCTTGAACTCAGCCCTTAGTACAAGTTGACATTATTTTACAGAAGGGCTTTGATCATCGAGTTGTTTTACGACTTTTTTCACATCCGTCTTGAAAAGCAGGCTGTAAATATTTATTTCCAAGCTTATCTACTAATTAACTTGTTGTGTATTGACTTGCTGTTTTACTATAGAACATTATTTGTT
The DNA here is from genome assembly GCA_949752695.1 of Melanostoma scalare. Taxonomy (NCBI): domain Eukaryota; kingdom Metazoa; phylum Arthropoda; class Insecta; order Diptera; family Syrphidae; genus Melanostoma; species Melanostoma scalare. The sequence continues at coordinate 155,087,392 of OX456986.1, forward strand.
GCGACTCTTACAATAATTAGGAATGGAACGTGACAAATTTGAGTTTCGATTACGAAACCCTCATTTCATTTCGCAACCAATTGTTAACAATCTAACTAAGTATTACATTGTATGTGTGTGTTGTTTTTGGTATGGGTTGTGGTTTCCCCGAAATATCTAATGACCTTTTAGCGATTCTGTAAATTCCAGCAACAGATCTGTAAATGAACACAGATAATCACTTATGTATCTGCATCTTAACTGTCTTTCATGCATTTTACGAAGCAAAAGTGCGAATCAAAGCAATTAAGTTTATAAATAACAATTTTGTGAGTACAGTGCCGATATTTTGCTAATTTCACTTTCCTGAGAGTGAATTTAAAGTGATCCATTGAAAATCGATTTAGCTAAAGGAATTCAGTGATGGCACTTTCCATTGGTTTCACTCGGGGAAGCACTCATTTTAAAAACCAATGGAACACCCAAAATAATTTCTGTTCATTTTAACGTAATTGCCTTTGTGTGAGTGAAACACCTATGGCTCTTAAGAAATATTCCTTGAAGAAAATTTTCTTTTTGACATTTGAGTAACATGTGTTAGTGCTTCTTGAGTCGATTCTCGCTTCAAATCGAGAAGCGACTGTCACTCCTCAGAATCATGAGAAGCTATCTTTTTGCACCAATGAAACGGTTTGAGAATGCTTCTGGACGCTCCTGGGCGGTTCTTTTCGTCCAATGGAAAGTGCCATGAGTGAGTTAGTGCAATTGGCTGTCAGATTACTCACTTAGCATTTCAGCAGTGACTCCACTCACTCCCTGGAAAGTGAAATTAGCTAAATGCCAAATCTCGGCAAAGACTTCGAATGTCAAAGGCAAGCCTAGAATAGTACAATTTAAATGTTCTCCCAGACAAATTCGAGATAGCTGCGAAAACGCTGTTAACAAGATTTCGGTCAAGTCAACCTATCAACCTATTAGTAAGGTTTGTTCGTTGAAGCCCCGGGATTTGCCTGTGGTCGCCACTAAGCTTTTTGTTGAAAAACCTTAACTCGCCCTCAATGTCAAACTGAATGTTTTTTGAGCCATGGGTTGGCCTCAACTCCTAGGTTTTTGCTTTGGCGAATTTTGGTAATGATTGGCTTGTATTTTTCTTCAAATTACAGGGATGTGTGGTGATTTTTCGGTTTAGCGTTTGTTGAGGACTGAAAAGCCCAGTTTTTTTTGGCAATCCATATGTGGTTGACAAGGAAACCTGGGTCAACCCTGGGTAAAGTTTAACGAAAGAAAATAATCTATGAAAACGCGGTGTGTTGTTCTTATCGCATCAGTGTGCGTGCTCTCATACAAACGCTTTGGCCTAAGTAGGCCTCAAGGCATTTTTAATCGCCGAAAGTAAAGTTTCATGAAACAACAATGTTTTGATACTATCGACGACAGACTGATGGTTGACAGATTGGAGGATAAATATCTAAATAAAAGTACGTAGGTAGTCTAGTCACTGACAAATATTGAAAGAGCAAACACAATTTTTTTCCAAGATCAAACAAAAAGCAAACTCAATTTTTACACAAAATGCCTAGGTACTTTTTTATTTGTTTTTAATTTATTATTATTATTATATTATAATTATTTATTTGTAATTTTAGGTTTGTTCGATGTGCAATCGCACTATGGTGCTCGACGTGACATTTTTTTTGATCCAGCGCACTTGTACTGTGTTCGATGTTTGTTTGTCCCAAGTTCTTTCTGGGGTTATGGTTTTCAGAGCTTGTTAATAAGCTGTTTTCGACAAAAAGATTATTTACAAAGCAAAACATTTTTTTTGCAATTGAGTTAAAAATTTAATATTTGTATTTAATTTCGGTATTTCATATCTTCTGTATGTCTATGAAAGAAAACCAACCATATTAATCGTAAAATGGAGAAAACTAATTTACGAAAGTCAAGTGCTCCGTCAATTTTAGCTCTCAAGTATGTGATGTAAAATCGAATCCTGAGCAGATATTCAGTATATTGATATACTAGCTGTGCCCGCGACTGCGCGACTTCGTCCGCGTGGAATAGTGACTTTCAGCAGCATTTTTAACTTTTTAGGAAATAAAACTTCTAGCCTTAAAAATGGCGGTATTTCCAAAAAAACATTCAAACCCTATTTCAACACCTTGTAGCCCTGTTAAAAATACTTTTGAGACCGTAGTTTTTGAATTCCCATTTTCGTTCCCGTGTGAATATAAGGATAGATATATAGCCTTTATCCTTCCGCATGTTCTAGACCAGTGGTTCCCAAACTTATTTTTCTCGTGGACCACTTTCAAAATTTTACTGGTTTCGGTGGACCCCCTGCTGCTACATTTCTACCACATTCTTAAAAGTCATCAAAAAATAAAAATTGTGTCGCTTCTGAGATCTGTCCCTTTATTATGATCTTCTTCTTCTTCTTCTTCTTTTCCATTTCTGGCGTTACGAGTAGTGATCTTGAAGCGATCACAACTCTCCCACTTTTCTGCTTCACACTAGTGATCCGCCTGTGGGGTACGCCGCGTTGACCTCAGAAAGCGTCGGCAAGCCTCCCGGTTTTGGATTGTTCCATGTCTGAGGCCAACCAAATGCTGCTGTTTTTGCATTTGCTTGTACCAGGAGTGTTTTGGCCTGCCTTTTCTTTTTCGTCGCGAATTTGTTGAAACGTTGTACGATATTGCCTTTTGGACGGGGTTCTGCGGATCTCTCCTTTGAACATGACAATACCAACTGAGCCGGTTGTGCTGAATTTTGTCCAAGATGGTACTTTTGACATGAAGGCTTCCACGGATCTTAGTACTTCTAATTCGATCAAGCTTTGTTACTCCTGCTGTCATCCGAAGCATCTTCATTTCGGCTGCCGTCAATTTGCTCTCATACTTTTTGTACATTGTCCAACATTGTGAACCGTATGTCAGAGCTGGACGGACAACTGCTGTGTAGAGTCTTCCCTTCAGCTTAGGGGGCATTTTTCGATCACAGAAGATAGCGGAGTTTTCTCGCCACTTCATCCACCCTACGCTTACTCGATGATTGATGTCGTCATCACAAGTTGCTTCACTATTGATCATAGATCCCAGATATTTAAACTTTTCACACTTGGGAAGCACATTTCCATTCAAATAAATGTCTGGAATAGGCTTGTCTGGATCAGAAAAAGGGCAGCACAGGTATTCAGTCTTTTTAGCGCTAATACGGTACCCATTTCCTTCCAGAACATCAATCCAAACGTCAAGTGCTCGTTGCAGGGATGTAGGATCCTCGCTTATGATGGCTCCATCGTCAGCAAAGAATAAATGTTGTACTTTATTGTCCGTTACTTTTCCTTCGAGTAAATAATCCAGAACAGCAATAAAGAGCAGTGGACTCAAGACACTTCCCTGATGTACACCTACTGTTATTTGGAATTCTTCGGTGACTCCAGCTGGGCATCTCACTTTTGTAACTGCTCCCTCGTACATGTCCATAATTATTCGCACATAGGCTTCAGGAACTCCTCGGTGTCTGAGGGCCACCCATATCAGATCTCGTGGTTGTCGATCGAATGCTTTTTCGAAGTCAACCAACACAATATGCAAATCCTCTAAGGCATCTCGGTGTTTTTCCATAATGATCCTTATACTTTGGATTGCGTCTGTAGTTGACTTACCCGCGACAAACCCGCATTGGTCATCAGAAAGCCTTATTATTTTCCGCAGTCGGCTATCCAAGACCCGCTCAACGATCTTCATAGTGTGGGACATCAACTTGATCGAACGATAGTTGTCACAGCTTCTGGTATCTCCCTTTCCCTTGTACATTGGAAGGAGAAAACTTTCCCTCCATTGATTAGGCAAACTGTCACCTCTTATAAGTTTGGAGATGAGAATCGTGAGCCATCTCAACCCGATGTCTCCCATATTTTTCCAAAACTCATATGGTACCTCGTCTGGCCCAATCGCTTTGCCTTTTTTAGAGTTCTTAACTGCCTCCCTAACTTCTTCGACTGTGACGTCGGATACTTCCGTAAAGTTAGGTGCAGCTGTTGGAAAGTGGCGCCGAGGAAACTGTTCATTCAAAAGATCATCGCAATACTGTCGCCACCTGTGAAGAATTTTGTCGTCATCCACAAGTAGCAGTCCTTGAGCATCATTTATGAACTTTGGCGAACGAATCTCCTGCGCATTTCTCCTTCTCTGAGCGGCTATTTTGAAAATGGTTGCTCCCTTATTCAAGTTGCTTTGTCTTAGCTCTTGGATTGCCTGATTTGCTTCAGCAGCTGGGGCAGAAATCTCTTCCAGCTCTCGATACAGGCCCTCCGTGCTTCTTGCTTGAAGTTGGGCGCACTTTTTCTTCGCTTCTTTTCTGCAGCTCTTGTATTCCATTTTGAGACGCGCTTTTTCATTTGTATTTCTTGAGGGGCACTTCGACCAAGCTTGGAAAGCTGCTTTCTTCTTTCTAATCACTGCTTTAGCTTCATCATCCCACCACCAGGTTTCTTTAGCTTGTTGGTAGTGTCCTTTTGAGACTCCTAGCAGTGATTTGGCTCTCTCTAAGCAGGTTCGTTGTAGGCGATCCCACATATTTTGTGCCGTGATTGCATTTGAAACTGCGTCGATGGTATTACACAGCTGACTTCGCATATACGAAATGAATTGCTGTCCTTTGGTTTTCTCCAGATTGTACCACTTGATTCTCCTAGGAGCCTTTGTTTGTTTGACTTCCTTCACCGCATCCGTAAAAAATTCTGTTAAAAGAAGACGGTGTTGTTGAGCGGCAGCTTCTCCTAGTATCACTTTGCAGTCTTTCACCCGAGATTTCATGTAATTGGTTACCAAATGGTAATCAATCTGGGTTTCATTTCCTCCACTGCTGTAAGTGATAAGGTGTCGGTCTTGTTTGATGAACATGGTATTCAGTACGATTAGACCGTATGACTTGCACATATTTAGAATATCTTCACCAGGATTGTTCCTGGTGCCGAATCCCAAACCTCCATGGGAGTCTTCATAATCCTCGTTTGTCTTCCCGACATGTCCATTCAAATCTCCTCCAACAAACAAATACTCTTCTTTTGGGATGTTCTTAAGTAGGTTATGAAAATCAAGCCAGAATGCATCTTTTTCCTCCTGCTCACACCCTATTTGGGGAGCATATGCACTGATGATATTCCAGACCTTTCCTTCCATCACCAATTTAAGAGAACGCTGTTATATAAACTTTGGTCAAGGATGATACCGACTCCGTTCCTACCTTGTTCTGTTCCATAGTAGAACATCTTGTAAGCCTTGGTTTTTACATCTAAGAAACGGGCTTTGTTTGCTGTGTTTCGCCATTTCGTTTCCTGAACACACAAGATGTCCACTCGCCTCCTTCTCATCATCTCTTCGAGTTCAAGACTTCTACCAGTCATACTTCCAACGTTCCAACTCGCGACTCTAAATTTTCGTCCAACTCGTTGCATTACTTTGCTAGCCCCCGGAATCCGTATAGCTCTGACCCGAACATTGCTGCTCGGTCCAGGACCAGCTCCATGCATAGCAATGGAACTGCCTGGCGAGGTAGTGCTTCTTATGTTTGCAAGTACTTCCATAATGCTCAAAATTTTTCAAAAAATTTTCCTTTCATCCTTTTCGACACATGCATGCTCCATTTAATGAGTTTGATTTCCCTTTTACTACACCGGTAATCTCCAGTCGTGTTAACCCCGGGATCTGCATGCATACTTGGGGAGAGTTTTTAGGTGGTATGTGTGCCGCTAGACTCACTTTGATGTTAGTCGTCTAGATATGATTGCTCCTTTAGTCGCCTTTTACGACAAGCGGGGAGGCGCTGCAGTGCTATTCTAACCCGACACTGCACGGCAAAGTCCCTTTATTATGATAGGTAAAATAAAAACCAAAAATGGTACATTTTATAACACTTAATTTATTAAAAGAATAGAATTACAAGAAAAAATTAATAAGGTAATATAGATTCAGGTCATTTGATGGAGTTCAGGTGTATTTGATGGAGTGTCAGCAAACGATCAATATTTTTGTTTTTATTTTTGTCAGCAATAACCGCAAATCCCCCCGCTCTGTGATGTTTAATTTGCTTCTTTTTTTTGTTAAGAGGTTTTCTACGGCACTAAAACTCCTTTGGCAAGGTATGACGACGGAAAAGCTATTCAAAATTTCCTTGCGATTTCTTACAGTCCAGGATATTTTTCGGGTATTTCTGCTTGCAGCCACAATCTTTGGTAGCCTTTTCTAAATTTCACCTTCAGCTCCTCATTGAAGCTTAGCTCGAGCAGCTCCTCTTGTAATACAACATTGGCCACTTAAGTTTCATTAAATGGATTTGTGATCCATGGTGGTATATCCATCGTCAGCATATCTTCAAACCTGGTTTTGAAGTCATCATGCAGGACACTTTAAATGTTGACTGTAGGTATGGTTATCCTCATCAACATTCTATTATTATAGGTGTCACAAGGCAGCCTTTGTCAGCACGCGGAAATAGAATTGCGGCTTGTAAAGGAAACGACTAATAAACCGCTAAGACAAATTGGTGTACTCAGTATCGAATACTGATCATATTTGTGTAGGAAAAAATAAAAGTCGAAATCGCAAAATTGTCCATAAAAACGATAACTAAAATTTCATCCAATCAATGAGTTCACGCGCTCCGTGAATTTGGGTTTTTTTTTGTCTGCGGCTTCATTTTTAAAACGTGACAAACTGGCATCGAAGCTCAAGCCCCGCTCTTCCGAAAAGGAAATTTGATAAAATAGTTACTTCAAAATCAATTTAAAATGATTGTGAAATTACTGTTTTATAAAATTAGTAGTTATTTGCAAGAACAATTACAAAATAATTGCTCTGAAATATTTCTTATTCGGCCTTTTTAGAGAGGCAGGTGCTTCTCTCGTGAAAAAAAAAACAATTGAATAAAACGTGCTGTGTTTGTTTTCAAATCGAAAGAGGACAATCAAAATATCTGTAAGTTACTATAAGTTACCTATCTATACGAGCAGTTGTGATCAAACGATTAGTATACGTACAAAAAATACTTAACTACTATATCAAAAAGAAAGGTAGGTACCTACTTACTTTTCTCCGGCACTAGCAAACACTGATGATATAAATTTTCTCACACATTTTTTTCGAAATTCCGGAAACAAATTCATGAGTTCGCCGTTCATGTCTGAACAAGCACTAAACATTGTCGGAAGGATAGCGCTTTGCGAGTCTGTACACGAAATTGTACGTAATATCGAATACGCAAGTTTGGACAAGTAACAGTCGCTTGCCTTATTGAAATAATATCTGATTAGTTAGGAACTTAAAACAATGTAGGTAGTAGGTCCTTATAAAAACTATGCTTACATTTTTGCTCTTTACTATCAAAAGCAGACAAATTTTCGTGAACCCCCATTAACATCTTATGGACCCCCATTTTTTGTTCACGCCTACGTAGACCCCCAACAAGTCTCCCGTGGACCCCTGGGGGTCCACCTGGACCACTTTGGGAAACACTGTTCTAGACCATCTCTGTAGCTAATTTAATAAAATCTGTTTAGCAGTTTGAACGGGAGACATACGAAAAACATACCGACATAGCTACATTCGCATTTTCAATATTAGTAAAGACTCCCGTTCCCGTAGGAATATGGTGACACGTTTTCGTGGGAATATGTGGATAAGTTAAAGTTAATGTAACTCCGGGATTATGGAGCATTCCAACGGTGGAAGAATTTTTGAAATCGGTGCTGTAGTGTAAAAGTTCCCGTATACGTTCAACGTTCCTGCTCCCGTGGGAATATAGGGAAACAATATATAGTCTATGTCTTTCCTCAGGTTCTGAACAATCTTTGTTTAAAATTTCATTTAAATCGGTTTATTAGTTTGGGCGGGAGATGGTAACATAGAACGACGGACAGACAGAGCTCCTTTCACACTTATTATATTAGTAAGGAGTAAGGACTCCCGTTCCCGTAGGAATATGTGGATGAATTAAAGTTAATGTTACACAGGGATAGTGTAGCATTCTAACGGTGGAAGAATTTTTGAAATCGGTGTTGTATATAGGGAGCCGTAGGAATATGGGGATGAATTAGTTTTTATGCTACTCGGGGATAGTGTAGCATTCTAAGGGTGAACGAATTTTTGAAATCGGTGCTGTAGTGTCAAAGTTCCCGTATACGTTCCTGCTCCCGTGGAAATGTTGCGAACCGTAGGAATATGGGGATGAATTAGTTTTTATGTTACTCGGGGATAATGTAGCATTCTAACAGTGGTAAAATTTTTGAAATCGGTGTTGTAGTGTCTAAGTTCCTGTATACATTCCCGTTCCCGTGGGAATTTAGGGATAAATTGTAACCTATGTCTTATTCTGATGTATAAGCTATATTATTGGAAAGTTTAAGTAAAATCCATTCAGTAGTTTTTGCGTGAAAGAGTAACAAACATACATCCAAACATACAAACTTTCACGTTTATAATATTAGTAGGATAATTTAGAACATCGAACAAACCTTTTGTCTTCTCCCAAGCACAAAAGCCGAAGAGGATGTGTTCATAGAATAGGTCAAAGTTAATTCTTGTGTTTTTCTTAAAATCCGTCCGTGTAGATTTTGCTACTTGTGATTTACAATTCAAAAGCGATCAGCGTTTTTATCTGAAATATTAAAATACTGGTTCCAAAATAAAAAAAAAGTCTCAAATTTTCAATAGTAAAACTAATAAGTTGCGAGGGTTCGAGTTAAAAAAGATAGAGCTGTAAAGATTTGGGCAGTTAATAAAGCCAGAAAGGAAACAATAATAAAACAATATATCTGATGTCTTCCTACATTCTTTCAGACTTTTGATGTTTAACTGTTGAAGGCGTTTTGTTATTTAAAAACAGGTCAAAGCAACATGCATGCGACCGTAGGTAAAGTAGATCGGCTCAAATAAAAGAGGCGCAAATGAAAGAGGGATGAAAGTTGCGAACTAAGTAAATAGTAAACCAAGTGGTTTGAGCGAAGACAAAAGCCTACCAGCAGACGATCTCGCCAAACACTAACACAAGAAACATAAGGTGCTATTTTGTCTGATATCAGCTATCCAGAGTGGATTTTATCACCGAACATAAAAAAAAATAAACAGTGAGTACTGCAAAGTTGCGACAAAAAAGCACAGAAATCATCAGCAAAGTCTCAAGCTTATACGAATCTGTGTTAAGATTTATCTTTATACCTTTTATCAGCAGCCATATATATATGTGCATGTAATACGAGTAAACTAAGCTTGGCTAATGGGTACTGATAAACGCACCAACAAACACGATTAGCCTCTTCTAATCTAAAGCCAAAAATTATTTTCCACGGGTATCGGCTTTCATGAGTAATTGCCAAGTCCTCAGAGAGTTAATTCATTGCCATGAAAAGTTCATTATCGACTAGCAATTCGGAACCGGCAGAAAACTGTAGGTCCCCTCCATTTCCTTACAAGGAATGGTTGTGAGAAATGGGCTAGGCCTTGGGGCTACTCGCTCTGTTGCGACACCCTATTTATTTTTAATTTTATACCTTCACCTGGTGGCCACTGTGAACTGGGATTTTCCACCCGGAGATGACCTGCTAAACTAGTTATAGTGCAGGTATTGACAAAGGGAAGAAGAAAACATAGATCAACCCTATAATTCTCAACGAGTTGTGACTAGCGACTGAGTGTCGGAATCTCAGTGGCCTATCTGAGCTTATTCTGAATGACGATACTTGGTTGAAAGGTCCGTCAAGGTCTTTCATCACTAGGGTTTTGAAATGGAGAATGTGGCAAATGAGCTCATGGCGACTGATACAGAAAACAGAAGCAACGCTTATTTGGGTGCGGATTTGTCGTTAGAGGTATGTAGACTCAAGGATAAGGTTAGTAGCCAAAATCCAGTCGATGAACGTATAATGACCATTCGTATCAGGGCTAAATTCGCCAACATAAACCTAATATGCGCCCACGCCCCCACAGAAGAGAAAAGCGAGAGTTCTAAATATTTTTTTCACAAGCTTCTCGAAGAAACATATGAGCAGTGTCCTAAACATGACGTGAAAATCGTTCTTGGCGTTTTTTCCCCCAAAAATAGTTAAGGAGGACATCTTTGGAAACACTATCGGTAAGCATAGTCTGCATGAAAAAACCTAAGTGAAAGGACTCATGCGATTCGATTTTGCTGAGGGGCAAAGTCTTGTTGTTAGTATCACACACATCCCACATCCTTAGCGCGAAAAAAGTGATTTGTCAACTTGTAGAAAACCAATTTACAGCAATTATGCTCCTTGAAAGTTTTCTATACCACTGTGTTGTACGGCTTGTTGCCTGGTCTTGTTGGAATCACATATCGTTCTAGTCATGATGTTCAATCGCCAACTAAAAAAAAAAATAGTTGTCTCCGATCGTTTCGCTCCAAATTGGCTGCAACTTCCTAAGTCTGCTCTTCGGCATTCTGAAGAAGTCCCAATCCCACTTCCGGTCATAGAGCACACAAAACAGTCACTTTGTCTGGATCCACTAGCCGGAAGTCTTTACTGGCGGATTTTTTGAGTCCCATACGCGGCAAATTGGTGTGTCTGAAGAAAATGTTGTTCCAAATAACGGTCTGAGTTCCAAGGCCCAAGAAGCGTTTCTACAGCTATACGAATGTTCAGGACACTTCAATTGTTGCTTGAATTGCACTTTATAAGGGTGGAGACTGGAGATGCATATCTAAATATAAAGTACGCCATAGTGGGGTGTCCGACACGTTCAACTGTTGCAAATCGATAATGACAAGACACTTTACTTGAAAGATGATATCATGATAGCACTGCTGTGCCGTTAAAGACCGAATTAAATCCTTAAGATAAGTTGTCGGTACTTCAAAAGTTTTCGCCTGAAAAAAACTTTAAACGAACATTCAACTCGGTTCACCATCCGACCAACCATAGTACTTTCGATTTCCACAGTCGCGTCGCTGCTGTTGTCCTTTCATAACATAAACTCTTTATAGGTAAAGTGCCATTAACCCATTCCAAGGACTTCCATTCCAAGCACTCGACCAGCAGAATACTTTCAATTTCAATAACCTCTCCCATACCCAAAGGCGTTGATTTTCTCCCAGAGCTGATGCGGAGGTTAATTGGATTTGCATATTAAATTCAATATTGTTTCCCTGTGGTAGGATGAGAACCAAAACCATTTTGCCGTCGCAGTCCTTTCAAATTGTCGTTGTTGGAAAGTAGTTTAGCGTGTGTTGTACAACAATGTACTGGTTTACTTTGTTCCTTTTACCTTTTGTCCACACCAGAGCCCAGTTGTGAGATATATTTTCGAATACCAAATGTGACTGTTATTTTAATCGAACACTTTCAGGTCCATTCACGTGCAAAATGAACATTTACACGACTACTTCAATCAGCTGGGTATGCTGTTGACAGAAATATTGTACACTACTCAAGTTCATCGATGTTTTGCCATCATCACCGATGAAAGTCACTTTATGGTGTTTGAAAAGACGCTTTTTGAAAAGTCAACAAAGAAGCATCCGAATTTCTTTGTAAAAGTAGACGAGTCTGAGGATCTAGCGTCACCCAACTATCAGACTACCAGAGTGCTCAAAGAAATCAAAACTCAGAATTGTGATTTGCATTTTGTGATGCTCTCGAATGGACACCAAGTGAAGAGATTCATGATGTTTGTGGATGAACATCGAATTCTGGATACACGAGCAAAGTTTGTTTTGTTACACGACCATCGAGTTCTGAGTGAGGATATGATTTACATTTGGAGGAATGTTCTGCAAAGTGTTTTCATAAGATGGCAAATCGGTGGCAGTGATGTTCAGAAACGGTAGATATTGATATTTTAAATTTGATTGTACTTTACTCTTACAAGTCGATCAAGGAGATTTACCATTCTTCCTGTACGTGGGAATCGCTTTTCGCGAAGAACTGTCAAGTCTTTCGAGAGTAATTACGAACTGACATGAAAAGCGATTTTTCACTTGGTCTTTTGGAATCGGCATAAAAATTGAATTGCACTAGGCTCCGTAGATCCGGAAGCTTAATTGCGCCACAAAACTCAGTACTATCTCCTGACGTTTGTGTCAGACTAACTCACCTTGCAACTGTCTATGAGTGATGCAAGCATCGATAAGCTTTCAATCCTCGATATAGGCAACACCAACGACCTCTTGTGAAGAAGTAATAAACTTGACTTCGCCAAAGATGCTGCAAAAAGCTTGGGCTTCCTCGGACGAATTCGACAAAGTAAGAAATTCATCCCTCTTTTTGATCCAGCTAGTCTTGGGTCATTCCACGGTAACACCCGAAACGAACACTTTTCGACTCATAAAATTGTTTATCCTTTTGCTAAAATCTTCAAATCTTACAATTGAGATAAAGCAACTAAATACGAAAAAAATAAAAAAATTTAAATGCTAAAATATCAGCATAAGGATTAACAACTTTATGAGTCGAAAAGTGTTCGTTTCGGGTGTTACCGTGGAGCGTGAAATGACCCTCTTCTAGAAATCGAATTGTTCAAAGTCCATAGCATATTATTCAGAGTTGAGCGTTTAAAGTGATTGAATTCAGGAACATCATTGAAACATTGATGACGCTTGAACATCGTCGTAATTTTCTGTCCCACCTTATCTTTTCATGCTCAAGACAAGTCTATGTTAAACACGGGTCATACACGGCTTCTTGCCAGCTTCCGTTATGTTCCCATCCAGTTCCCATTTGAATTGGAAAAGAAGTATAACCTGTCACTACTCACGTTCTAGATCATTTTTGTTCCAAACTCCATTCGAATTGGCTCAATACTTTTGGTGCCTTTTCAATAAAAACACCTAGTTCTCTCTTTACGTTCCTATTCTCGTTTCCGTGGGACTATGGGATTGAATAGTACCTGCCATACAACCGATATGATAATACTTATTTTTCTCGAAAACGGCTCCAACGATTTCGATAAAATTTTAGATGAACAACTATAGCTTTAGACTGTCTTTCTTATGATGTAAGAAAAATTTTTGAAAAAAGTCTAAAAACGGTGCCTCCTATAGTACCGTTTTTTTTTTTTTTTAAAACCGACTTCCTCGTTAATGGGTAACACGATATTAACGAAATTTTGTATCTTAGAAGTCGTAGGTTGCTTAAGAAAGATTGCGTACCAACATTTGAAAAATTCTAGTTTTTGAAATTTTTATAAATTTTTTAACAAAATTTTGGATTTTTTGAAATAACTTCAAAACTATATATTTGATTTTTTTCAAAAAAAACTTCTGCCAAGATCTTAAACTTTGAATATATAACTTTTAAAAAACTCGTTCTAAAAAAAAGTAAAAATTAAAAACCGTTCTTTGAAAAAACTGCCCCAACGATTTTAATTAAATTATCAGCACATTTCGGCATACATACCAACTATCATACTTTTTGAACGTGTCGCTGACGCGTGTCAGCATGCGGCTGTAGCATGCCGCTGTAGCATGCCACTGCCGCTGCAACATGCCGCTGTAGCGTGCCGCTGTAGCATGCCGCTGCAGCAAGCCGCTGTAGTATGCCGCTGTAGCATGCCGCTGCAGTATGCCACTGTAGCATGCCGCTGCAGCATGCCGTTGTAGAATGCTGCTGTAGCGTGCCGCTGTAGCATGCCGCTGTAGCATGCCGCTGCAGCATGCCGCTGTAGCATGCCGCTGTAGTATGCCGCTGCAGCATTCCGCTGTAGCATGCTTCAGTACCATGCCGCTGTTGCGTACCCCTGTCCCATGTCGCTGTGTCGATGAGGCGTGTAGATGAGGTGTGTCGATGAAGCGTGTTGATGAGGCGTGTCGTTGAGGCGTGTCGATGAGGCGAGTTGATGATGCGTGTAGATGGGGTGTGTCGATGGATGCACTTTTACTCACCTTGGTGTAGTAACTATTTAGATGGTACAATATCTACTACAGGATCGAATGTAAATACAGCCGTATTTATAATCGCATAAAAAACTCCGAACAACTTTAAAACACGCTTATTCATTGAATAAAACAAAAATCGTATTTATAATCATTTTTCGTCAGTGAATAAGGGCTGAATAGCTTAAACGCCAATATGCGTGTTTTAAGCGTGTTTTAGCGCATAAATGTCATTTGATTTTGAGTATTGAGTTGTCATTCATTCAGTGGTTTATTTACAACTTTGAGAATTTTAAAAATAACTAAAATGGAAATATACATAATTTGGATGTAGCAAATGTGTTTTCAATTGAAAGAAATATGCTGTGTTTTCCTTTTTTGTAAATTGCTTTCTTACAAGTTTTCCAGCTGGGAAGCGTTTTTGATTTTCCCTTTTTGGGCAAAACAACAAGAAATTAAAGCCAAAGAATTGTATATGTGTAAAGCTAAAGAAATAAAAGGAACAAATGTTTTTCCGGTGTTTGGTTTCGAGCAAATTGGCAAAGCAAGTTCTGCACTATAAAAAGTGTTTAATTGCTTAAAATTTTTTACTTTTTTATTCCTGAAAAGGCAGTAGACATCGAATGATCGAATGTTCCATAACTAGGAAAATATAAACAAAAACAAATTTCTGTTGTCAGTTCAACCATTGAGAAACAAAAATAGATAGTTTCTTTATGATTTTGACATAAGGGATGAATAACTATAATGGGTGATGAAAAAGATTATAAATAAGGATTTTTTATTCACTGAATAAAGTCTTAATAGGTTCTTATTCACTGCATAACTATTATGCGTTTTAAGCGTGTAATAGCAAAATCTAATAAATACGGCTGGAAGAGTTTATCTATCATATACGAATTTCTCCATATTTGTGCCCTTCGCTTGAAACCGATTAATTAAATGACACTTTTAATATGCTTTTGGCTATGCAAATTCTATAATAAGACTTAAGGGAGGGGTAAACCCTGGGCATTGTCATAAAATAAAATTTCAAGTCATTCCGAGTTGAATTCGAAAAGTTACAGTGATTTTAGAGCAGGTATGCGTGGCGAGCGAATAGAGGGGTGGGGGGGGGGGGGGGGGGGGCGGGCCGGGATCAATGGCCGGACGGACAATGATCCCGGCCGCGTAGCATCTTTGCTCCTTTTATGATTGGTTCCAGGTAGCTCGAGGTCTTCTTTTGTGTTCAGGGAAAGGGAGCTCACTCTAATGACGCTTCTAACAGAATATTTTTGATTCAGTGTGCTGTTTTTCGCGTTTATCTCGAAACCAGTATCTTTAAAGGCGGTGTGCAAAATATCTCGGTGAGTGTTGCACCGATCCTTCTGAAATCTTGCACACTTCTTTACGATATATTTTTAGAGGTAACAACACGAGGACTTTCAAAAATTTTCATTTTTCCGGAATTGACAGCTATTCATAGGCGGCATTTTTAGGCAAAAAAACGACTTTTCACTTCAAATTGTCACCAAAATCTCAAAATTGCAAAAAAAAAAACCTCGTGTTATTACCTGCAGAAAGTTGTCTTTTAACGAAATCTTTTTAAAATTTTGATTTAAGCAAAAGACCAAAAAGTGGAGGCGTCTCGGAAAATGCATCGTCGCGTCGCCTTGTTTTTCAATGTTTTTGTATGAAAAAACTACAAAAGATACTTGAGATTGTTAACTTATATACTTGAAGAGAAAGACAACCGTCGTGTTTGAATATGAGAGAAAGACTACTTTATTAGAATATGTATTGTCTAGGTATATAAGAATTCATTATTACATGGTATACAATTTCCAGTGGAAGCCGATATTGCCAATACTAAATTATTCAAATAAAATTATTATTCGAACAGAGATTATACTTAAAAATGTAGCAAATCAATAAATTAAATTACTTTATCAGATTTTTTATAAAAAATTCGTAAAAAGTTTTTTGAGCCTCCCAGGGTTTACCCCTCCTTTAAAGCAATAAATAATGATCTCATATAAGGTTCCTCTAACGAGACTTTTGATATTTGAACTCTTCACAGTTTCTTGTTATAAGAGCTTTAAAAAGGAACTCCTATAAGGGTATTATATATGTAAGTATAAAGTGACTTAAGCTCTTAAATAAGTCTTTTTTTGGGACTGTTGATACTTCAAAATAATGTTAAGAGCTTAACTCTCACAACAAGATTGTTAAAGGACTGTAAGTATATATAATCCTGTTACACGTACAATGTACAAAAATTGGTCTAGCTATAAGATTTAAGTATTTATAAGCTGCAAAACTGATCAACTCTTATAAGAAAACTGTAATGAGAGCCGTTTAAGTTCCATAACAAGATGTTAATTCTTAAGTATAGCAATGGGATTTAAAAGAATCTTATGGGAACTTTTTCAGATTTCAAGAGTTTAGCTCTCGAGAGCTTGTTAGTTGGGAGATAACCAGTTGCGTTCGTGGCCTCAAACACTTTCAGTGTTGTACCCGCGTTTCTAGGAATACTAGCTCGTTTTTCGTTTACCCTTGATACTGATTTTTAATGTACTGTCAAACACAGAGGTTCCATCTTTAGCCGTATAACCACTGCTCTAAAAAATCTTAAGGAAATTTAAAAAAACGTCTAGTGTCTATTGAATATATCGAGGGTAAAACGGGTAGAGGCATCCACGTTTTTAGGTAAAGATAGGATGGATAGGGGGAGCACCCGCAAGAAGCCACATCTCCCCCGAATCTCAAAGGATTGTATTCGCCGAGAAAGCGGAGGATATGGGTAAGAAAGTTCTAAGGAAGAGAGAGGGTAAAAGGGGATTGGTGGTAACACAGCCATTAGGGTTAGGGCTCTCTGAACCATTTGGAATCCTAGTCAAAATGGTGGGGTGTCACCCAGTTCGTCGAAAAAATATTCCCGAGAGCTTTTTCCACTCAGAGAGGAAGTCGAATTACCATTTCTGTTTTTACTTTCTAAAAAAACGGAGGTTATAAAGAGGAAAAAAGTTGCGGGCTATACTCCGAATATTCGGAGTATATTAAAGAATAAATCTGTGGGCAGGAGAGTGTTAAGGAAAGGAGAAGAAGGAGGGATGTTGGTGGTGTCCGGAAATTACTGTTAGGCTTCACTGACGCATGAGATCCAGATAGTCAAAGAAGTATTATTCGAAATCTTTTTCCAGGTCTTGGCTAAGTTTCAGCAGTCATAGATGGAGTGGATTGATCCTTCCTCTGACTTCCATCGTAACATGCTGAATCGGAAGTGCTGATTCCTACTTTCATCATGTGGGTACCCATTGTGTTTTGGCCCGTGAGTATGCCAATCAACTGAGAAAACCGAGGCATTATGTTAAGCTGGAACTTAAAATTCAGTTCTTTTCTGGAAATGTCAGGTCACTTTTAAAGATTGAAACCAAAGACTGGTAGACTGTCAGTTTTTAGAAAGTTTTGGCGAATTCTAATTTTTTTCTTGTTCTACTGGCTTAAGTAGAGAAGTATTTGTCTTGCTGGGTTCCAGTAGTGACCCAATTCAGGCTAGGTCATTCGCCATTTCGTTAATAATTTTGTCACTGTGACTTGAAGCCTGGATTGAAGCAATGAGTAGTCTTATATAACTGCGAGAGCTTTCAACTAACTTGGATTGTGTGAGTGTGACAACGGACGAGATAATTTTTTTTGTGGTCGCTTGACTGTCTATGAAAAAGTCAATGCTTTTGATGCTTAATTCTGCTTGCGCCTTCACTTACTGCAAGTCCTTCTGCTTGGAAGACACTGCAAAACTCTGGAATCTTTGTTGATCTATTTATGGGAGCATAATCTAAGATGTCTCATGCTACCCCTTCGTATATTTTCGAAATGTTTGTAGTTCTCAGTGTAGTCCCTTTGAATGTCAACTTCGGTTGAATTCATTATAATTAGTTCGGTAACCTAGAACTGTTTCTCATTTGTTGGATTCTTTTAACAGCTGTGCATTTTTATCCGCCATTTCTTTCGTGAAAAAATATAGGGGTACTACCGACTGGAAGGTTTCCAGACCTGCAGTTGATGTCGATCAAGTGGCACTGGCTTAGCAAAAAGAATGCAATTATTTGGATTCTGGTTACTTTTTGAAGGCTTAACACTTTTTCCAATGATGGCCAACACATCGATCGAGAAACAGTGAGAACCGGAACGAAATCCTTTTAAATTCATAGAACTTCGTTCTATTTTCCACCGTTTATCACCGACTTTTATCAAGGCGATAGTTACAGAACAGGGGCACAGGGGATTGGCTTTGTTATTCCGTTGCTGTTTATAACCTTTATCATCTATCAGAATTCGAAAGACATGCACTGCAAGTGGCGTTTGATACCAGTCGATATCAGAAGCCCGTCATTATTGTTCTGTATCCACCTTTCGGAGATCGTTCGTTCCTTCAGCGATTCCCTTTTCAAGCAACACAAAATAATTTTATAATGTAATTCCAGGCAATTCAGTCTGCTATCTGTACCTTATCCTGGCATTTTAAATGGTGTACTCTCCACTCAAGAGGTTCTTCAATGGACCAATGGCAAGTTTTCAAAAAAGGTCGATTTGTTTCCAGACAAAACCAGAGACTTCAAAGGTAAGTTAACTCAGCCAAATTTTCGTAAAAATACTCACTTTTCATAAAAACATCAACTTCATCAACAAAATTCACATTTACTCTCTTCGGTTTTCAGTAAGGCCGGCCATTGACGACACAATATAACTGCGCAAACTAACTTTGATTTTTACACAGTTAACTGCACAAACAGCGTAAACAACCCCATTCACAGCACAACTGAACTGCGCAAACTTTGCGCAGTTATATTGTGTCGTCAATGGCCGGCCTAAGTTAAAGAGACAAGTCGCTGGTCTGCGTTTGACAGACCAGAAAACTTCTAACTTCTCACTCATTTTAAAAAAGAGTAATACATTGCCTAACCCTGGGCATTATTTTCTATCTCTTAACAATTAATGGCAACCCTCATTAAGGTGCGTCCACACTATGCCAAACGGCAGCAAACCGGCACATGCAAATCGGCAATGCCAAACTAATGTGGGCGTCCTGATCGGACACGAATTCAAGCCCAATGAAATGGATCCGACTGCCACTTGGCATAGTCTGGACGCAACCTAACAGACACTTTCTTTACTTTTTTCAAGGAGCAGCACTAAGAACTGTGGTCTTTGAACACGTGCCAATGATTATGAAAAGCAAAGATGGTATTTTTGGCGGCGTAGAAGTTGAAATCATTCGCTCATTGGAAAAAGTTTTGAATTTCAAAGCTTACTTCTACGAAACAAACGACGCCGCCACTGAACGCTGGGGAAGGATTTTACCAAATCGAAGCTACACTGGACTAATTGGAGAAATGGTTGGACAATGAAGTCATTAAATAAAAACTTCAAAATAAAGAAAAATACAAAACCCTTTATGTCTCAGATAAATCGACAGGCCAAACTGGCTATCGGTGATCTTCACCTGAATCATCTACACTCCACGTTAATGGACATGAGTACACCGCATTATCAAGAGTGTTTGACATTTCTAACTCCAGAATCCTCACAAGATAATTCTTGGAAGACGTTGATTTTGCCATTTAGGTAAGTCATTGTTATAGTGATAACTTAAGATCTCCTGTAACTGCTCTATTCAACTCTCCAGTGGCGAAGTCTGGGCAGCTGTGTTATTTGCTCAGCTTATGGTTGGCACCATTTTCTACGTGATGTCGTATACTCATTCAGTGAATATTGCAGGCAGTGCTAATCGCAAACATAAGTTCTTCTCCATCTTTAGGAAACGAAAAATCACCATTAATCCCGAACTATTTAGGGATGTAAAGTTTCGTTCGTCCTTGAACCGCCGTTTGCCTCGACAAAAATCGACAGACTTGTTCGATGACTATACAAATTGCATCCTTCTGACTTATAGTATGTCCTTGTTTGTGTCGCTACCGAAAATGCCAAGGAATTGGCCTCTACGAGTGCTAACTGGGTGGTATTGGACCTACACCATCATGCTGGTTGTTTTCTACAGGGCAAGCTTCACAGCTATTTTAGCAAACCCAGCACCGAGGTATAGATTTTAGTTTACTTGAGTTTGTAGAATAATATTTTGTTTGTTTTAAGGATAACTATCGATACAATCGAAGAGCTTGCTAAGAGTCACATCACTGCCAGTGTTTGGGGAACGGAGAACAAAAAGTTTTTCGAAGAAGCATTTGACGAAGTAGCCCAAGAAATCAGCGAGAAGCTGGAAATTGTCGAAGACATTTATGGAGTGGTAAGGAGTCTCTAGTATCTTTGTTCCGTGTGTCATTCATCCGACTATGATAAAACCTCATATGTGTCTCTTTAAATTGAACTCCAAAATTTGGAGTGTGGTCCAAAGGCTACACTATAAAAAAGAATTTGAATTTGCTCACAAAATCACACTGCAGAAAAACTAAAATCGGAGCCCATATTACGAATTTCAAAAAAAAACCTTCATTATCGTAACGTTGCGGTATCGTAACGTTGTGGTATCGTTACGTTGCGGTAACGTTTCACTAAACTCACTGTCATTTACGCCTGCATTTGGCGGTTATTTTGCTATCGTTCTGACATTTTCATCGATTCGTGGCTATCGTTATTTTGGGTTTAGTGTTTTTCCCTCGCGTTTTGCAATTAGTAATACGGGACTTGGGTTCTTATTACAATTAACGATACTCTCAAAAAACCCCTTGTTATCGATACGTTGCGAGTCGAAGAAGCTGAGAAGTACTCTAAGAGACTGAATGTCATCGTTCGAGGATTAAGTGCAAAAAGTGCAGACGATGCCAAACAGGAGTTTCAGCAATTATGCAACACTACCCTACAAGTATCTGCAACCATGAACAATGTTAAAAAAATTGGCCCTGTCATCACAAAGCAATTCATCATACGTTTTTGAACTTTCCAATATGAGTGAAGTTAAATCTGTTTTATCCTCATCTATACGATTAAAAAATACATCAATTTCGATAAATAAAGACCTTACGCAAAGTGAACGAGCCGAAAGTTACAATCTTCGTCAGTTAAAGAGATACCTGCTTAAAGCTGATTCCAATCTGCAACAGTGGACCCTTTTGGTTGATGGACGTCGCGTCGCTATAAATGCAACAAGGAGGGTGTAATATCTACATTTAATGAAGCTGATAGAGTATTTACTGTTAATCTTTTGCATAAAACCGATTCAAACTTTACTGTCGATTTAAAATCATTAAATAATAAGAAAATTAATTAGCAACCACATGCCTGTCCTTTTTTATAATATTGCTGGTCTCGTTAATAAATCATTGTTATGTAACTTTTTTAAATATATCCGTAAATATGAAATTTTCTTTCTTTTTGAAACCTTTGTTCTTGCTGAGAACTCAAGCTGAAATGGATCTCAGCAACAAAAATAAATATCTTTGGGAGGGCAAGCGGAGGCTGTGTTTTTGGCTACAGAAAAGACATCGAATCTCTTTATAAACTCAAGTTTTCAAATCTGGATGACTTGGTAATTCTGCAGGGGAACTTCGCTGGAAATCTTTTGAGCTTTGTACCACTGTATTTAAACTGTAATCATTGGAACAGAGATTTTGTAGCACTAAAAAATTTTTTCTCAACATTCAACTTGCAAAACTTTATTCTTATTGGTGGCGACTTTAACGTAAGAACTGGCACAAAGGGTACCATAGAATGCAACTCAATTTCTCCAGCTACTGTGGAAGAAGTGCGATGCTCTAAGGATTCTACGTGTGATAGCAACTGTAACGCCTTCATTGAATTGGTGCATTTATTCTTAATGGAAGAGGATTTAACGACAAAACAGGCGAATTTACGTTCGTTAGCACGAGGGGATCATCGGTTATTGACTACTGCTGTCTTTCATACGCTGCGTCATATATGGTAGATGATTTTTTTGTTGGTTGCGAAACCTTCTCTGACCACATGCCCATTATCTGCTCTATAAAATCTCCTGATCCGAACATGCCTAAAAATGATATGCGTGTAGTGGACGCGAATAAAATGGTCAGATAACAGATGTATGTCCTACAAGACACGTCTTACTTGTACCTTCAAATATTGTTCATACTAATAGTATTGAAGAACGCTGTATTGGCATCAGAAAATGCATTTATGAAGCAAACGGCGTACCTGCTACACAAAAAATCAGGTTCGAGCCCAAGAAACCTTGGTTCGACCTAGCTTGTTATTTGGCCAGGAAAACTGCGTTTAAACACCTCAAAGCTTTTAGAAAATTCAACCTTGATACCTGTAGAAATAATTACAACGCTGCTAATAAGAAATTCCGGAATTTATGTAAAACGAAAAAGGAATCGTATTTTCAAAATCTCGCAAACAGTTTACACAAACAGTTTGAACACAGCCAGAGAGCGGTGGAAGATTGCCAGAGAAATACGTGGAGTCACTTTTAATACGCCAGCTCAATTATCAGCCGCTGAATTCAAAATCTATTTCCAAAATCTGCAGTCCTCATCGCCAAACTATAGCTCCATCAGTTCCTGTTCAAATCTAATCATTACGCCTCAGTTAGACCGCAGCATTTAGCTTAGTGAAGTTTATTCTTCAATATCGTCTTCGAAGGATCAAAAGGCCCCGGGTATGGATGGAATACCATTTGAATTCTATAAGAATGCAAGCCCGTCTCTTGTCATAGCAATTCATAAGCTATTCATGGAAATTTTTGAAACTGCAATTGTTCCAAACTCGTTTAAAAAATCGATCATATATCCACTGTTTAAGAGAGGAGATACAAATGTGGTGTCTAATTATAGAGGACTGTCATTCCTCGACACGCTCTATAAACTGTTTACCACTGTTCTTCTTAGTAGACTAAGGACATGGTTAGAATAAAACAACATAATTAACGATTTTCAAGCTGCAAATAGATCAAACTACTCTACCGTCGATCAAGTTTATAATCTATCTTGTCTAATATAATTTCAACTTAGTCAAAAGAAGAAACTCTATGCGTTTTTCATCGATCTCAAAGCTGCCTTTGATAATATCAACAGAGAAGCGTTATTTTACAAGCTTTCTACACTAGGAATCTCTACAAAAATGGTATCTATAATCAAAGCACTTTACTTGGATACTTCGGCTGCTGTCTGGGATAAGAAAGTTTTGTCCGATTTTTTCGCTACTAAAATAGGAGTCAAACGACGATGCGTCCTGAGTGCTCTGCTCTTTGTTCTTTATTTGAATGACCTGCATGATAATCTACCACTGGGTTTATCTATAGATAATACTGGTATCAACGCCCTCCTATATGCTGACGACATTGTACTCCTATCAGACAG
Source organism: Melanostoma scalare (assembly GCA_949752695.1). NCBI lineage: Eukaryota > Metazoa > Arthropoda > Insecta > Diptera > Syrphidae > Melanostoma > Melanostoma scalare. The sequence continues at coordinate 155,110,593 of OX456986.1, forward strand.
TTCTTCGAAGTTACAAGAGCACAAATGGAATCTTTCAGTCAATCTTGGCAAGTCCGAAATAGTTATTTTTCGAAACGGAGGACGCAGAGCTGCTTGCGAGAAATGGTTTTATAATGACACAGAAGTTACGGTATCGAACCAATATAAATATCTTGGTGTTGTGTTCAACTACAACATGTGTTGGAACGAACATTTAAATAACAGGCTCGCATCATCCAAAAACTCCATAAACGCTACTTGGTCCAAGCTGCTCAGAAATAAATCAATTCAACACTCAGCAAAATTTAAAATTCACGATGATGCTACGCGATCAATTATGTTGTACTGAGCTCAAGTGTGGGGATATAGCGAACATATACAAGTCAAAAAGCTACAAAGATTTTTTATCAAAAGATGTTTTCTCCTACCAGATACAACGCCCAACTATGCCTTACATATCGAGACTGGACTTCCTAAAGCGTTCCTAACAACCCTGGAGTTACATTTTTCTTATATACGGAAAACACTGCATCATTCCAACGGTAGGCTATCCAGAATACTGTCGGAAGCAATTATTAGAGAGAAAATCTTCTGGGCTAAGGAATGGTTAGATCTTTTCCACGAAACGTCAATTGACTTTGCGTTCACCATAAATGTAAATGAGTGGAAAGGATTGCATAACATACTTTTGTCGAAACTTAAGGAAAAACATTGGAATGGATTTGTCAGCAATGCGAAGCAATCACAATTTCACGATGACTACTGCAATGTGCAATATTTATCAGATGTCAGATGTTTAACATTCACCTTTCATGGGTGCCAGGGCACAGGGACATACCAGGCAACTGTATGGCAGACGAACTAGCCAAAAAGGGCACGACCACTTCCCTACGCTCAGAATGGAACAACATAGGTGTATCTATCGCTACATGTAAACTCCTACTTAGACAAGACGCTTCGAGGATAACAAACTCTAAATGGACTGAGAGTAACAACTGCCTTGCAACCAAAAAAGTTTGGCCGTGTGTAGACTCAAAACGCTCTAAAAGTTTGTTAGCCCTGAACCACCTGTATCTAGGTTCTACCATAGGTGTTCTTACGGGACACTGTCTAATAGGGAGACACGCCAAAAGACTTGGTGTGTTTTCCAATGATTTCTGCAGAAGCTGCATGGACGAGGAGGAGGAAGAAACCGTTTAACACCTTCTTTGCTCATGCCCTGCACTACTTCATAGGAGGAAAACTCATCTCGATGAATTCTTCTTCGATGATGCTAGCGACTTTGCTTACATAGACCCTAAAAGTCTTTCGAAATACATTAAAAGTTCCGCGTGGATCGACTAGCAGGTGATTAACCGGTTAGTCTCGTAATGGAAGATTAATAAGTGATCAACTCGTTAATCTTACATCGGGTTTCTGAGATCAGTAGGTGATTAACTTGCTGATCTCTGTGGTATCACAATTGGCCCTTGCGGCCTAAGTGTGTCAGGCAATGTACTCATTGGCTGACAGCCACTTCCACCTAACCTAACCTAACTGCAATGTGCTCTACACCGAAGTTCCAAACTACTTTAATGACGCCAACCCACGTGATATGATCTGCTTTATATTAAAAACCCGTTGTGGACTACTCAATCTGAATAGAAGAGCTTTCCAAAGAAACACCAATGGCTTATGCACACTCTGTAACTTGGATGCCTCTGAAAATACTTTTCACTTCGTTGGAGTATGCCAGATCCTTAGAAGTTATAGAAGAGCATTTCTTGGTAATGACGTACTCTCCCGAACACAATTTTTCAATGTTTTGAATGGCAGCTGCTACTCTAATCTATATAAGTTTTTGAAATCTTCACTAAAATACCGAATTCTGATTCTAAATGAATTTTCTTAATTTATATTACTCACTAAGCTAAATTCTTTATTGTTACTTTTTAACCTGAAAGGCAACTTTATGTTATTCGGCCCTATCGTGGTAACCGTCGGAGCGGAATTCTCTCCGATCGGAGACATTTTGCTTCGTGGTAGTTCTCCGATCGGACGATCCGACGTTCTCCGATAAGTTTTTGTTGCGGAGATTTTAGTTTTCGGAATGCAATGCATTGCCGCATTTGTGAAAAATGTCTACTACTTCGAAGCAAAATTGAATCTCCGAAGAAAGATGCGTTGCGGAGAAAACTCCGCTCCGACGGTTACCACAATAGGGCCGATTGTCATAAGTAATTTTATACCAGCATATACAATGTTTTTGTTATACCTTTTTTATGGAAATAAAAATATATCTATCTATACGTTGCGATTACGTTTCAAGTTTCACTGCAATCGCTATCATTTATTACTTCTTTTGGCGTTTGCTACTTGTACATGTCCTTAAGAGCCTTTTCAACACCAAATGACCCTTATTCGTTTCAGACCGATCGCATTGCAAAAGGTTATTATGCCTACTATGACAATCAATTCTTTTTGCGACATCTTCGATATCTTGGAAGTAAACGACGGGAAGATACTGAAATTCTACACATCATGAGCGAATGTGTAATAACGATGCCGATTTCAATAGGAATGGAGAAGAATTCGCCCCTGAAATTGAACGTCGACAAATATCTCGATTGGATGAGAGAAGGAGGTAACTTCTTAACCGCACTTTCATCAACTTAAAAACGGTCCTTTTTCTTTTCATTTTCATTTTATTTTTTATTATTTTTTTCAAGGTCTTTTGTCAAAATGGTTGAAGGATGCAACAAAGAACTTACCCTCAGAAGAAATGGCCCCACAAGAAGCTGTAATCAATTTGCAAAAGTTTTGGAGTTCTTTTGTTGCATTGGGATTCGGTTACTTCATAAGTATCTTGACAATAGGCAGTGAGGCTATTCATTTTAAGTATATCGTCCAACGACACCCATTGTATGATAAATACAATCCGAGAATGTATTATAATTTCCAAAGGAGATTCAATAATTAAACAAATTTTAAGTGAGTGAGGATGGGTTTTTGTTCAGAAATTGTTTTCGGAAGGGAAATTTCTTCTTCCTGGATTGCAGTGGTATTCAAATTAATTGAATCACTTCCTTCCTTACTTGATTAAAAGGAAACCACAATCGGAAACGAGCAGTTTTTCAACAGTGTAATTGCACAATTGTTTCCGGTTTGTGTTCTCTTATCTAGGTCCGTATGAGGGGAAGAGATTCAATGGAGTTTTCACACCGAGCGAAGCTTTAATTTTCTAATAAACTTTAAAAAAAGTCGATTAAGGACTCAGTAATGAAAATTTACAAGAAGAACAACATGATCGTCCTTCTCGTAGTTTTTGAAGAACAGTTAGAACTTCAATAATTCTGCACATGGATTAACAGAAGTTTTTTAAGTGAGGCTACGAGTTTTCTATATACTTCGACTTGTTCGACACAGACTCATGTTTTATGAAGATTTGATGATTGTTTAGTAATTTTTGACGAAAGAGCTCTAAGATATTTAAGGCCTAAGTGTCAACGAGGCGACGCGACGTTTAGTCTGATTGATTTTTGTTTGGGAATTCCTGTGCCTGTGAATCGGAAAATGGGAGATAAGCAAGTTAAAGTCAAGCTTTTGAAGTGTTGCCTTGAAAAACTTTGCCTTTTCAAACAAAAAAGTTCAGCTTTGTTACCAACTTAGTAGACATCTTTCAAGCGCTCCTAAGCCCGTATTACCAATAACGGTACTCTCAAAAAACCACTCGTTATCGTTACGTTGCGATTACGTTTCACGATACTCGCTGTTATCTACGAATGAGCCCGCGAAAAAAGAAACCCAAAACAACGATAGTCAAGGCATAACGACGGATTATAAATAACGAGAATAGATTCATGAAAATGTCAGAACGATAGCAAAATGATCGCCAAAAGTAGCCGTTAGTATTATGAGTAGCGAATCGAACGTTCGATTAGAAGCGAATGTTTTTTCGAGCTTCTTTTGTAGCGGTATTATAGGTTGTAGAAACAAAAACTTTGTAGAAAACCTTTTTTTCGACGTTTAAGGTATGTCAGATAAGAGAATGGATGAAGTTTAATGATAATAATTTAATAAATGAGTTTCTCTAAAACATTCGCTTCCAGTCGAACGTTCGATTCGCTACTCATAATAGGGACCATAACGTGAAGTTTATACCAAAAGTCGTTATTCGCAATACGGGCGTTTCTGTTGGCGGTCGTTTTCCTATCGCATCGGCATTTCGGATATTGTTGTTTTGGGTTTCCATTTTTTGCCTTGCGTTTCGTAATTCGTTCCGATATTTGTTTTTATTTTTCAGTTCGTCACTTGGTTATTTTTTCGACGTATTTTTCTGCAATATTGTGTTAGTGATATTTTGAAAAGAGACCGATCTGTGATGGACAAATGCCTCAAGGACGAAATTTTGGAGGACTGAAAGGCATTTTACTTGTAGTCCGACGTTTTTAATTTTTTCACGAATGAGAAAATATTAACGGATCTCCACTCACCAGTGGTGTTTGGGATGCGTAAATAAAATTACATTGAATTTCATGACCTCATTTAAAAAAAAACTTAAGTTTTGTCCGAAATGAAGCACCCGTTACGTTTCTTATGCAAAAAGTTTGTAGCATGCTAATGGACAACGCTCATAGTATCTGTATAGTGTGGACAGATGAGAATGTGGCTGCTGTAGCCGAAAGTGTGAGACTCAAGTCAGGGAAATCAATTCGCCATCGATTTCAAAAGTTCAACATTCAACGCACTGGCACTAGCCTGAAAAGAATTATGCACAAACAATAATTATAAATTGAAATTTAGAATGGAAAGTGCACGATTAAGAGCTTCGTTATCGCTTCACAGTTCGAGCCTTAGAGCTGTTTGCATTCGACAACGGATTTGGAGCGGTGGTTTCATTGGACCATTTTCCTTCAAAAATGAGGCTGCGAACAGCTTTTCGGTAAACGGTGGGCATAGCAGAACCATATTAACCGACTTTTATACTGAATTTGATTATGTGGATTTTTACGATCACTAGTTCATACAAGAAAGCATACACAGCACACCCACAGTCGATTGTCGAACTTTTCCGCACCAAGTTCTACAATCGTGTTATCAGCCGTCTTGGCGATGTTAATTAGCCGTTTTAGATTTTATATTTTCCCGTTTTGGAAATTTCTGCTATGAAAAATCGAGAAGGATCGATGTTACAATCTGGAAACGTGTTAAGATTTAAGGCCATCCGAAGGATTCATAGGAAAACTGACTAGGGAATCTATAACCACAAACTGGCCCTATTACTCAGCCAGAACAACAATCAGTTATGCTGAATTTCTAAGCTATAGAAGGGCAGAAAAATGAACATGCGTCAGCTATCATTCAATCCATATATCAAATCCTACGTTCATGCACCTTAATGGGAAAGAAGATCTTACTACCCATGTGGTGGACAAGGGAACTAGTTATCCTCAGAAAGAACTGAAAAAAGCTTTAAAACAGAGCAAAAATCGATATAAGATCAGTAAAAATGAATACAAAAAGAACTAGAACTTCTTATGCATAAAGATCAGCCTGGCATGATTTCTGCTCAGAGTGAGTGGACTAACGATGCCGCCAGGCTAAGAACAGTCACCTACAAGGTCCAAAATACCCCTAGCATTTTAAGAAGATTTGACAACACATATTTTTCCATAAATAGATCAATAAAGCTTCTAGACTTTAGCAGGATCTTCCTATAAGAAGTACTTGCAGTCTATGAAGCCGCAGAACATCTTGTTTGATTAAAATTTTTTTCTCAAAAACATCGACATCTGCATAGACATCTGGGGAGCCATAAAACTATCTCACCATTGTAACAAAACCCAAATTAGTAGGAAACTGTCACAATTATTCAAGCGCAATTAATACCGTAATTTCAATTTGGGTTTTAAGGACACCATGATACAACTGTCCACAAAATTGCGGATGAGTTCGCCAAAATCGGGTCATCACCCGAATACAGAGACTAACACATTTGTACTCAAGCAAGGAAAAAAACAACGAAACCCACAAAACTTTCTAAAAATTAGCAATGATAGGTCATCTTTAGGATTTCCAGAAACCTATGGCTAGATATTTCGAAAAACAGAATTTCTATCCAGGTTAGAGGACAGTTAGAGCAATCAGAAAAGCTAATTAGGAGAAATTTTCAAATGGAGTAATAACTATGTTGTTTGAATTGAATAAGAAATAATAGCAAATCATGTTAGGAATTCTTTTTGTTAAAAAGAACTTATAAAAGAACAAATATTTTCTGTTAAAATTTTGTTTTTCTATTTTCCTGATTCAATTTCATCAGGAAAGTAGAAAAATATTTCTTGAATTGTACACTTTCTTGTCAAAAAACCAAAGTTATTCAATTCAGTCTCCGGCTTTTCAGGTTGGTTTCTATTCTTTCTGGTCACAACTCACTGGAGAATGGGCATTAGCATCCGACTTAAGCACGAAACACACGGCTGCTTGCCAGCGGCAAATCGAGTAGCCGCTACTATCAGTCGCTGATCAGCTTTGTGTGACCGTGAAATTCACAACACTAGTTTAGCAGCGGCTGACAAAGTTGAACACGTTCAACTTTTGGCTGCTAGCATGGCAAAACAAAAAATACTGCAGCACGTAGTATTTAGCACCGTGCTTTAAGTAGAGGATTCCACCAGGAAGAAGCAGAGGAATAATTTTTTCACTTCCTCTATGAGTAAACCGATAACCGATAACAAAACCACTATTACAATCCTCCTCTACTTATCATCCACTTCCCACTACTATCTCCCATCTCCTCAACCACCGTAATACGGCAGAGAACGATGGATCCCTGAGATTCGAGTGACCTTTTTCCGCTTGCATCCCAACTGTTGTTATTCCTGAACTCATTGTGATAAAAGGAACTGTCTAAATGCACCCACACCCATGTTTTAACTCGTGTTAGGTTACTTAACATGACCTTATTTGAATTATCTGCAAAAATGTATCCTTAAAATTAAAAACATATACATAAATCCTGTCACTTTTGAATTTTTCCGTAGGTAGGTACTCACCGGTCAGCGGCCATTGTCAAATGAAGTACATACATAATAAGATTACCTGAATGGCATAAGAGTACAAAGACAGAGCAGATCAGCTCAGAGCAAAGCAAGAAACATGTAAAATGTCAGGCAGAGTAGATCAGAGTTAGTTGTTGCCAAAAGTTTGCTGAATAAAAAATCCACAAACATTTTGTGACCTAAATAGGAAAAATAAATTTGGTATCCTATTAAAGTAGAAACACATACATATGTACATACATATCTAGCATTAATTTGAAAACATTGAAATAACATCTGAAGTTAGTTCATTTGATTCCTCGTTAAATTTGATTTCAAGTTGTTTGCAAAACACAAAATATACTCAAAAACATTTGAAGCAAATGCTGCTCTAAAGTGATCGCGGCGGCGGCGCTTCCAACTGACAGCCCGATTTAATACACACATTCATATGAGAAGCGATAAGCGACCCATAGGCGTCGCGTACTCTGCCACGCCGCGCCGTGCCGCACAAGCGGAATCTTTAGCTGTCACAACCGATATGCCAGTAGGTCTGTTCGTTGAACTTTCCCCAGGGTTGACCCAGGTTTTCTTGACAACCCTATGAGTTGTCAAAAAAAACCTGGGTTTTCTAGTCCTCAAAAAACACTACACCACAAATCACCACTCATCCCTGTCATTAAAAAAAAAATACATGCCATTTGACAGCCCTCAAATCGCCACAGCAAAAAGCTAGGGCGAGTTTGGGGAAAACCTATGGCAAACCTATGGCTCAAAAAACACTCAATTTGACATTCAGGGTGAATTTAGGTTTCTCAAAAAACGCTTTGTGGCGACCATAGGGCGACCCTAGGGCTTCAACGAACAAACCTAGTATGAAGTTCGCTCTTGTTGCTAGTGATGAGTTAGGACAGACTAATACCTCAGAGATGTCACTCAACTGTGATAGCTACTGCTACAAAATCAGTTGAAGTAGCATTTTCAATCGCCATTTACTGTCAAACTTTTTCAAAGTTTAAAAAATGCAGTATATTTCTCAAATAAATTTTACAAGCTCTAAAATGCAATCTTGTTTTTGAAAATAATAAAACAAACATTTTAAAGTCTACAGTGAAAAAAACTATTCAAAAATGTATTTTTCGGTTGAATTTTACTGTAGCCACAATTTTAAAAGCATACGTTTCATTGTTTAAAAAAAAAATTTTATTTTTTGAAATCAAATGCCAATATTTACGCAGGATGTAGTAAAATATCAACAAAATGCAATGTTTTTCCATTAGTTCGAGAACTCCGATATGGAATTTGAAGGCTTTAAGAGCTCTGCCAAACCCGTTTTTTTGTTGTGTCGGTGAAATTTTGATTACGATGAATAAATATGAACACAACGGAGTATTGCGACATCAACAAAAATGTAGCGTGGACGTCGTAGCTTTCTTGTCGTGTTTTTTATTTCATACCAGTAGCTAGTAAATTATTCGAGATGAAAAAACGCTTTCTAAGACGAACGATAGCGCCATCTTCATTTCAAAACAATCCCTGTTTTCCGCACTAAAAAACTTTTTGTCCACAATAAATTTATCGCTATTTTTACTGTCATAAATCACAACAGTCAAAAACTTACACCCCTATTACAGATGACAACCCAACTGAAAATTGGGTTGTGTGCCCGTGTTATGTATATGAGAAGACAACCCAATTTCAGTTGAGTTGTCATCCATAATAGGGGTATTAAGTCGTGTTTTTTAAAAGCATATAGCGATAAAAAATATTCCAGTTGGTGGCATCACCTATATTCACAGTTTCACGACCAACTTTCTCGAATCGGTGGAACGCATCATATTATAAATTTCTGAAAAAATCGCAGTGTATCGTAAACTAGTTAAAAACTTAAGATCGAGAGTAAATAAATTTATGTAAGGTACTTTGCTTGTTGATATCAAAAAGTGTGGTTGAGCTTAATCTATCATAAAAAGTTACAAACACACACTTATTCGATCTGAAATGCGAATCAATCCTGTGTGGGAATATTTCAAACATTCATAAAAATGTAATCCAAGTACCAGTAAAAAAACTCATTCATATCTAGTTTTAGTGACTCATCTCTAGTTCTCTAGACAAAATAATCCGCAAAAACACCGCGTCCGATTCATTGGGTCACCCCTATCAGTTGCTCCACGGCAAAACCCAACAGATTATTCGCTGCGACGATTACAACGCGTGCAACGCGTTCTAAGGCCCCCGCTTCAATATTCAAATAGGCCAGAAAAATGATAACGACAACTCTCATTCAATAAATTTTAGTTTTAATTTTTCAATATTCTTTGTTTAGCGATTTAAATTTATTTAATTTCTAATTTGCAATAATTTAATCAATACAATTACAATTTTAAATTTGTCTACCAATGTTTGCTTTTAAAATAATTTCTTTTTTTTTTTGTTCAATAATACATAATAGTGTTTCATTTTTTTAAATTTAAAACAATAATTATTAATATTTACATACATTAAAGATTAAATTTAACACATTTCGATATTTTTTTTTTGTTTTTTTGATATAAGTTTAAATTTACATAAGATAATGATATGATTTCTACCTATGCACTAAATATATGTTTAGAGGCAACATTTATTACTGTTAAATATAATGTTTTTTTAAAAATGTAAAAAAAGAAAATTAAATGAAATCTTAAAAAAGCAATATTAGCTACACATGTTTTCTTATATAATTATTTTAATTAATTTTTTTAAATTATTGCAATCTGGTGGCAAGTGTTTGTTTATATTTATGCAGCGCAGCTTTTGTTTTATATAAAAAAAAGTTAAAAAAAAAACTAAATAAATTGAAAGCTTAACGTAAAAGGTTCAAGGCAATCGCAATGAACGAAAAACACTTTTCGGTTAGAACCTAAAACAGTCTTTTTTTGTTGTGAAGATTACCTACTTTAAATTATACAAGAGTAAAGTATGAAAAGAATAGAGAATTGTATTAACTAACAAAACGTAATACCTTGAAGCTTAAAATAAATTATTTGCTATAAGTTTTTCTTTTTTTGATTGGGAAGAAACAAACAAACGATATAAATGTAAATGTAAAAAAGGACATTTTAGTCTGGTAACCAGCTCTCGATGTAGAAGCAGAAAGTTTAGTTTTTTGAAGAGAGAAGAGAATGGAATTTAGTTGGTTGCATTTGATTTGAGTTCGTTTTTCATATCCGGCTTTTCCTTTTGGCAGAATCATTAATAGCGGCGCATCAGTAGAGCAACCCAATGGATTTTTTGTTTTATTTACAAAAGATTGACGAGCCATGAAATACTTCTGCACGTAAGTTTGTGCCATGCCACAGCTTAAAAATATGTTCCTTAAATTAAAAACAAAATTATTTCGATTTAGTAAGTCTTTTTTTGTACAGAGAAAGTGTAATTACCTCTAATCTAATTTTTTTTATTATAAACGAAGCACAATTCCTTGTCGTTGTTCACTGGTTGTTCTTAATTATCACTTTTACTTTTTTTGTTTTTACTTGAAAAATTCCTTAAACATCAAATTGGACTCACGACGACGACGACGGAAGTGATAGTACGGACAGTCGCGCTTTTACAAGAAGGAACAAAAAATCAGAGCTCCTTACTTCGATGTTATTGCATCCCTTTCGGCAGCCCAAATTGGACGCCTTTTGTTGTGCTGTTGGTGATGTGATTGATTTTGTTGGTGCTGCTGCTGGTACTGGTGTTGCTGATGATGCCATCCTTGATGGAATCGATTTCGCCGTAATGATGGCGTATCCTGTCCATAGTATTGTTGGATGTATTGAGATTGATGATGGAGCGGTTGCTGTTTCCAGGGTTTTCTTTTGGTGTGATTAGCCCATCTGTGCAATGGAAAGAAAGAAAATAATAATAAAAAAAAGAAACAAAAATTAAAGTAAACTGAATGATATTTAATGAGCACACAATGACTTAAGCTGGTAAAATGGATTTTAAATTGCACCAGCAAAAGCTCCAACTATTGATTTTATAATTTGCATTTAGCTTGGGAAAAATTTGTCTATGTCATTGTGCAGCGCAGCAGGGACGGACAACCTATTGTGGTGAATAAATTAATTATTCACTGGATATAGTCTACTTGAGGCGATGCTAAAAACAGAATTAGCTGCAGAAAGTAAAAAAAAGGAAACTCAAATGGCAGTCGAGTGCGGTTTTTCAAGAACTGAATTAGCTGAAGGTAAACAGATTTATTGTTTGCATATTTATCGACACCGAAGCCAACCTTACGGTGACATCTTCAAGGAGAAAGCTTTCGAAAACGTAATAGTAAGTAAATGGTGTGTATTAATATCTGTTGAGGCGGGATGGGTAGTTATAATAAATCTCTTACTTGGTATCTCTTGATACAGCCTACCAAACGAACGGATCAAGTATGAAGCAGTAAAGTGGGAGAGATGTGATCTCTTCAAGATCAGGGGCCTCTTACGCAAAGCTACAAGTCTACAAGTCAAGAGTCACTTGTAGGATTATCTTCATTACTTGTAGGATTATCTTCATTACAAGTCAAGAGTCACTTGTAGGATTATCTTCATTATACTCTTATAGAAGAGCAAACAAGACTGAATGGCGGCGTAGCCTCAAGCTGATCTCAAGGATCCATTGTGCTGCAAGAGCAAACAAACTTGTAGCTTTGTCTTACAAGCTTTTTTAACACTTGTCATAAATCACTTTTATAACAAGTACTTGTAGCGTTTTGTTAAAAGCCCCAGGGGCCTGTAACAAAAAGCTATAAGTCTACAATTCAAGAGCTTCATGATTATGACCATTGCATTTGTAGAAGATCAAGCGAACTTGTATCTTTGAATTACAGTAATTTCTTACACTTGTCATAATTCACTTGTAATACAAGCACTTGTAGTTTTATACTATAGGCTCCAGGAAGCTCATTATGCCGTTAAAACAAAAGAAAGATGTCTCGGTGCCTCGCGACAGGTAAAATTTTGACAATTCAAGCCTCGTTAAGCTGTTAAAACTATAATAACTTGACAAAAACGATAGCTTTCCAAGGCTCTAGTATACAGGGTGTCCGGTAATTCGTGTATTATCCTTTAAGGTGTGATTCTTATGTTATGTTAAATTCGATATCTCTGTCAACACTAATGATAGAGACCAAAACTTAGACTTAAACTTTTGTAGAAATAAAAACCTTTGAGACTGTATTTAAGTTGAGTTTACATAGGTTTAGGATTGCCAGATTTTCAATTTTAAGTGGTGTTCAAATTTTCTTCTCCAAGCAAAGTTTTGACTTTGAGGTCATTTTTTTCAGATAATGCCTGATGAACATATAGTTTCTTTTTTTTTTTACAGATAAACAAAAATATAATAAAAAAAAACTTTTAAATAAGTGCACTCAAAAACCCATACATTTTATGATACTTGAAAAAATACAAAGTGGGTAAAATTTAAAAAAAAATTTAAAAATTTTTAGCTTTGAGGTTTGTTTGAATAAAACAATAATATGGACACTTTTAATAGTTTTTTTTATGTGTTTTATACAAATACAATTATAACAATGCTCAAAGTGCCCTCCTTCGTTTTGAATGCATGCCAGAGCCCGTTTTTGGATTTCATTGTGGGTATTTTCTCTGGATAACTCTTGTCTTACTTGTAGTCTTGTAATTTTTGAAACTGTGTTTAAATTGGACTCCTATATAGGCTTAGGGTTGCCAGATTTTCAGTAAGGATACATCCTTACTTCTTTAAGAACGATGACAGCCATAGGGTTACAGTCTATGGAGATTGGTATAGGAACCATGATAACAATGACTTTTTCGTTCATGAATTGAATCGCCTTGATATGGAGGAGCTGTGGTTTCAACAGGACGAAGCAACATGTTACAGTGTAACATTGTTACACAGAGCGTGCCACAATTTATATTTGTTGAGGGAAGCATTTAGTCAGCCCATAACTTTTCTTTTATTTATTGATTTGTAGGGACGATTGACGCCTTGGAAAACAATATTCGCTGCATTATTGCTTAAATATAATTCAAGATCGGCCTATATCCGAGAAAGCTCTCATAAGCCAGGTTAAGTTAAATTCGATGGAGGGGTCCTCGAGGTCCTCCATCCATTGTGCTCTCGAGGTATGAAGGATGGGCGGGTGGGGGTAGGGGGGTTATAGGTGATTCTGGATTATTAGGGTTAAGGCGTCTTATCAAACCATTTGAAACCCTGAACTAATGAGATATTGCCCAGTTCGTGGAAGTAGTATTCTCTTAGGGATAATCTTATGAGCACTCACAGAGGTAGTGCATTGACCTTTTCTCTGCATGGCGATCTCTGCATAAATTGGATGTGTTAATGCACATTCACCTCATGTGCGTACTCAATGAGTAGTGACCCGAGAGAATGCTGAATCAATTTAGAGAGCAAAAGTCATCTAAGCCTAAGTAGAAAATTTATGTTTTTCTCCTGGAAAAAACGTCTGGCCCATGTGTTACTGGAAACCTGGGAGGTTTCACTGACAGTTTTCATGAAGTTCTGGGGTATTCTGTTCTTTTCTTGTTCAAGTGGCTTAAATGCAGAGGTCTTTGTTTTGTTGGATTCGAGTGATGTCTCGATTTTGGCCCCTAGCCCCCTAGTAGGTACCGATTAAGTCACTGTTCTGAACCCAAATTAAAGTTAGAGTGTTTAAATGTGATACCCGCGGCCTAATGGTTAGTCTACTGTCAACCCAGAGGTTCGTGGTTCGAATCCCAAAAGAAGCCCAAATGTTTTCCACGGGTATCGCCTTTCGAGATGAATTGGCAAGTCCTCCAATAGTAAATTCATTGCCACGAAAAGCGCTTTCTCGATTAGCTGCTCGGAACAGACAGAAAATTGTAGGTCCCCTCCATTCCCTCACAAGGCATGGTTGTGAGAAATGGTCTAGGCCCTGGGGCTGCTCGCTCTGTTGCGCCACCCTATTTATTTATTTATTTTGTTCAAACTGCGAGAGCTTTCTTCAAATTTGGATTGTATTACTATAGATGAAAAGCTTTTGAAGAGAGATTTTTTGCGGATTCACAGACTGCAAGCATTTATTCTTGCAAGATACTGCCAAAGTGCCAAAGTCTTTGAAATTTAATTCCGTTTATGGAGGATAATCTAAGACGATCCCTTGGTCCAGATTGACATCCTATGTGAAGACAAAGACGTGATTTGCCTTCATAACCCTGTTGTCCTCTCTGTTGTCTATCCCTGTTTGAGAAAATCCCATCCCATCGAGAACATCAATAGAGAAACGATGAAAATCGGTAAAAATGCCACTATATTTATAAAATTTCGTTTCAGTGTCCACCGTTTTTCGCTGGATTTTCTAGAGGCGATAGTTAATGAAGCTGAGCACAGCATTCTCTTGTCGAAATGCCTGTAAAGGCTGCTTGAAATCATTATACCACTGTCTAATGTGCCCCTATTACTATCGCCTCAAAAATCTGGTCATACACGCACGGTTGCCACTTGACAAAAACTTTGTGTCCAAAAATGAAAATAAAAATTACCAATCACAGCTTAAAATGACAAATGGTTGATTCCGATGAAGGAAGAGAAAGGAAGGAAATAACACCAAGTTCTTAAACGGAAAAGGCAGCATGAAAAGCGCTTGATTGAAGAAATATAGAAATGTCATGATATAATGTGAGCTTTATAGTTTGTACCAAAAGTTAAAAAAATCATTCAAGGGTCGAAAACTAAGTCCGCAAAGACAACCAAGGATGGTAGAAACTCAGTATATTCTGATGATCTGGACAAACTACTTTTGCTGATTCAACTTAGACGATGGTCAAGAATGCCATACTCTAGGCCTTCAAGAATTTATTGCCAAACTCGTATGTTGAAAACGGCCTTGTCAAACGAAAGCATCCGTTCCCTTTAGAACACCCCAAATAAATCGAGTTAAGCCGCTGTTAGTGGTTAGATGGGGGAGTGTCTGTACGCACTATTGCGTGCTGTTGTCATTTGTTAATTGTTCTGTTGTATCTTTTGTGGGTGTATCAGCCGACGGTCTTTGTAACCAATGCTGCAAAATGTTGTGTTTTGTTTCGTTCGTTACTTTCTTCAAAAGCAAGACTAGATATCGAAATCGAAAGAAGTTTAAAAAACTGGGGACGAAGAATTATTCTCATTTTACTATTCTACATACTGCTTTTTTTATAAATTTCATTTTTGAGAACCGAAAAACAGAAGTGTTTTTCTTGTTTCATTTTGTTGAAAAAATGACCAAATGAAATAATAAATGACCATGTGACCAAGTGAAAAAATAATAACCAGATTTGGCTAAACTGGCAACCGTGCATACACGGTGGAAAATGGAACGAAATTCTATGAATTTAGTACGATTTCGTTACGATTCTCACTGTTTCTCGATCGGTGTTTATCGATGCGATAGTTAAAGATAATACCGGAACGAAATCCTACTAATTACGTAGAATTTTGTTCCAATTTCTACCGGTTATCACTGGATTTTATCGATGCGATAGTTACACCCACTACTACCTTTACTTTTCTCGTTTGGAGCAAGAAACTCTATTGACAACGTTCGTTGGCTCGATAATTTATGGAGGTAAGTTCCTAGTTGTGCCCTTGGCCTAATGTTTAGCGTATTTGCATGTTCAAGGTTCGAATTCCAGAAACATAAAGGGAAAAATACTTTCCCATGGGTATCACCTATGATGAGGAATTGGCAATTTTTTCGAGAGTAAATCATGTCACCAAAAACCCTTTTTCGATAAGCCTTTCGGAATCGGAAGAAACTGAAGGTCTATTCCATTCCCTCACAAGCTCAAGACGGGTTCGTTACTCTGTTGCGCCACTCATTTTATTTATTTAATTTTGTTCATGGCGGGAGCAAGAAATTATATCTATTCAAATAAAAATGATAAGGAACTATATGCCCATGGCGTAATAGTTAGCATGTCTGCCTGCTACGTGGGACTTCAAGGTTCGATTCCATGAAACACCCAAATATTTTTCTACGGTTGTAGACTTTCGTAAGGACTGTCTGGAAAAGCGATTTCTCACTTGGCCGTTTGAAAACGATAAAAATTTCTAGGTCGCCTCCATTCGTAGAGGGACCTACAATTTTTTGCACGGTAAATCGAGAAAGCGCTTTTCGAGGCAGTGAAACTAACATCAGAGCACTTGCCGATTCCTCGCGAAAAGCGACACCTGTGGAAAAACATTTTTTGTTTTTTGTTGAGATTTGAACCTCGAACCTCCAATGAATCAGATAGTATTGTTATGTACGTTGTGGAAGGAAAAACAATATATATATCTTGAATCTTGAACGTTTTAATTGAGAATAATAAATTATTATAAACAAAAGTCTATGTAAACTTAAAATACAAACTAAGTGAATAAAGCTTGAGTGAATTAAATATTTACAACACTCCACCTTAATTCACAATCAAATACTAATAATAGATAATATTATATAAAGAAAATATTAATTTTTCAAGCCCATATTTTCAGTGTTGACATCTTTGATTATAATTGAACTATCTGCTACTTTTTCTTTTATAAAATACCGAATAATTTTTCCACTTTTATCAGTCATTATTTTGAATATCCATTTTGAATTTACTGGTTTTCTATCATCAGGTAAATCTACCAATTCCCAAGTTTTGTTATCTATTAATGATTGAAATTCTTCATCCAGTGCTACCTTCCTTTCTTTACTGTTCAAATTTGAAACGGCTTCACTTAAAGACGTTGTTTCATTTATACTGTCTTTTGTAAAATATTGAACATAATTTAGTCTGCTGATTGGTTTCTTTGCTCGATTAGACCTTCTCAAAATTGTAGATTCAGTGTCATCTGCTTCAATAATCTCCATTGAAATTGAGTTTGGATTTTCTTTTGGCTTATACATTCCTTTACAACTATTATCTTCTTCCAATGAGAATGTTTCTTCAGCACTACAATTTTCATTAGTTAAATCATCAGGAAAAACTTGATCAAATGATGGTGTTTCTTCATCAGGTAAATCATCAGAAAAAATGTCTCCAAATAATGGTGTATCTTCATCATCTTTGTTTGTAACTGACATAACCGGGTTATTGTTTTTTTCAGATTCTAAGAAAATAACATCTCGGCTCTCTACCACCTTATTTGTTGTAGGATTTATCAATCGATATCCTTTGTTACCTAAACAATATCCAACAAATATATGTTCAACAGATTTTACCTCAAATTTCTTTCGCTTCTCACAGGGAACATGTACCATGGCAGATGAACCAAATATTCTGAAGTGAGACAAGTTTGGTTTCATTCCTGACCAAACTTCAATCGGTGATTTGTTTTCTAACACCCTTGAAGACGAATGATTTTTTATGTATGTTGCAGTTGCAATTGCTTCAGCCCAATACTTTTTACTTAACGATGCATCAGTTATCATACATAAAGCTCTCTCCGTTAAAGTTCGAATTGTTCTTTCTGCAAGTCCGTTTTGCTGTGGAGTATAAGGTGTTGAAGTTTGCCTTTCAATACCACAAACACTAAACAATTTGTCAAATTTCTTATTGCAAAATTCCGTTCCATTGTCTGAACGAAACTTTTTCAATTTCTTGCCAGTTTGGTTTTCGACATAGGCCTTAAAATCACAAAATCTTTCGAAAGCTTCATCTTTGGATTTCAAACAATAAGTAAAAGTCATTCTTGAAAAATCATCAACCAAAACAAAATAGTATCAACTTCCACCAATTGAAGGATTTATTGTTGGTCCTGCTAGGTCTGCATGAATAAGTTCCAAAACATTATTTGCTCTTGTCGCTGTGTGCTTAAAAGGAGACCTTGCTTGTTTACCTTGCAAACAGGTAACACATACCTCAGTAAACTTTTCTTCATTGAAATTAACACCGTCAACACTCCCTTTCTTCATTATTAACAAATCATTGAAATTGATATGTCCCAATCTTCGATGCCATGTTTCAATGTTGTCTCTTCTTGCTACTGCGACATAACTTGCACATTTTGATCCATTCAATCGATAAAGACCATCAACTAATTTTGCACTTGCAAGCAATTTACCATTTTTGTCTTTTATTTTACAACCATTTCTATCAAAATTTACATATTTTTGATTTTTCGTCAGTTGACTTACTGACAAAAGGTTGGCAGTTAAATTTGGAACGCATAAAACATCTCGCACTTCTATAGAATTCGGCATTCCATTGACATCAGTATACAACTTGACAGTTCCACAGGATTTAACGTTCATCTTTGTATCGTTAGCAGCTAAAATTTCTGATATTGGAGATTTCTTTTCATTAAAAATCCAATCATTGTTCATTGTTAAATGCTGTGTTGCTCCAGAATCTATGTACCAATCACTTTTGTTGAACTTTCCAGTCAAGAAAGCCGAGCTGAACTCAGGTCTTACATTATAAGTTGAATTAAACTTCACCTTGGAATGCTTGTTCAGTTTATTCTTGTCTGGACAATCTGGTGACTTGTGGCCTTTCTTGTTACAGGTATAACAACGAATACCACCCTTATTAGATTTTTGCTTGGAACTGTTTAAAAAAGCACTGTTTTTATTCTCTGAAGGCATTTCTTGCAATAACTTGGTCTTAACAGCGTCACTTGTAAGTTGAACTTCGACATTGTCTAATGCCATAACCATCGGTGAAAAATTTTCAGATAAACCACCCAATAAGAAACACGCAATCCACTCGTCATCGACCTTGAATCCAATACTATTCAAACGATGTGCAGCGGTAACAATTGTGTTAACGTAAACTTGCATTGACTCGCATTCTTCCAATTTGGTCTGGGTTAATTGTTTAATTAAACCTATACGACGAACTCTGCCCTTATCTTCAAATATTGTTTTTAATTTCTCCCAAACTTCTTTTGCGTTTTGAGCATCTTCAATGTGAACAAAATTAGCAGAATCAATTGACAAAATTAAAGATGTTCTGGCTTTTGAAATTTTTGAAGCATCGGTTTCGGTACCCTGAACTGATTCCCAGAGCCCTACATGCTCTAAATAAGTTTGTATAACAAATTTCCAAGTAGCATAATTTTCTCGTCCTTTCAATTTTTCAATGGTGGCCAGAAAATTACTCGACATAGCTTATTATGGATGTTCTTGCTTGCGATCACAACAAATATCCGGAGTAATTCTTCTTTTATTCAAAATATCTATTTTCCTTGGCGTTGTTCTGGGCCCATAACCTATTGTTATGTACGTTGTGGAAGGAAAAACAATATATATATCTTGAATCTTGAACGTTTTAATTGAGAATAATAAATTATTATAAACAAAAGTCTATGTAAACTTAAAATACAAACTAAGTGAATAAAGCTTGAGTAAATTAAATATTTACAACAGATAGCCTTGCTAACCATTACACCACGTTCACCACTCTTCTCAAAGCTCGCTAATTTAATGACTGTGTGATTGTGATTCTACGTAACAGGATATAAAATTTGCAACCGAAGAGAAGCTCTGTAGTTCGCAAATCCAAAAAATTTACTCATTGCATTTACAACATAAGCCTTGCTAACACACACGAATTGATTTAAAACAAATACACAGAAAAACATTTCATCAAACGTACATTTAACGTAAGAAAAAAAAAAACAATAATTTAAAAAAATGGTTAACGTCCATACTTAGCGATTTTCCTTCGTTTCGCTTGTGGTCCATCAAAATCTGGATACGAAGAAGACGTCACTGAAATAGGACAAATCATTTTGTTGTAAAGACAGAAACACACAGAAACAATATTCACAATTATTAAAAAAATTAGGTAGGGACGTTTAAATTCAAAATTATGTTGTGCGTATTTACAATGCGTGCGTGTTGTTTTGGTTAAACTTAAATATTCACTTTGTGTGTGTTAAGGAATAGAAGAAAGAAAAAAAAGAAAATAGTTTTTTTGTATTCACCTGAGCCAGGATGTTTCCTCTTTGGCACTCGTCCCGAATGGTGACCAGAGTCTAGAGGTAAATGATGACGTTTGATGGTGCAACTCTTTCCTCGACAGCTTTTCAGTCGATCCAAGGCATCGTGCATGTAGGACTTCTCATCCATGGTGAGTGAAGATGCTCGGTTCAGTGTCTCAAATGGATCTAAAAAGGGATAATACAAGTAAAAGTGATTTCCTACACCAAAGAGAGAGGTGGTTACCGATTCTTAAATTGTAGTAGGTGATTAGTCCGGTGGTAAATTCACAATACAGGTAGTCATGGGTTGCATTTATTGTCCGTATGCACGAATAGGTGTTGTTGTTGGCATTCATGCAAAAGCAGAATGGACTGTCATTCCACAATGGAGCTGTTCTCCAATGACTGTTGTCGTGCGAGAAACAATTCATTTTCTCCGACAAGCATTCCTTTTCCAAGCGTGCCTTCTTGATGCGTTTGCGTTCCTTTTTTTTTTGACGTTCCTCTTTTAACTTGCGACGTGCTTCACGGGCCAGTTCCTTTTCATCGGGGTCGCTGCGAAAGAGAAATTTAATTTTGAATTTAAATTATCGTGAGCAGTGAGCATCGTTTTTAGAAGAATTGTGTTGTTGCTGTTGGTGACAAAGCATATCACCATCGCTCATTTTGTTTGGAAATGTCAGATGGGGTTGAGTGGTGCTTGAGAGTTTTTGACAAGGACAAGGCATTAGCTATTGTCAAGTGAAAGGATGTCTCTTCTTGAAAAGGGAATATTCATTTAAAGGTGTTTTTTGGGATGATCTTTTGTCGAAAGATGTAAAAAGGACATTCCACAACAGCTTTAACAGTAAATTGAAATTGATTGCATATTCAAAGAGCCAAACTTTAAGATCTCAACGCTGAACGCTCCAATAATGGATTCGAAGAATTTTCGGAAACAGAAAGCAGGAGGTGATGTAGATAACCAAAGCATTTGAAATAAATCGCATGGTCCTTGCGTTTTTGTTTCCAAATCTTCCAAATTGGTTTGACTGACAATTGGTTTGCGCAGACAATTGTATTTGAAATCGAAAGAATTGGAGTTCTATTGAATCTTAGTAGCCAAGGGGCCTAGTGTACTAAAAAAGACAAATTATGTGAAAAAGAAATGTCCATTTTTCTCCTTTAAACTTCTAAATTCAAATAATATTTTCTATAAAGGACGTTCAATGGTCTTGCAAAAACGATACATTTTAGATGTGGATTAAAGTTTAGCAAATATATAAATAGGGTGGCGCAACAGAGCGGGGAACCCCGGAACTCACAACCATATAGCTTTTGAGGGCATAAGGTTTGAAAAGCGAAAATGGGCTTTCTTCCACAGAAATCACTAAAAAAGCAGGATTATAAAGTGAGTTATACTTGTGCCTGTAGTGTAATGGCTAGCACGTATACTTATAAAGTGATGCCCGAGGGTCGAGTCGAGAATCGCCTTCGTAGGTCCTTTCTATTCCTCACAAGGTTAAGAAAAATAAACTGGGCCATGAACTCTCCGAGTTGCTTATGGTACCCTTACTCATTTACTAACTTACTTAGGTGGTCTTCGCAATTCGGGGAAAATAAGGGCCTTAGCCCAAATTTCATTTCGGGAGAGCTGTCTCCAGTTTTGTACTTCCTCAGACAAGGTACTTCCCTTCTGCAATTTGCGAACGTCGAGCTGAAGCGTTGATGTCTATCCGCTGATGTCCAAGCCATCGCGATGCATCGCTGTCTCGAAATGCGTACTTTTTTTGCTATGTCGCCGTACAGCTCATACAAATCGTTGTTGTATCTTTTTCTCCACACATTGTCTTCGCATACGGGACCGAAGATTATTCGAAGTATACGGCAGAAGATTTTCCCTATCCGCTTTAGATAAGGTCAATACGTCCGCGCTGCATAAGCAAGACTGAGATCATCGAGGTCTTATAAACGGTTACCATGCTTTTCCTAAAGTGGGTTTTGTTTCGCAATTGTCTTCTTAGCCCAAAAAAGGAGCGGTAATTCTCCGTTTTGATTTCGGCATTGATTTCGGCACTGATGTCGTTTTCCGTATCTATAACAGCTCCTAGGTAGACAAAGTCCTGTGCTGTCTCGAGGTTATGTCAGTCTATTGTCTATACGATTTGTCCTATTCGTCGATGTTCTCTGTATGAAGACATCATGTACCTCGATTTTGCCCTCATTAACCATCAAACTCATTTTTGTATCTTCTGTTTCAAGGCTCACAAAAGCCAATATTAAATTCCGATTACTTCTTCCCATTACGTCACTATCGTACGCGTTGTCGAGTAATTGTACAGACTCTTGAAGGATTTTGTCTTTGGTGTTGACATTTAAGTTTTGCAAAACCATTTCAAAAAATCGCCTGACAGTGTGTCGCCCCGTCGAAAGCCTTTTTCGACATCAATGATCTCAGTGAGTCCTTTACCGACCATGACAGAGCAGCGATAGTTCTCCCAAGTCATTTTGCATATTCGTACGAGGTTTGCAAGGATGCCAAAACTAGACATAGCTCTGCACAGCCCGTCTCTGTAAATCCTGGCTTTGAAATTGATCAAAAGATGGTGTATATCGATATAATATTCTCGGGTTTTTTCCAAGATATGCCGACATGTAAATATTACTGCAGAAAATTTAAATTTTGGTTGGGCTTACGCGTACGTCCCCATTTATTAGCTTACTAAAGGGTCCGCCATCTAACGTTTTTTTTTTTCAATGGTAAATGGTGAATGGTAACACTTAGCTCATGTCTGATTTGACAGGTATTTAGATTTATCCTTCCACTGAACAAATATGGTTGTGTATACGCTTGAACAACGCTATGAAATATTGCGACATTACTTTGAAAATCCGATGACGATTTTGCCAAAAAAAAAATCATCTTTTCAGATGAAGCTCATTTTGATCTTAGCGGGTATTAAACGAGCAAAATTGTCGCATTTGGGGCACAGAAAACCCGCACGCATACATTGAAAAGCCAATACACCCAAAACGAGTCACTGTTTGGTGCGGATTTTGGTCCAGAGGCATTCTTCGAAAATGAGCAAGGAGTGGCCGTTACAGTCAATGCCGATCGTTATCGGGCCATGTTGAACGAATTTTTTTTTGTTCATAAAAATCGAAGAGGAGGATATTGGCAACATTTGGTTTCAACAAGACGGCGCTATGTGCCACACAGCCGAAGCTACACTCGATGTTTTGCCCCCTGTTTTTGAAAAAAAGAAGTTATTTGGCGGACCCTTTACAAGCTCAAAAGAACTTAAGAAATACTAAACTTAAACTTATTAAAACTGAAGAACTAAATCAAACAATAAAGATGACAAACTGTTTAAAAGGAGAACTTTTCGACAGGGACATGGTAGATTGAAGCTGAAAAGAAAACGGACAGAATCAATCTTACTCAGTATGCGGTTTAAAGGTTCGTTGAGACCATAGGATGTACGATGAATAAGAAGGAAAAAAAGGCGGGATTATCTTACGTTTCGTGGATTAGGATTTGTTGTGGATGGATTGTTGAAGGAGATAAGATCTAAAAGGGGAGAACAGTCAGTATTACCAGTAAGAAGCTGGTGAATGAAGATGATGTCAAAGACATTCCTTCGGATTTCTAGGGAGTGGAGATCAATGATTGAGAGACGTTCGCGAACATAAGCAACATAGAAGGATTTGGTGACAAGAGGGTTGCAGAACTCTTTGGACCATTTCTTCATAAAACCAAGGGCGGAATTTGCTCCTGATGTCACTTCGTCAATATGAAAGCCAAAATTTAATTCGTGGCCACAGAGAACATTCAAATCTCCGATAAGCTGCAAACGGTTAATGGGAAGGTTCTGAAGATAATAGGAATAGATAAGGAAGGTTTTTCCTTTTTCCAGAAAAAGTTATTGTCTCCCGTTTGGCAATGTTTAATTCAAGGAAATTCTTACTACACCAAATGGTGAATGAATCGAAGTCACTTTGAAGGTGGAGAGAATCCCGATCAGAGGAGATAACTTTGAAAAGCTTTGCATCATCACCGTAAAGTGAGACAGAAGAATATTGGATGATCTTTTCGACATCATCAATGCATGAAAACACATTCTATGACGGAAACGGGAGTGCTCATTTGTTTCTTCGAGGAGCTCGTAGAGATAGTCCTTAGAATCATTGTCTTACTCTTCTGTGGATGATTGGGCGCATGTTAGGTTAGTGTTGGCCAATTTAGGCCTGATCTTATCTGACAACCCTATCCCTGAATCCATCTCCAATGACATATCCGCTTTCAATTAAGTGCTGTTTCTATTGTCTGTAGCAGAAATCGCATTGTTTCGTCTTCTTTATTCCAGCTCCAGGGCCATTATCAATCGCACTTCTTGGATTGTGGTTTTGTCTGCTTTGCTGCAGTCTAGGACGTCCACTGATTCTCCGGTTGCACGTAATCCCTTAAAGGATCTTGCGTTCCACTTTGCGATTTTCTAAAGACAGTCCTCCTACATTCTGGATATTAGAATCATTCCAGTGGCAAAGAATGCCCACACGGCATCAAAACTGCACCCTCTGAGGAGGTTTCACCGGGCACCAAAACGAGTCCGCTGTTTGAAGAAGAACGCTGGCAGAAGAGTAATCAAAGCTGCTCTTAAGTTCTACAAGTAGAAAGGAAGGAAAGAACACAACGCTCTCAGCAAGAAAAAGGGGAATGAGAAGCCGCAATAAAAGAAATAGAAGAACTCGAAAGCCTTACCCGAAGTTCAAATGATTATGCCATAAAAACATACATCAAGCCCAGGCCTACAAAGATCTCCAGGGTAAAGTTTTGTTTCGTTTAAGTGGCATTTCGCTTCTGACTAGACGAACCTTCGAAAAGGTAATCAAAGAACTTTTCTCCCCCTTAAGCTTCACTTCTGTCGTTCTTGACTGAAATTTCAGGATGAATCGCCACGATAGATTGTTCCACAACCCACGAAGTTTTTCAACAACATTGATAGGACAACAATGCAACCGATACTCCCGATAATGAGGTTTCCAATATGTCCCATTGTTGTTGCCAATCAAAGTTTTGTGTCCCATTGAATTTCAATAGCCACTGTGAATGCATTTGACTTGCACACAAAGAGTCACTTTTTTCATCTCAAAGTAAATACAAAACATCTTCACATGACCACTGCAAATAAATGGCAAAAAAAGAAACGCTCACCCACAACAAGGACAAGCAGCAAGCTCTTGAATAAATACGAGAAAAGAGAACCCACTTATGGTCGAACGTTATGTTTAAAGTTCCTTCTATGTAAGATAATAACTAACCTTTCAATTTCCGGTTCACAATAGCACTCTGCTGGGCCAGAAAATTGAAACTTCTCCTGACGGAATGGGTCCGTAGCTCTGGAATTCGACGAGATACCCTGCTGTTTCTGCTGCTGCTGCTGCAGACGAGTGCTGGAATCATCTTCTTCTGTAAATAGCAAAGAATACAATTCAAACATCACAAACGGATATGGGGAAAATGTGTGCCAATGGCAATAAAATATCTCACCAAACAAGGAACAAGGACTTTTTTTTATATTTGAAATGTCACTACTCACTAACTCACTTACCGTTGAAGTTGTTTGAGATGTCATTTGCACTCGGAGTCGATGGGGCAGCACTACTGCTGGTTGGAGTGCTGACTGTGGTTCCGAATAGTCCTTCTTCTGCGCCATCCTTGGATGTGAGTACGGTATTAATGGAGGGCGATGAAGAGGACACAATGGGGTTGGCAGTTGTTGTCGCTGTCTGATTATGGGCAAGCAACTCAGTAGTTGTGGCGACTGTGGTTGTTGTAACATTTGCTACTCTCTGGCTAAACGGCCTTCGGCCATGGTAGCGATGATGGCCCGGTCCGCGACGACGAGGATGGTTGCCAAACGGCACTCCTCCTCCTCTGTGTGGTGTTTCGGGGATGTCATTACGATCTGTGGTATGTGAATGGAAGAAATTCATGTCAAGCAACTGACCATCCTGTAAGGGTTTCCTAGGTCGACTATGGTGCTGCCTATCAAATTTACCACCACGTTTACCACCCTTAATGGGTCTCCTCGGAGGCAGCAAGTCGTCGTCAGCCGTTGAGCTGGTGATTAAATCATCGTCAAGGCCATCCGCCTCATCGTTGTGGTCATAATTCTCCTCTTCGAACTTTATCATCCCACCCCCGGGACTAGCAGCCTGTGATGCAGCCGCTGTCATGGATTTATTCTCCTTCAATTGCTTTTTAATGTCCTTGAGATGATTTATCTTGTCCTTGAGTACTTTAATCAGCAAATCGATTTGGCCGCGTGATTTGCGCCATGTCTTTTCGTCGTCATAAATCACATCAGAACAATTGACTTTGCCGGTCTCGGATTCTATGAAGCACTTCGCCCCCAGTTTGCCTCCCTTCGATCTACCACCACCAACCCCGATTCCGCGGGTCAAGTTGTTTGTATTCAGTTCGTGTTCGAGGAATTTCACTTCGAGAGTTTCCAGAGTGCTTTGGATTTCTTGAATAACTTTGGTTATTGGGTCACTAGTGACTGGTGACGAGGGGATGCTGCTGCTTGTGGTGGTTGTTGTTGAGCCAACACTGTTGGATTGCGTATCACGTTTGTGACGGTATTTCATCTCCTCCTCGTCGTTGTTGTTGCTATTTGAGGGAGAGTTTTCTGAGTAATCGTCATGAAGATGGTATTCAATTAGCGATAGCGCATTAGAAATGTCAAGGAGTTTCTCAATCTCATGGGGAAAGTGGTCAGGGTAAATCTCATTTAGCAATGAATTCTCATCGTCCTCTTGTGGTGGGAATTCATCCGTAGCATCACGTTTATGGCGACGAGTTAGAAAGGCTTGATTCCTGTTTGAATTGAAGAAGAAATGGGGTCGTTTTTGGTTAGGTTTGTTGTTTGCTCTTCTGACGGAGAGCTACGCTTGCTTACCTCTTGCGTAATCGCGTTCCAAAGTAATCCCGATTGGTTTTGATTTTTGTGTAAACCACTCCATCGGGGGTGAAGCACGCACAGTTGCGTTTGGATTGCTTTGGCATTTTGTTCATTTCAGCCAAGTGGTGCTGGAGCTGTAACTAGATAAAAGGAAATTGGTGAATGATGTTATTCAATTGAACTTTGGGGTACGTGTTGTGATTTATTAAAAGAGCCAAAGTTGTCTTTGTTTTCTTTTTGAAGGACTTCGTGAGTCTTTTATGTGTTCACTCAGACGTGACTGGAGGACTGGGGAGGAAGCAATCAAATCGAGTCTGGGAATAAATCAACTTGAAAAGTACTGAAACTCATCGAATTTCATTTTATTCGGGAGATGAAGAGGAGTGCGGGTGCTGTGCTTGTTTTTGGAAAGGTGAGCGTTAACATTGCCGCGCAACAGCTGAAGAGCTGAAATGAAAATTTATCGCTAAAACGCGTGTGACGTAAAAGACGTCTTGTTAAAATAACGGAGAAGCAACGTGCCTATCAGCGCATCCAATTTATGGGATTTTGGAGAAGGCAGAGGTTTAGACGTGAGGAGAGCTTTAAGAGCAGATGACATACGAAAGGAGAGATAAAATCTCACTCATTAACTTTTACGAGGTCCGAGGTGCGCCAGGCTTATTTGAATTTACCAAAATCAGTTTAGAGACTCTTTTTGGGCTCGTTCAGGGAAAAAACTAATTCCAAAGACAACATGCTCTTTATTGGAAGATTCACTGAACAAACGTGATCGAAAGACTTCATTTCCAAGTTGGGGCTGGTAGTCAGTAACCAGAGACTGGTACCGAAATGGTATTTCGATGGTATTCCGAGGTAGCAAATCAGCCTAGCTTGAAACTATAAGGCTATTTGATTGACTTCAAAGAGGTATACAAAAATATTTCTTTTCAAATTGTTAGTCAATTTTTTTTTATAAAATTGCCCATCTGCCAAAATGGTCGGAAATAGACCCCCCCAAACGCCTTTTTTACTGTTCCAACCAAAGCTATCCTAAGTTAAGCTAAGTGGTACCCGAGGCGTGATGGTTAGCATGTCCACCTGCTAACCCAGAGGTTCAAGGTTCGAATCCCAGCAGAGGCAAAAATGTTTTTCCACGGGTATCGCCTTTCGCGAGAAATTGGCCAGTCCTCCGTTAGTAAATTCATTGCCATGAAAAGTGCTTTCTCAATAAGCCGTTCGGAATCGTCAGAAAATTGTAGGTCCCCTCCATTCGCTCACAAGGCATGGTTGTGAGAAATGCGCTAGGCCCAGGGGCTCCCTCGCTCTGTTGCGTCACCCTATTTATTTATTACCAGTCCTGGGTTTTTTCGCATTTTATGCAAAACACAGTCGATGGCTTAGCGCGTGTACTGCTCAGCAGGACTCTGATTGGTGTCAACTTGACGGCGGAGCACAGGTTGCAAGTTGCGACTTATGGTGCACGTCAGTTGGGCTTACTATACTTCCACGCGGTTACCACTGGTTACTGGTTTTCTCCAACCGGAGTTTACTTGTTAAACTAGTAAGTGGGATTGTTGAAAAAGGGACGAAGACCTTAACGATGTGTGTGCGAGTGTTGACAAAGGAACGCAGAAGAAAAGAAATGTGATCAACACTGTAATGCTCCGCGAGTAATGACTGACTGCCAGAATTTTAGTGGTCTACCAGAGCTATTCGTAAATGTCCCAGGGGATGAATTCGAATGACAGAATCAACGGTGGACTACAGCGGTCAAAAAAGCAGAAACCCTTGAAGGAGCTACTCCAACATATTTGGCTTAAAGGTTTTTCAGGGTCTTTCAATACTGGGACAGGGTATTGAAAAAGATGGTTATGGATGAGCTCCTGGTGAGCCAACAGCAGCTCTCACACCCCAGCAGCAGAGTACTGACATTGGATATTCCAGCCCTTTATGTCCGAAGGGATCCTAAAAGGACCTGGCCCTCCAGGTTGGGGGTTGTGCGTGGGGTTAACTACCCAACCACATAAAAAATATCTGGTTCCGAAACAACCAACAGCCTGGGATAACAATAATGCTATCAAAGTTGACGACCCAAGCAAACGTAAAAAGGACAAAGACCTCTGGATCTGTACGTGGAACGTAAGATCTCTTAACGGGTTACGTGCAGCCGGAGAACTAACAGATGCCCTACACTGCTGCAAAGCAGACATAACCGCCATCCAAGAAGTGCGATGAAGTGGGCCGGGCATAGAGAAGATGAAAAATTGCGACCTATACTGTGGTGACAATATAAACAAAGAAACAGCGCTTATTTGGGTGCGGATTTTGTTAATTGTTGGATTGTCGTTAAAGGAAGACTCAGGGATAAGGTGATTAGCTAAAATCCAGTTAATGAGCGTATAATGACTACGCATCAGGGCTAAATTCGCCAACATTAGCCTAATATGCGCCCACGCCCCACAGAAGAGAAATACGACAATTCCAAAATCTAATTATACGAGCTCCTCGAAGAAACATATGAGCAGTGCCCTTGACACGACGTTAAAATAGTTCTTGCGATTTTAATGCAAAACTAGGGAAGGAGGACATCTTTTGAAAATGGTAATACAATCGGCAAGCATATAGCCTCAATGACAAAACTTCCGAAAACGGACTAAGGCTAATCGATTTTGCTGCGGGGCTAAACCTTGTTGTAAGTAGTACACGCTTCCCGCATCTCAAAATTCATAAAGGTACATGGCGATCTCCAGATCAATTAACCGTCAACCAAATTGCACTCTTCCAGTGTGCTAGATGTCCGAACTTTCCGGAAGGCCAACTTTGAATGATATCACATCCTTGCTGTAGCCAAGGTACGAATGAGGGTATCCTGTTCACGACTCGTGCAAGCCAAAGCTGTGAAGAGATATGATGTCGGAATGCCAATCAATGCCAAAAAACAATGCCTTCTCCTATCGAGCGCCTCTTCAATTATCCTTGAATTCTAAGCCGCCAGCATTAAACATTGAAACCAATGGCTTGTTGGCATAAGCCATCAGAACCGCAACCTACGAGGTTCTGGGTTTATTCGGCCCCCAAAGCGAAACCCATGGGTCGATGAAGAATGCAGGCAGGCAAATGCAACCAAACAAAAAGCATGACAAATGTTGGTATAAAAGCAACCAAAAGCTGCTTACGATCAGGAATGAGATGCGAAAGCCTTACGAAAAGGTAAAAAGATCCTGCAAGGGTGGCAAGACCTGAACTCAAGCCTGTAAAGACCAGCAGGGAAACATAGTAACAGAAACGCAATCGCTACTAAGGAACTGGAATGGCCACTTTTGCAGACTGCTTAGCGGCGAAGAAGACACAGTTTTCGATGTGAGGTACATAGAATATACCATTCAACTTGGACAATGATTAGGAATGCTGTGCCTCCGAAAAAGGTAAGCTTGATATATGCAAACTTAAATCAAAAAAGACTGGTTCAGATGGACTGGACGCCGAGCTTTTCTAGACAGCTGGAGATCAGTTTGAAAGGAGCATGCACCAGCTGATCTGCATGATATGGTCGGGAGAAAACATGCCCGGGTGAATGGAACCTCATTATGGTGTGCCCGATTCTAACAAAAGGAGACCCCCAGATGGGCTCCAGTTATGAACATAGCGCATAAGATCTCGTCATCTATAAAATGTGAGCGTCTAAGATCTGATGTCAACAATGCGAGAGGTCCTTGTCGAGGCGGCTTTAGACCGGAAAAGTCTAAAATCGACCGAAAAAACCCCGGGAAAAGAATATCGATTCAAACCGAATTTTTATCGTGTATATCGAGGCCGTGTATTTCAAGTGTGCTCACGCGTGTTAACGGTATTTACAGAGGCGAGTTGTAAAGAGCCGTGTCTAGTTTTGGCATCCTTCCAAAATTCGTACGACTCTGCAGGATGACTTTGGATAACTTACGCCGCTCCGTGAAGGTCGGTAAAGAGCACAGAGATCTTTGATGTCGAAAAAGGTTTTTGACAAGACGATACACAGTCACGCAGACGTTATTTACAAAAATGAGAAGAAGGAACCTTGGTGTCGAAGGTCCTTTTACGGGCATTGAAACAGGAGCGGAAAAAATGGCGTTGACAGAAGATCAATGAATTGGAATCACAAAAGACAGACATAACTTTGAGGAAGTATAGGACTTCGACAACTTAGACTCCGCTATGGAAAGGCAAAATTACATCAGTGTGGAGATCAAACGGATAATTACTCTTGCCAATCTCTGCTTGTTTGAGTTAAGGAAGAAAATGAAGCTAATCCTTTATAATGATAATTCCATAATTCTAATAAACAGCGCGGAAGCATGGACCATATCTAAAGCGGATGAGGAGCCCCTTAAACCATTCGAAAGACAAAAACTCGCGAGACTGTGATAGTTGGGACATTTAGACGGACATCAGTGTTCCGACTTGACGAGTTTTCGAAAGCAAATTGTAAGGGACACGCGGAAGGCGAAGACCTCGTCTCAAGTGCTGCAATCAAGGGTAAGAAGACTTCCACCGAATTACCACTGAAATGTATGAATGCTAGGTGCCTGAAGTGGCAAAAGTTTTAAAGCCCAAAAGTTGCCCATGGTTCTCAAACCAGATTAAATTGCTAATCCAAGAAAAGGAACGTTTCTTCAGGAGGTTTAAAAGAACACCAACAGATTTCAACAAATCTCAGTTCGTACATGCTCGTAATAATCGTAATAATGTTACTGCACTGATTCGTTCAGCTAAACGTTCTTATTTCTTGAGACTTCTTGATCCGAAACTGTACACAAAAGTTTTATGGAAAAATTTAAAGAATGTAGGAGTGGTTTCAAATGAAAACTGTGATTGTTCTTTTGGACCCTCGGAGATGACTGCAGTTCTGGTACCAGCTTCATCTAACTCTTCACCATTGGACTTACGGTTCCCTAATTTTATTGGTTCTGGACTTTCATTCAGATGCGTAACCAACATTAATGTTGAGTGGGCGATTCGTTTAGTTAAATCAAACGCAACTGGTATGGACGATATGTCACCAAAATTTATAAAACTAATCCTTCCGTTTCTAATTTCATATTTTGTTCACCTTTTCAATTACTGCATCTACAGTTGTCATTTTCCGGAAGCCTGGAAGTATGCAAAAATTGTACCCATCCCAAAAAAACCCAATCCAACCAACAGTGCAGACTTTCGGCCCATAAGTATATTGCCCTACTTATCAAAAGTCTTCGAAAAAATATTGGCTTAGCAGATTCAAGAGCATTTAGACACTTCCAATTTGCTCTCTAAATGGCAATCTGGGTTTCGTAGAAAGCATAGTTGTGAATCAGCAGTATTGAAAGTAACAACCGATATAAGAAGAGCATTAGAACAGGATGAAATTTGTATAATGGCACTGTTAGACTTCTCTAAAGCCTTTGATTCCATTAATCACCCCATTCTTTTTCATAAATTAAAACAACAATTTCAGTTTTCTGACTCTTCCATTAAGCTGATTCACCAGTACCTTAGCAACCGTTATCAGACAGTGCACACAAAACTTGGCAGTTCTACGCCATATTTGGTCAATAAAGGTGTACCTAAAGGGTCTGTGTTAGGACCACTTCTGTTTTCAATATTTATTAATGATCTTCCAGATAATCTTGAAAATTGTTGTGTGCATCTTTATGCGGATGATGTTATTATTTATTTAAATAAAAGGATGGGATTGATTGAAGATTGTGCTATGAGAATAAATGAAGATTTGTCAAATGTTAAAAGATGGTCTGATGAAAACCAACTATATTTAAACCCTGTGAAGTCGCTCGGAATAGTGTGCTCTCGAAGAGAAGTGTGTTTATAAATGTTCCTCCCCTTGTTGTAAACGATGTAACAACACCTTACGTGGACTGTGTTAAATACTTATAGGGTTCAAAATAAACCAGAAGATGAGTTGTTGTGATGCTACATCTGACACCATCAAAAAAGTTTACGCTGGACTTCGAAATCTAAGAGCCTCTTCACACATGCTCTTCCCAAACACGAAAATGCATCTCGTCAAAAGCCTACTTCTTCCATTTTTAATATACAATTGCAATGTGTATCCATGCTTAGATGCTGGATGTAAGTATAAGATAAATGTTGCTTTTAATGATTGCTTACGATACATTTATAATATACCAAGATATGTCAGCGTATCTCAGTATAAAAGATCTCTATTAGGAATGAGTCTCGATGAATATTATGACTTCAGATACATGATCAAACTCCACAACATTATACATAAAAATTGCCCACAGTATTTATTTGACTATCTTATGTTTGCTCGATCACCAAGAGGACTTACACTTAATATTCCTCGGTTCACATATACGGTAGGACAGCGATCTTCACAATACGTATTCATTCGTAGTTCACAACGTATTTGAAAAAAAAAAAATTAATCAAATTTGCTTTTTATATTGCCAATCTTTGCAACCATTATTTCTCTATACTTTTCTTACTCTATACTTTTCAATATTAAATTTAATTATATTATGTATATACTAAATTAATTTATATTTCAAAAAAATCTGTAACTTATTTCGATGCTTATTTAAAAGATATCAATCTTGAAGTATCATGTTAATCTAAATGCTTAATAAATGAAATGAAAAATGAAATGAATTAAAGTTCAAAACTAGAAAGAGCTTGCGCGAAATAGAAATCTTTTTTGAAAGATGTTGGTGAGGCCCAGGCTCATCCTGAGCTATAATGCTCACCTAAGCAAGTAAGGGTGGATTTTCAGCCATAGAGGTATCGATATTTTCTTTTTAAGTAAACTATTAACCGATTCCTTCAATAAAAATCTGCGTTTTGTGTAATTCCTTTTTGTCCTTTTTTTTTCAGGTCAAGCCTCATACGAGTATACACAATTTTGACTTACGAAGACTCACTCCTTTGAATTAAAGCTTTCTGTGGCCTTGGTGAATTATTCTTCTGATTTATTTAGAAGAAGAGCATATCTAAGCTGCCGATTGAAAAGTACCTTAACTAAGGAGGTTTGTCGAATCGAAAGGCGATGATGCGACGCAAAATTAAAAAAAAACTCTACGTAAGTGGGACACCTAAATTCAGTTTAAAATTCTTTGGCTCAGTTGCATTGCTCGCACACCGTTCATCACTTCGTCGCTATCTATAAAGTGTGACAGTACAACGGTGCTACTCCTACTGTCCTCGTAAAAAGTTCTTAAGCAAGGGCCTTTCTGAAAATCTTTTCTGAACAGAGACTTCAATCTCTGATGGGAACCAATGGCTTTGAAAAAAAATGTAAATAAAACTTCAAACTAAGAAACCCACACTCACATGAAATTTGCACTTGTGTTTTCTCCAGCGACCTGCCTCATTAACACACTTCCACTTCTGTCCCGGTCGGCAATTTTGCAACAAAGCAGGATCCGAGCATTCCGAATTCAATCTCATCATTTTGGTCATGTACGGCGCCAATGGCAAATGGTTATCGAATTGATCTTGCTGTGCAGCTGCATCTTCACTCGCAGTGTAATCACCCAATCCCGTGGAGCTCTCGATTTCCCTGTCATCTTCCACATCTGTGTCAAAGTCATCATCATCGTCGTCATCATCATCATCAGCGAACTTATTGTCATCTAATTGCAAATTGATTTGGTTAGACAACCATGGAAAAAATAATTGCCATCCGGACACTAATTAACTTACCATCGATGTCATCGAAGTCATCATGTTCCTCGTGTGATTCCAAGTTAACATTGTCGTCACTGCGACGAGGTGAGCTCGAATTACTGCCCTCTACCAGCACTTTGCTACTTAGATTCCTTGGTATGTCCTCCACCAAGGTGCTATTCACAAGTTTCATATCAAGTCGTTCGGCTTGAAGTCTTGCCTTTGACTCGGCAATCTGCTCTGGAGTCTCCCTACGACCGGAACTTTCAATTAGGAATGTATCCGGCCATTGGTCACGTATGCTACGATGTCGGCTAAGAAGCAACGGCAAAATACTACGACCATCCATATGCGAGGGTGTCGGCACCCCACCCATGTCTAGGAATGTCGGCGCCAAGTCGATATTTAGCACCACCTCATCAACTCTGAATAAACACAAACACACACATGGATAGAAGTTGAGAATCAACAGAAAGTTGGACATGACACAAATTAAGATACTTACACAATTGATGGCTGAATACCGGGTCCTCGTATGAGAAACGGTACTCGTACATCAAACTCGAACGGAAAACTTTTACCCTTAATCAATCCGAATTGTCCTAAATGATAGCCATGGTCTGAGGTGTAAATGATGTACGTGTTATCGAGTTCACCGAGGGCTTTAAGTTCGTTGTAAACTCGTTCCACAGCAACATCGACACTTTGAAGGGTCTGCAGTCTTTTGGTCATCAGGATGTTGGTGAAACGTTTATGCACTGGCTCCATGGGTTGTGTTACTCGTAGAATCCATTGTTTGTCTGGATTGGGGGCATGGTCGTAGGATGGGGTACTGCAAATAGAATGAAAGGCAAACTTGAGTTATAAATTTCTCACAAATTGAAGAAGTTCAAAATGTGAAGTAAGCTATAAAGGTAAAATTATCTTCCTGTGATGTGAGGTGGTAAACCTTTGAACACTGGACTCTGAAACTTTGACAACGCACTTGGGTAAGGTAGTGCTGTAGACAGAGTTTGTTCGGTGAAGAGAACTTTGTTTGTTCAATGCACATATACGGGGAGTTCTTGCTGCGGAACTGCAGAGAGGTCAGTGAAATGGCGTTCTATAGATGAACTCTCATCAAATTACAATGAAAATATTTTTTCGCAGTGAAACCGGAAGACAACTTTTGCTTAACGACTCCATTTTTGAAGAAGACGGAGAGACAAGATCACAAGAACTTTGAATACAGTTGGTTTTGATATGGTAGTCTTCTTTCACTGTATTTAAACAATGTGACGTGACGCTTTGACTAAATTTATATTTGATGAGTTATTTATAATGTGAACATCAATGGTAGGTAAGTCCCAAATGATACCTCATGCAGCTTCACTTAAAACTCGCTCGAGGAAAAAGAATTGCAGTCCATTAAGAGGTAGGGTCAGTCATCTTCTCAGATTATCATCCCATTAACAGATCTATAAAGTGCAGACTATTGTAGTGTTTTCCAAGCAGAAATACCCGCAGTCTGTCAAGTCGAGAAAAAATTGATCAGCTAAAGCATCGACATCTTCATAGACAGCCAGGAGGATTGCTTTTATCTATCGCATCCATATGCACTACATCCAAATAAGTAGAAAGCTTTTGCTTTGAACACTTTATTTTGGGTTCCATGACACCGTGACATAACTGACAACGAAATGGTTAATAAGCTGTCCAAAATTGGGTCATCACTCGAGTCCACCGAGATGATCAAAACTGTACACAAGCCACTAGACCACCAAACAATAGATTCCACCGAAACTCTCTAAAGCCTGCCAATGGCACGTAGCTGTCTTTAGAAACTTGCCGGTCTTCCAGAAACCTATAGCCAGATGAGGATGCCAAAAAGAAAACTCAGAGGAAGGTCGTTCCACTACCTCTGTGAGTACCCAAACTCTCCAACTTTCCACTGAACAGCACCCTAAGGTCATTAAGGGCTTAAAACAGTTCAGTGAAGCTTCCCAATCCCAACCAACGACAACCAACACAATCGTCCTACCCCTTCCCACCTAATCATTCATCGTAATGCTGTAGAGCACAATGGATTCTTGAGATCCGAGAGAGGTGTTGCTGCTTACGCCTGTACCCTTAACCCAACCTAACCTTACCTATTCTCAAGATCTAAAAGCGGTTTGTAATACATCACGTCAAGTTAGAGTTTTTCTTCACTTCAAACTGGGTACTGAATAAATTTCGCCTAGATTGTTCAAAAAGTGTGATTTCTACCAACCATTGGAGATAAAGAAGGCTGCCCGGAACGTATTTCGAATCAACTTTACCACTGTACAAATTTATCGATGCGGGCTTGCAAACCAGCAACTGCAATTACGAGAGGCAAAAGATCGGACAGCCTTGAATACATGCCTTTGACAAATCAATTTGCTTCTCGATGCTGAGCTTTGAATGTTTTTACTAGTGGCTTGTCTTAATTTATTATTTTGTCAGTTTTTTTTTTTGTACATTTTTCGTCTAGAGTTGCTTCAAAACATTTTCAATGAGTTCCAAAAAATATGAGGATTTGAGTTGTACCATAATAATTGCAAGTAATTTATTATTGTACGTGAACGGACTTAACCTTACAAAGGGTTTTTTAGAGGTTTGGTTTCAAAATTGGCAATATTTTTTCTAATGATTGACAATTTTAAAGTTGGTTGTGAAGTGTGTTTTTTTTCTTAGGTATAGAACTTCGAATTGAAATAAAACACAAGAAAATCGTTTTAATGTCCTTCAATTTGGCTTTATTGGAAGGATAATTTTATACCATTAATGTTTAAATATGATTTTGGGCATGTGGCTCGAATAAAGCCAAGTCTAGAGGTCCAATTTTCAACAACTTTTCCGAGCATTTCATGCCGTATGTCGGGAATAACGCCACGAATGTTGGCTTCCAAGCCGCCTAACGTTTCTGGTTTGTTGACGTAGACGAGCTAATTCACATATCCCCAAAGAAAATAATCCAATGGTGTCAAATCACACGTTTTTGGTGGCCAATTCAAAGGTTCATTCATTCATTATAGTAGGGGAGCCCAGGAGGGGATTTCGCGCGTTCCTCGAGAGGGTCAGAAAGTCATATGGGGAGAAACCATGCACCCTGTACTCATACCATATATGAATCCTTAATATTGGGGTGTACGTTGAGGGCAACCCGTCAGATTAGTAAAAAAAATTGAATCCTCAGAAAAACTCAAGCGCGTCAGATTAAGAGATGGTAAGTTAATTGCATCCAGAAAAGTGTATATTTCAATAATCTGACAGTTTGAGCGGGGACTTAATAAGTAGGCAAGTCACAAAGATGTAAAAAAAAATCGTCATTTTGAAATACTCGAATCCTATCAGGATTACGGAAAACATATAATCTGACATTTTTCTTGGGGCGATTTTGGTAAAATCGTCAATAAAAGGTATAATGTGATGGTTAATATCTCGCTTAATATTGATATTAGCAATTTGGTCCAAAAGACCTTTTTTGTAGAAAACTAAATTCTCTACAAGTTTGTGGTTTGTAATTTCTCCATATCTTTTGTTGTTTACGAGATAACTGCGAAAAAACGTTAACTTTATGGAAAAATCTGGTTTAGTGGCCCGTACTACCTCGCCGGTGTGAGTAACGACTTTGCCGCAATGAGCACTTTTGTAGAGCGTTCAATTTTGAGAAAAAAACTTTTTTGGTTAAAGCGATTTTATGAAATGCCGCTGAGCTAAAAAAAAAAATAAATAGGGTGGCGCTACAGAGCAAGGAGCCCCTGGGCCTAGCGCATTTCTCACAACCATGCCTTGTGGGGGAATGGAGGGGACCTACGATTTTCTGCCGGTTCCGAACGGCTAATCGAGAAAGCGCTTTTCATGGCAATGAATACTTACGGAGGACTTACCAATTCCTCGTGAAAGTAAATGCCGCTGAGCTATAGAAATTTAAAAATAAAAAGTCAGAGTTTCCGTGTATTTTCAATGGGAAATATTCACACCTCTTGATCGAGCACTTAATATCGGCTCAAACTTTCAGGGATTTTTTTTAGTATTTTCAACAAAATTTCAAATCAAAATTTGTATATGTATACTAGGGTGGGTCAAAAAAATCAAAAAAATCTTTTTTTTGATCCGACACACGAAAACTTGTTCTTTGGTACCTCTAGAAAGTACTTACAAAATTTGAGCTCTTAATATTAACGGGAAGATGATGCTCATCGTAGTTTTCTATTTTCAGTTTAGTATCATATAAAAATGGTCATATCTTTTTCAAAATAGATTGTATAACCAGTCGCAAAAACAGTATTTATAGGAAATTGAACGGTCTACAAAAATAGTCTTTTATACTTTTTTCGTTAATCTGACCATTTAAAAGATATTCAAGGTCAAAAATTGAAGTATTTTAAAGAAAATAACTTTTTTGTTTTGAATTTTATAACTCACTAAAAAATCATTGTTTTTAAATGAACATCAATTATTTCAATAGAAAATTGAACGTTCTACAAAAAAGATCTTTTGTTGTTAATCGATTACTCTAACCATTTAAAAGATATTCGCAGTAGAACTGCAATTCCTACGAATTCTAATAACTTCTTTATAAATATTTCCAATTTATCTACTCAATTTATGAATTTTGATAATATTCATGTGAACTTGAGTTTATTCCAAAAAAATGACAGTTTGCAAGTTATGTCGTATCTTTTGTTTGAGAATATATTTCATTGGACTCAATTTTTTAACGATATTTTCTGCATTTTCTTTGTAGATCATAAATTACCTTAAAATTTATAAATTAAACAGATAAACTTGAAATATTAATTAAAAAACTATTAAAATTAGTGGAAGTTGCAATTCTGCTGCGAATATCTTAAAAAAAAAAATTTAATAGATGTATTGGAAATATTTATTAAGAAATTGTTAAAATTAGTAGGAATTAAAATTCTACTGCGAATATCTTTTAAATGGTTAGAGTAATCGTTTAACAACAAAAGACCTTTTTTTGTAGAACGTTCAATTTTCTATTAAAATAATTGATGATCATTTGATAATAACTATTTTTTAGTGAGTTACAAAATTCAAAACAAATTATTTTCTTTAAAATACTTCAATTTTTGACCTTGAATATCTTTTAAATGGTCAGATTAATGAAAAAAGTATAAAAGACTATTTTTGTAGACCGTTCAATTTCCTATAAATACTGTTTTTGCGACTGGTTATACAATCTATTTTGAAAAAGATATGACCATTTTTATATGATACTAAACTGAAAATAGAAAACTACGATGAGCATCATCTTCCCGTTAATATTAAGAGCTCAAATTTTGTAAGTACTTTCTAGAGGTACCAAAGAACAAGTTTTCGTGTGTCGGATCAAAAAAAATTTTTTTTTGATTTTTTTGACCCACCCTATGTATACATATTTGTACATATTTTTTTTTATTGCATCCAGTAATAAAAAATAGAAACGACAAATAAATCATTGCTTTCAAATTGTCAGACTAAGAGTACTCCTCCATATAATTGTCAGATTATAATCCTGGAGGACGAAGACATCAAGTTGATCACTCTGTATAAAAATCTGACGCGCTCGAGTATTTCAAGGTCACGTGTTTTTTCTACATTTTTAAAAATCAGCCATGACTTATGGCCACGTTTAAGTCGTCAGATTATTGAAATACACACTTTTTTGAGTACACTTTACATTCACATTAAAAATCTGACAAGCTCGAATAACTTTATTTTCAACCTCTCTATACGCCCACCCCAGTTAATCGTCAGATTAATATTTATCGGTTATCAGAAAGACAAAGCGCGTATTCTCTATGAATATCTGACCCGCTCGAGTATTTCAATGTGACGGTTTTTTTTTACATTTTTAAAAGCTCATAGGTACACGCTCATCGCCCCACTAAAATGGAAAACCGCCATACACTTTTTTTCGTTTTAGAACGTAAACTTCACAATCCAATAAGTCCCCATGACGCTTTAGTAACTGCAAATTTAGAATCCTGGGCTCCTCTACTATAAGGTCATAAGCCAAGATCTTGGGTCAAAATCTTCCATAAAGTAGATGGACAAAGCTCCAATGGCTGTGCACGATGGCGAATCGATTCACTCGGGTCCTCTTTAACTCTTCAACACTTTGCTCTAAAGCGGCAATTGTTCCTTCGGTAAGCACTGTTCGACGTCTTAGGCATGCGTATTATTACTTAAAGTGAACGTAGTGCGAAAAAGATCCATTGTTCGCGAACAATTCGCGAACTGAACCATTATTTTCGAAATAAATTTGCACAATTTGTTGTTGCTGTTCTTTTGTCAAATTTTGTTGAATGACAAACCAAACCGAATATAAATGACATTGTAATTGGCCGATTTGACCACAAGATGTCAGTTTTTTCCCTATTCGAAAAGCAGCCTCTAAAAAACACCTGATATAATTGAATAGCAGAAATGGCGTAACCCGAAAGTCATAGAATTGAGAATTGAGATGCGATTGAAGGTTCCAAGGAAAAAAAGCATTTTATTTGTTAAAAAAAAAACATTAAAAATAGCGTCATGTTTTATAATTAAGTATTTAATAAGCATAAAAGTATTAAATAAAGGATTTGTTGCGGGTTTCACTATTTACATTTCCTTTATTTTTGGTCTTTTATAGGAAGAATGCCAATTAAGAAATAG
The DNA here is from genome assembly GCA_949752695.1 of Melanostoma scalare. Classification (NCBI taxonomy): domain Eukaryota; kingdom Metazoa; phylum Arthropoda; class Insecta; order Diptera; family Syrphidae; genus Melanostoma; species Melanostoma scalare. Next base: position 155,151,760 of record OX456986.1, read on the forward strand.
TAGGTTCGTTCGTTGAACTTTACCCAGGTTTCTTGATAACCCTATGAGTTGTAAAAAGCTAAGTTTTTGGTTCTTAAAAATCGTTGAATTAGTGAGAAAGTTTCGGGCAGAAAAAATGTTTTGTCATTTTTTACTTATAGAGGAAGAATAACGGTTTTCTTTTATGCAGGTAAAATGTCATTTACTTTTCTTGATAAAAAATAAACCTAAAGTTGAAAAATTGAGGGTTGCGTCACTTTTGCTCTTAACGCCTCGATTGTAGGTGTACACGGACTTAAGCTTACAAGGTTGCTCTTTATGAGGTTTTGAAACTGGCAACAATGTTCCTAATTATTGACAGTTTAAAGTTTATGGTATATCTGTGGTAATTTCGTTTTGTCTTTTCACTATGAATAAACAATTGAATTGCTCGACAAAATGGTCGAGAGTTAAATCTCGCTTCATTAAAGCCTGCGTGGGGCCCTTATGCACATCTTTAGCACTGTTTTATTTTAAACCATGTGTCATAGTAATATAACTTATTTTTACCTGATATCTCATTTCAAAATTGTATGACTCTAAAAAACGCCCTTTACAATGCACATCCATTCTTCGCAAGTAATGTGATTGGCCCCAAAGCACTTCCTTGTGGTAGCCCAAACATCTTTAAAGGCTGAACATTCATATTAGGTGCATTTCTATAAATATTCTCAAGTGAAATGTGGTACCTGTAGCATGATGGTTAGCATGTTGCCTGAAGCAAAAATGTTTTTCCACAGGTATCGCTGTCACGAGGAACTAGCAAGATATAGTAAGTTCATTGCCATGAAAAAGGGCTTTCTCGATTAGCAGTTCTGAATCGGCACAAAATTGTAGTTCCCCTCCATTCCCTCACATGGCATTATTGTGAGAAATGCACCAGGCCCGGGGGCTGGGCCGGGCTCTGTTGCGCCTCCCAATTTATTTTTTATTTTATTTATAATGCCGCCATGTCAACCTTTGACCATGGCCCATGTTGAAAGCATCATACAGCCTCCCGTAAAGGACTTTTCAAAGTCTAATAGACCAAGAGCTTAAAGCAAATTTTTGGAGTGGAATAATTCAGATGTATGTGTAGATAATTAGGGGCGGCCGTGGTGCAGTGGTAGAGTGTTTAGTAGATAGGCCGGACGGAACCGGCCGATCTCTGGGCATCTACTTTTCTTTCAGCCTCCCAGTTTCATATGGACGCCGCGTCGCCCTTGAGGTTATATATGTGAAATTACTAACAACTTATTTCCAACTACTGCAACACAAAAAAAAGGGAAAGGCTGCTACTCTGGTAGTACAATGGACCGGATATTAGGTCTGAGTTCTCCAGATTAGCATATAAGCCTCCTCTTTTTATAGAAAAAAAAAATGTGTAGATAATACGCCCCATTGTGTCAAACTAAACCGTTTCTGATTTTTTGACGTATCACTCACAACCTCAAAATCTGAAAAAATACCATTTTAAAGCGCCCACCCCCGCTCTCGGCTAAAAAACAAACCAGCCAGACGTTTGAATTTAATTTAATGGGGCGTATATCTACATGTAATTGAATTTTGGTTATCACTCCACTCCAAATACTTGATTTCCAGCTCTTGGTGTAGTAGGGATGTAGGACATAGGATACTCACTTATGATGTTTCGATCGTCAGCAAAAAATAGTTGATGTATGTGTATACTTTGGAATTTTGTACTTTATCTTCCAGCAGGTAGTCAAGGACCTTAATAATGAGCATAGAGTTCAAGACGTTTCCTTGATGTACCCTGTACTTGGATTGCCTCGGTTACTAGAGCTGGATATCTATCCTTCGTCAACGCTCCGTCATACATATCCTCAATTATCCTAGGTATCTAAAGGCCAACCAACATGATACTCTTTTTGGAAAAATACATCATTCACAACAAACTATCAATATTTTATAAGATTTATCTTAAAGTGTTAGCATGTGAATACTTAATAAACTAAACTAAACTAACTAACTAACTTTGTAGTGCATTTGTTGTTGGCGTACACTCGACAACCCCGCATCGGTTATCAGATAGTTTTTTTTTTACTTTTTGGAGCGGGCTACCTAATACCCTCTCAACGAAAATCAAAGTGTGGGACATCGGCTTCATCGAACGTTAGTTGCCACAATTTCATACATCTACCATCCCTTTGGGGTTTGGCAGAATGTTTTTTCCTTCCATTGCTTAGGCGGCTTATCACCCTTCTCGCTTCCCAAAACTCATATGAAATCTCTGGTCTGGTAACGCACCTCTGCCTCTTATTGAGTATGATATCGGGTAGATATTTGTGTTAAATTAGGTTCAGCTTCTCGAAAGTACTCTCGAGGAAACGGTTCATTCAAAAGGTCATCACAATATTGTCGCTACCTGTGTAATTTCGTCTTCATCAACAAGAAGCTGTCCTTGATCATCGCTAATGAACTCCGGGGGATAAATTTCCTGAGTATTTCTTCTTCTTTGACTGATTGGTTTTCAGCCGGGTGAGGAATTTCTTACAGCTCCCGATACTTGCCCTCCCTACTCTTTGCTTGTAGCTAGGCGCATTTCTTTCTCGATTTTTTTTTTGCACCTTCTTTGTTACACTTTGAGACAGCCTTGTCATATTTACTACTTCAGGGGCCCTTTGATCATGTTTTGGAAGCCACTTTCTTCTGACTTATCAATGCTTTAGCTTCATCATTCCACCATCATGTTTCCTTGCGCGTTGGTAATGACTATTTGAATTCCTTAGCAATTAATTGGCACTCTTTAAGCAAGTTCGTTGAAGGCAATCGCACACCCTTTGTGCGGTGCTCCCTTCATTTCGGACTGTGTTGATATAGTATTGCAAAGATATCTTTCCCTTTTTCTTTGTCCAAATTATGCCATTCCTCCCTTCTTCTTAATTAACATACATTTCGTGTCTTTAACTCAAAACTCATTTCATATCATGTTCGAGTCTAATTTCCGTTAAGTTATTGTTCCCCGGTTTTACTTCGTTCGGTTTAGAAACGAGGCC